>CM034151.1:227813787-228261287 GCA_019776745.2 Taxus chinensis | reverse complement strand
GAAGAAGTATGAAGGTTACTGGATTTGTAATTAAAATAATGTTTCATATATTTACTTTACTTTATTTAATTTATATGGTTAATTTTAAGGTTTAATTTAACTTTATTATTTCTACCTGATCCTCTCACATGTACCAGAGCAGGTGGGTTAGATTAATTTGATAGGGCTTTTTTTTGGTAATTTATTAAACCTTAAATATTACCATTTTTGGGGTGGTTATAACCCACCCGAGTTATATAAGTCCCCCCTCCCCCTCATTTTTTACTTGCACATCTCAATCACTCTACAAAGAAAAATAATAATAATATATTTTCAAAGGTTTGATTTGTGTTTGGAGCAGGCCCACTAGAAGTCTCATGTTGCCGGTATGTACAGTATTATATAATATTTTTTTATTGACAAGGATTTTAATCCTATTTCTCTTATTTATATAATTTGAGTGTGAGGAACCATATCAAATTTGGAAATGTGAAAAGAGATCATTATCAAATGAATAATGCAACCCATGTGGTCAAATGCACCTCATACATGTGCAAATATGACATTTGTTTTGACATACAAGTGGAGAATCCCATATGAGATAATATGCACTAATATCCATATATTTATAAATAATGGACAATAAATATACTCTAGGTAATTACTAAACTAAGTAAACTTATAATTAATATTGTGTAAATCAAAATTTACACCAACACCCCAATCAAATGAAAATTAGGGAGCGTGTACAAAATAGAGGAAAAACTCTAAAATAGGTCCTAGAAATAAGTCTTAATGAGGTACCGATGTGCAATAAATACTCAAATAGGATGGATTAATCCATCACCAAATATGTACTCTTAATGGGATGAAATTATCGTTGAAGTTACATTGGATGGGTTGAACCCATTACTAAATAACTACAAGAAGTGGAAAGAGAACAATCAATTCCTCAAGAAAGTAGTACATCACGCCCCCTTAATGTTGAATGAGTTAGAGTGGATGAAAAAGTATCAAACAAGGTAGAAACATTTTGTCAAGATGGCATAAAAACAAGATAATCACACAAGATTTCACTGCCGGCATTGGGAGAGCCGTCACATGGATCCCAAAAGAACACCATAGAAATAAAATAGATGTTAGGGGAGATAAAAAAAAATTCCCTTCTCATGGGAGATGGTCAATCTATCGAAGAATACATCATGAAGATAAGAATAGCGTGTGGATGATACAGATGAATAGTGGAGGAACTACATCGATATTATCTATGCAAGTAATTTTGACGATGTCACCATAATTGATCTCAACCTCATCTAATAAGAATATTCATTTTATAATTTGAGGCATATGTGTGTTCCTATTTTAGGCTCACTATATGTGTCTATAAATAAGAATCTGAATGTGCCTCAAATTAAGACTTGGGACTTTCATGTACATGTGAGTCTAATACAAGAGAAGGAATCTTATTTTTTTATAATTCAATTATATATCCAAAATCTCATGCCTACAAAAATCAATCTCAGGTTTACCACACATGAGTAAAGGTGTAGGTCTCACAATATTAATGATAGATGAAGTGTTAGAAATATAATTTCTAACAGATGTGAGATCATATCTATCATAATTGAGTGTGGGTATATGTTTCATAATATTAACTGAATGTACAAATAAGTGTGTGTTACCAAATGCAATTAGGTCATGTCATGTAATTTCCTCTTGAATATTGGAGAACAAAAAAGTGGTGAGGATATCATTAGAAGTGGTCCTCAAGAAGAAGCATATACTTAGTATCTAATGTCATAATGAGAAGTCCAAAAATAAGGTAGGATGGGTGTTAAAATTCATAGGCATGATGTCTAAGTTCTCCTCCTAAATAGCCCATGTTGTAAATAAGATAACAACCAAATCTAATAGTGTACTTCTTGAACGAGGAAAACACATCTCTAGAATAATGGACAATGAGGAGTGGGTTCTAATATGGGAAACCATGTGTAGTAAGATCATAAAAAATATCAAAGTCTGGAATATCATAGTCTAAAAGTGAATCCAATGGATGTGTGGTAGATTTGGAAGAAAACACTAAACATGGACTAGTTGAAGTAGTGGTATAGTCCACATGATCATATTACTACATAAATAATGCAATAGTTCCTTGTAAAGAGTGTATGGGTGACTCAAGGTCTATAATTTTTACAAGGAAGAGATTGTTCTATGCTTTGAGGGATTTATTTTCCTCTACAAACTTGGCAATGTCTTCTTTGACTAAGGACACTTCATAGAAGAGCATTTCAATAATAACTTGCAAATTATTATTTTCTCGTAGAATCAAGTAAAATGGAGATGTAAAGCCATTATAAGAAATAGAGGAATGATAATGTGTTTATAAAGGGGCCTTGATTTGAGGTAAATATCAAAAAGTATTACCCTAGTTCCCTAGAAAGGAGCTCGGTGAAAACTTCAAGTTTGTTCAAAAACATTTCTCAACATGAAAACATGATGTAAACCATAAGTGCACTAAAAAAGGTCCTTAATACCAGGAAAAAAACACAAATTTCAAGTGTACAATATTTTTTGAACCCCAAGGCACTTTATAAATAGTGTGAGTATAATATATCCCCCCAACTACTTATAATTGTGTAGTGTACAACATAATTTTCCCTAGTCAAAAATTTGACTTAAAATGGGAAACAAAAAAATTATGTTCTACAAAATATCAATATTATTTGATCGCATATTTGGATTCTTCACAAAAACTAGTAGGGCTCTAAGAAAAGGGCATAAAGTTTTGAGCCACAATTGAGAAGTTCTACCCTTGTAAAGATCTAACAAATTATAATGAAGCAAATATGGGGAAAATTTATAAGAAAATAGAAAATAAAACAATCTCCTTATATCGTTAATATGCTACAAATATCTCAAAAAATGTGCATGATAAAATATGGCACTAAAAATAGTGCTCGGATGTGTAAGATATGGTCATCAGCAGGTAGGCGCTCTAAAAAAGCACACTAGAGAGGGGTCCTGAATGGGATGTACAACGTGCAAGAAAGTGATCCCAAAAACTTGGTGGTGTGTATGATGGAGCAATAATAACATTACAAAGAGAAGTAAAAGGTTTATTGTGGGGATTATGACCCCTATTAGACCAAGTCCCATTCATCGGTCATCGTTGGGTAGAGAATTCCCTTTCCTAGTAATAATGCACCCTATTGTGTAATAAATGCATCTTAAATTAATACACCCCGTTACATGTAAAAAAAAAATCCCCCCTTGATAAAAAAAATTGTTATCTTTTTTGTTTATTTAAATAATGAGGCCAAAAAAAAAGAAAAAAAAATTGATTAATTAGGTGTATGCCTTGATTTGGATCATCCTGTAAGATGTGTTAGTTGACATAATATCAAATCTCAAATCAATGCTACTAAATAAAATGGTCTTACACTACACCATTGAATAAGAGAGGGATATCATATGTTATTTTGTTGAATAAAGCATGGTTAATATCTCTCGTTCTAAATCTAAATATTATTCTATTATAAACGACACTTAAAAAAATAAATTTGTTTTTTTTGGCTCAGAGATTTGTCTCGGTCATATCCTTATACATTTTTAAGGTTAGTAATAAGAACATGTAAGAAACGTGATTGAAAAAATGAAAGAAAATGAAATGATATACCTACTTGGGGGGAGGGGATAAATCCATAGTGTAGGGTTTATTTGTGGATGATTGTTGATTGTAAATGTTGTGTGGGTTGATTTGGAGTGTTGCACTCATATCTTAGTTGTATAGGTGATCACTATAAATTATAGAGTAGTCACAAGACAGACACAGGAGTAATTGGAATCGTTGTTGTAATTATGAAATATGACCATGCAACAAGTTTCATGGTGTCCAAATTATTCTCTTTCACTTTTAGCAATACATACAAACAACATGTACTAGTTAGGGAAAAAATTGTCCAAAATATAATGGGGATCAAGAAGGTTGAAGTGAGGGGGTGAGTATTATTTTATAGTTGTAGGTACATAAAAGATTATGACAGATATGGGTGCAATATTGAGATGATAAGGGTCCAATGTGCATTGGAGATGTAAATGGGTAGGTGGGGTATATATAAGGACGTGACAACATTGAATGTAAGTGGATAAGTATAAATGAGGGTGAGATGTCTGAAACCAACCTTATTTTTTTATTTTTAAGCGTTTTGTGAAATTATTTGACTTTTAGAGATTATTTTTGTTTTATATTATTTTTTTATTTTTAGTTTAGAAGACCTTATGTGTAAGGTTTTATCTAGAATCTACATTTTCTCCCTTTTTGGGTTGCATGATGTGATAGATAGGATGTAGTGGAAAAAATATGAGATAGGGATCATCCATCCATATGAAAATAATTCCTACAGTCACATGCTTCTATGATTGGATGGATAGAAAAGAACCTAGAAATGTAATTGATGGGCCACTTCAGTTGGAGTTTGTGAAGGGATTGATAGATTGAATTCACAAGATAAAGACTATTTGGTCAATTGACTAAGATAGATGATAAAGTTTCATAAGATGGATTAAAAGGGTTTTAATGTAGTATCCCCAACAAGCAAAAATTTTAGAGTCACAGACTACCCCAACATAACACAAGATGAAAAGTGGTAGTTCGTAAATTATAGAAAATGAACCTTAGAAAAGGCATGATGATTGGAAGTGAGAACAACATTGCCTTACCCATGTACATGTGAAAAAGTGATGTGTGATTTGTAAAAGATATGAATTGAGTTAGTGTGTGTGAGAGAAGTGTTGCCCCATCCCAAAGTGGTAATTATTAATGATTGCAAGTTAAATGACATTAGAAGTGGTCGTTATACAAAATAGTGCATAAGAAAATGAATTACCATCGATGTTTAGTCTAAGAGGAATGTAATAGAAGTGTATAAGTGACATGGGTCCAGTGATGGGATGAAACAAGTGTGTATCTTTATGATCATGGTTTTGAAACAAGATTTTTAGTGAGCATGTAATTAGCTAGAAGGAATGAGTCATGAGATAATAAGTGAGCTAAAAAGGAGAATGAACAAGGTCTAAACATCACCTAGAGACATATTATCCATGTGTTTTGTTGAGGTATAGTTTTTTACATGTGAAAGTTAATTATTTCTTGAAGTGAAGACTTGTAAGATAACAAGTGAAAACATATGCCAATGTGTAGTTGTGATTGAAATAGGTGATTGGTGATTGATGAAATGTGAGTTAATTGTAATTTGTGCATTTCCCCACTACAAGCTATACATTTATAGCCCCAAAGGAGATACATCTAGTTCTATTCATAACATTTTTTGACTACCATCCAGGCATCCATAGCCATAGTAGATATACTAGAAAGACCCTTGATAGAGTGGTATTGATATTGATTTTTTAGAATTTCAATGTTGATTTGTATTTGATTTTTTTATAGGATATGGAACACTCTCAATTTGTTTTGAAAGGGGTTTAGATCTACTAGTGTTTTGATGGAGGGAGTGGAATTGATTATGGAGATGACATTGGTAAGTGTCAACAGATGATGCCCAAGGGTCTTCACAACAAGATAATAAGTGTGTAATAGTGCATGGATCTCTTGGAGGACATTAGTTATTAATTCACCAAGAAATAAAAGACTAGGTTTGAACAGATGCAGTAAAAACTATTGAATTAAATAACATGATGATAAACATATAAATAGTTTAGAAAGAAGTTATGTAATAAACCATGACATAGAATGTGAAATAACTGGACGTGAAGAATATTGTAGTGAAATGAGAATTGGAATGAAATGTGAATGAATGTAGCAAAAATTTGGAATGAAATATGAATGAATGGAGTAGAATTAAAGGAATAAAATCCGTAAGAAAGTGTTATTTGTTGCATATTTTTGGATATATAGTTTTTTTGTGATTTTGAAATATGTTTATCTTTGTGTGGATGTGTGTGTTTTTATGTATCAATGATGATAGTGTATGATGTGTAGAGAATTGGGACTTGTTTTGAATATAGGCTAGCTGAAGCAAAGTGGAATGTATGGAGCAAGTAGAACATACATGATGTAAGATACATGATGTAGATAAGAAGAAACTAGATGAGGTAGATAATTAGATTAGATTGTATGATGTGGATGGTGAGTGAGGCAATGACGCCCAATATAATCCATAAGATGGTAGTGAGTGGAGCACGTGATTATGAAGATGAAGTAAACAAGAGATATGTTGAGTGTAGTGAATGTGAAATAATATTGGGTGGGAACAAAAATGAAAATAGATTTGCGATGGACAATAGAATGAGATGATGTGATGTGTTATAAATGGTGTTAGGTAGACGAGGAGTGGAGAACAAATTGGTGTCCAGTGGAATCATAATAGAAAGGGATGGGCTCTTGTGATGAATGGGTGTAAAAAGAGGATGATTGTATGGAAGAGAATGAGGTATGTAGGAGGTGATGCCCATAAAATTATAATATGTAACTAAGTTCTTAGAAAATTTAGGAGTGAGAAGAAGTGATGTGGGATTGTGAGAAGTAGGTATGGTAAGAAGGTGAATGCATGGAATAGAATTGAAAGTGTTGAAGAGGCCATCAAGTAGACAAGAATGTGGAAGCCAATCAACATGGTGGAGTAAATTCATAAGAACCAATGGTTGTATGGTAATGATATATGATGTGAGAGAAGAAATAAGAGTTCATAATAAGAAGGGAACCTGAATGAGTGAGGAAGGAGGAAAGAAGTTACATGTGGAAGAATTCTCCAAGAGATGTGGCAAAAAAATATAAAGTGTAAGTGACTTTCAAGAAAGATATGGGAGAACAAATGGATACGTCTTGCAGGGAATAAATGCAAGGGGAGTTCAAATGAGTGAAATAAATGGTATAGAATACAATCAAGACATACATAGAGAGAATTTTTCCTCAATGAGTGAGGATGGAGGAAAGATGCGTTTGGAAGAGTGTTACAAGATAGGTACACTAATGAGTTACACAATATGCGATGAAGAGAACAATAGAGGTGTGGTAAGAGGGTGTATGATAAATGGTTTGTATATGAAAAATGCAAGTGATGAAGTAGGGGACATGGAAGAAATAATTGGATTGAAAAAAGGCATAGATAGTGGAAATGATGATGGATGTGATGAAAAATTGGAGAGATATTCCAAAGAGGATGATGCATAATGTAAAAATTATGAGGATGCATCCAAAATAGAAGTGCATGATGGTGTAGATTATGAGGTGTATGATGTAGATGACAAGACACTAAGTGCACATGATGATTGAGAAGTAATGGGGGATGATGTGTCGACATGTGGAGAAGAATTGGTAATAATAGTGTAGAAAATAATTAGATCAATGTTAAAATGAAGAGCATGATGAGACAAAGGTTAGATAAAAATGTAATCATTGTCAAGGATATCATGTATGAGATTTAAAAGTTGGTTAGTAAAATGAATGTTAATGCAATGATAAACACACCTCTCATGGGTTGTACACTACAATAGTTTAGGTGGAATGGGTGGAAGAGTGATCAATTTGACATCAAGTAACTTGGGGAGAATGGAAGAGAATGATTCGGTAAATATATTGAATATGTGAGGTTGTTGGATGAAGCAATAATCCTTAGTAGGACATAAAATATTGAACATATTGAAAAATATGTGGAGTATTAGAGGAGATGATAGGATACTCCTATTAGATGACATAGTAAACATATAAGTGTGGGAGTGGAAAAGGGATGGAGAAATCAAAATTCATGGAAAGGAATTAGGATGCCCTAAATGGAGATCCTCAAGGCGGTGTATCATGTGCATGACCTCATAGAAAGTGAACAATGAGTGGATTTTTAAGTGGCGTGAGATGAGAGAGATGCAATGGTTAGTAAAGAGGTATAAGAGCTCTAATTTTAGGAGATAAAATGAGAGGTGTTGAATGGTCACACACCAACATGTGACAACATGGATAATAGACTAGTCATGAGCTTGTTAAAGCACATAAAGTTCAACCAATGTGGCTTTGGATATGATGTGGATGGAAAAATGTGTTGATAATTTATCGACAAGTTATGTGAATGTGTGAATACTATTTTTTGGGAGACATGAGTACCAGTTAAGATTTTGACCAATGAGTGAAAGTAGGAAGGTGTATAGGAAAGTGTTATCATGGTGAGTAGGTGGCATGTATAGAAAAATATATGAGAGTTTTGTCGTGAGTCTGGGTGCCATTTATTTTTTAATGAAGGTAGTTTTAAACACAATGCATATTGGTGACATGACATCGTGTGATTAATGGGTTCATTCTAAATTATGTGATAGGTTGGTGTGGGCACAAGGTTCCATAATTGTTGGGACTCTATCTTATTTATGTGTTTGATGAGTTATTGCTAAAGCACATCAATGTGGAAGTGAGAATGTGGGTGAGGAGAATCCATGGAGAAGGACTATTGATAATAAGTGAGGGGAGAGTGTGTGGGAGTGGACCAGAGTGCAAGTAAAGGGGGCGATGAGAACATGAAGGTATATGGGAGAGTGCAAGTGTGTGTTGAAGAATGCATAATAAGGATGTGGGGAAATAAAATGGCCAAATGCAAGTGTAAGTACATGCGGGTATAGACCTAGGGTTTGGGGCATTGCCCTAAAAAAATTGGTCATTTTTTTGACACAAATTACAAAAAATGATGTACAACAAGAGGAGTAAGTCACAAGGTAGTTGTAGAAGTGACTAGGGAAAATAGATGAGTGGAAGATAAGGTTAGAGGGAAGAATAAGGTTTTAGGCATGACTGGGGCTAAGGGATATAATCGTAGGCATTATTATGTGCTAGGGGATATAATCATAGGCATCACTAGATGTTAAGGTCATAAGGTTGGTTAGAGAAAATGGGCTAGGGAAGGAGGTCGCACCTGCAACACGGAAGGTAGATAGGGGAAATTAAATCTTTCATGCGACCAAAAGTGGGTGAGAAATTCGATGAAAAGGAAATAATATTGGAATGGACATGTGAAAAAGGTGTTATGGTGAGGCATAGGGCATGCCCTGGTTATGGCCACAACTTAGAGAGAAAAATATGTTGGGCATTGTGTCATTGTTGTTGTCATTGAAGTAAAAGTGAGTCTTAAAGTGCATAGGATTTAGTGTGAGGTGTCATCTATCAAGAAGAGTGAAGGTTGATCGGTAGTTTAGTGAAGAGTCATGGTGTTTAAGTGTGATTGCATGATCTTAGTGTATGGTCCAAGAAAACAAGTGTTGAGTGTGGGCTCCAAATATTATGTGAAGGTTTATACAGGGTCTTACATATTCAAATAATTGTTCCAAAGGTGTTAGAATGTCTACAAGGTTGTGATCAAGTTAGTTTCAATATGTCATGTGTTGTAAGAAGCCTTTCTAGACTTAGTTCCAGACCTAACAAAATTAGAAGGCATGGTAGCATGAAGTATGAGGCAGATCGCGATTATGTAAAGATGTGAAGTATGTTGTGAGGATGCAATAGTATCTGTAGGAGGTATACAAGGTAAAATTTCATATGTATGGTGTATGTTTTAGGTCCTTTGAAGCAATTTTTACAAGACAAGACAAAAAAAGCATGGGTAAGTCATGGTGCATGGAGTGTTTTAGAGAGGTACATGTATACGTAAGCATTTTAGATCATGGAGGAGGTTATCCTAGTGGTGTGCGTCAAGTTTCAACATAAGAGGATGAAGATAAATCATGAAAACTAATTTTTAAACCTATTGAGTTCTCATAACTACTATTTCCAGTTCAAAGGTCAAGTTTGAGTTTCTCATTTGCACATGAAATATTTTCTTGGGAACATGATCCATTAATCATTTTTTATGCATGGAGTCAAGATTGTTTTATAGTTAGAATGAGATTAAATAATTCCCTATCATTTATGAACTATTTTTAAGAAGCAAAGTTGGTCAAAACCCTCCCAAAAACCCTTGTTCTAGAGTGATTGATATAGGCATGAAATGGATTGAGAAAGATCATATGATAAATTAGGGATGTAGAGGAATCTTCATAGCTCTTGTTGATGGAATTTTCATGATTAAGGTGTGTTGGTAAGTTGAAGAAAACCTATTTTTTAAAGATATTTGATGTTATAGGTGAGTGTTTCAGAAGTCATGATGCAAAACCAATTGTTATAGGTACCTTGGGATGTGTTCTAAGTAATCATGAAAACATCTGAGAAATTTCTATGCAGAAGTTTGGTTTTAATAGGTCCTCCAATGTGTCCTACCACTTTTGCTCTAAAGGACTAAGACCAGTCATGGAGGTTTGAGATGAGTCTTAATTTTTTTCATAGTGTAGCTATGCCTAATTTTCATGGATATATTTAATAGGTTCCATATGATGTGGTAAGGTGTTTTCATGTTAATCCCTAATGACCTAATCAACCTTCTTAGGATTATCAAGAAGGTGTGGTGGAACAGGTGTGCAAAGGTGAATTTATCCATATGACATATGCATGTTAGTGCTTGAGGAGGTGTGTCAAGTCCCTCATGATGTGTTCCAAGTGATGGAAGTTCCTAAAATTGATGCTTGAGGTGTTGGAGGTTGACTTGCTCAAGGCAAGTTCTTGAGACCTAGGATCTGGTTTGGGATGTTTTAGAGATGTAAGTGTTTTAGTGCCTAATGAATTGAAATAAAGCATGTTATGAGTTGTTTAAGCTAGAATAATTCAATACATTCTTTTTGATGTGCCATTTTTGTCCTTATAGTATTTTTTAGTGTGAGAAGTTTCTCGGTATTGGAGAGTGAATTTTAAGTACTTGAGACCTAGTTGATTGTGTTTGCTTCTTGGTGTGTTTTATGGTGAATATGGATGGTGCATAGTTGTTTGAGCCTATATGTGAGTGTGAGAGTATTTTCATGACTTTATTAAATCTAGTAGAGCCTTGGTGAAGCTTCTATTTTCCTTTGTAGCCTTTGGAATTCAAATTTGTGACCGTTGGAGTAGATGAGAGGTTTTTAGGCCTAACTAAGAAGCTTTGGTGTGTTTAGGAATATGCCAACCTATATGGTCTCTTGAAGTGATTTATATGAGAGTGTGGAATGTGTTTTTATGTTGACATGACTGACCTTAATGTTCTTAGTGGACTTGTGGTTGTTTGTGTGGTGTGTCAAGTATAAAAGTGAAGTGTAATAACTCATTTGAGCTAGTGATAAGGATGGAGTTATGAGCGAGAAAGAGGAGAATGAGAGAGTATTGTGAGGGATAAAGAACATATCATAGAAGATGATGAGAAGTTGAGTATGGTATAGAATAAGAGATTCAAGGTCATTAGACCTAATCAACATATGAAGATGCAATTTTGAGCGAAGAAGGAGAGACAATTGTTTGATAAGGTTTTGAGTGAGAAGAGTTGACAAAGAGATCATAATTAGTGGCTGAAGCAACGAGGACATCAGGTGATCATCCATTTAAGGTGGCTAGGTGGGTTCTTAATCATCTTAGGGGGTTGTATCCCTCTTGTAGTGTTAGTGGGTAAGTGCAGCAAGTTGGGGGACCAAAAAGTGGACATCAAATCCTAAATTTTATGAACCACGATCGTGGTCTGTTTTGTTAGGTTTGGGAAATTCCCAAACCTAAAACCAAAATCATGGTTTATATACCGTGATCATGGTTCTAAACCATGATCGTGGTCCTCTATTACAAAAAACAGATGTGAAACTCATTTTTACCCACCATTTTCTTCAAAGTGCACATTTTTTTTCCATTGTTGACACTCACACTTTGCATTACCCTTTGAAATTACAATTTTTACTTCTGGATCATGATAATTTACACAATGCCACCGAGACAAAGAGGTAAGCCCTCAGTTTTGATCAATTTTCTTGCATTTTAGGTTTTTTTTGTGGTTTTCATGGGTTTTTCAATCTTTTGTTTATGTATAAAATTTCTTTGTTTTGTCAGTTTCTCGGCAAGCTGCTAATCCTCCAATTCCTCCAAATGTTCCTCCACTTCCTCAAAACCCTCCAAATATTCCTCCACCTCCTCAAAACCCTCCACCAAACATTCCTCCACCTCATGTGGCTCCTACTGTCCCCACAGAACCACCAAGAAACGAAGGTGATATCATTACAAAAATCAGAGAAAATAAAATTACCATTCAGAACCTTTTTCACACTATCAGACAAAATCATTCCACAAATTCAAGTCATGTGACTTTATCCAGCACACTTCAAACATTGATTGGTGAAGTTGACTCTCCAATAAACCAAATATATAGATGGAATACTTTTAGAGATGATTGTAGGCATTGGTATGTAGACAAATTATCACATGTGGCTATGAAAGACAATTTTTTTTGGAAAAGACCACATTTGTGCAATATTTATGGACCCCAAAACCAATTCCCCCCTCGCGACTAATTACAACTAGCTCCCTATCCATTGGGCTCATGACGATCGAATTAAGAATAATTTTTGAATCTAATAGTGGATGGTTTTTTATTATCCACCATGCAATAACAACAAGATTCATCTTTATTTTTTGAAGAAATTGTACTGTGAGTTTGTTTTTAAGGAGGTCCCCAATTATTTTAAATTTTATGGGCTTTACAGTCGAGGAGGTGGTTCTACACAGACTAGACCAGGTGTACGTATTACAGTTGGTCAACTTAGGATGCCCCATGCCCAAAAACCCCCACAGCCTTCAGTTATCCCTCCTATAGTGAAGGAGGTTGTGGAGATCGACACACTACATGTGTTGAGGTCTCTCACTGACACTCTAGCCCAACATAGTAGCCATATTACATCTAGCGATGTTGGTGGAGGTGCCAGTTCTAGCACACCACACCATTGTGGGTCATGTGGTGTTGTATGCACTACGGGTGAGACATCCTTTACTAGGTCATATGATCTCTTTTTTACAGATTTGATGATGGAGTATGTTTTGGAAGTGTTGCAAATGTCCTTGGTCTTTCACAGGTAAATGTCACATAAATAATATGTATAGAAAAATTTATTTCATTTGATATTTTAACATATATACTTGATTACGTTATACTTGTGTAAAAACGAATATTTTTTTTATTTTAAGCAGCAAGAGCTAGTCAAGGACACATCCGGTGTGGAAATCCTAGCTACTGCAACCCATGTCATAGTGTGCATAGACCTAAGTTTCAAGTTACTTACATTTCAAAGTTCATTTGATTGCACGTTTATTATCCAATAAACATTAATGTTTGTGTATGTGTTTCACGTGTACATACATATTAATATGTTTATCTTTTTAAAGTAGGAGCTAGGTGGGACATTATCTACTAGGGAACTGAGGCAACTGGCACGCCTCACGTTACTTTTATGTAGGTTAGTTTTACATATTTTACTAGTTAATGTTAGAGATTATTTAAATATTATTAACATACATATCTATACATGTTTTAGAATTTAATATATATGCATGAGTCTTGTTCCTTAGACCATTCCCTGGATAGTTTTTAATTAATGTTGATCTACATGTTGCTTGTACAACTTATGACTACTGCAAAGACTCCTCCCTTTATGCAGACTATGGAGTATGTTTCCATAGCGTCTGCAGATCCACTCACATGTACAATTTTTCAAATTTGTTAAATTTTGGACAAATGTTTTCTTACTAAATCTACAATATCAAATTATACATGAAATATTTAATTTGAACTATTTATTTGTATGCATCCTGGTACAAGTCAGAATGCACTTCCATTACCCCTAAGAACTCCCCCTCATGAGTTTGCCCTTGACCATGCAGAGCATCAACAAAAAATTGATAGGGATCATGAGATTGCGGTAAGATTTCACATGCATTAAAATTTCTAAGTTTCTAAATTATGAATGTATTTTCAATATATCCACTTCTTAAAAATTTGGGTGTTAAAAACTTGATGTTTATGAATGTGCAGGCTAAGTTACAGGGCTTTGACATGCCTAGGACCAGACAGATGAAATCCATAGTGCCATCTCCCTCCACTACATCCACAGGCCGTGGACATGCTTCTACTAGCAGGGCCAAGAGAGGGAGGATGTTTCATGATTCTTCATAGGATGTATAGATATATATGCCATCTGGACATGTGATACATACATTTTTTGTATGCCTCTATATGGCTTGATATATATGATCTTGTGTTGGACATTCCATGGAGACATGTATATAGTCTTATGCAATAGTGTGGTCCTATATATATGACACACTTAGTTTGATACATTATTCTTATATTTTCAGAGTTGTGGCACTAGCTTGAATGCATGTGCATGTATTCCATGTGTACTAGATATATTATATATGTGGATTTTGTTCCTGGACCACTATGATGTAATTTTTTTGATGTTCTTACTG
This sequence comes from Taxus chinensis, assembly GCA_019776745.2. Classification (NCBI taxonomy): domain Eukaryota; kingdom Viridiplantae; phylum Streptophyta; class Pinopsida; order Cupressales; family Taxaceae; genus Taxus; species Taxus chinensis. Next base: position 228,246,976 of record CM034151.1, on the reverse strand, counting down.
ATCTCATGTGTTGATATTTTTCCATACTGATATTTGACATATGATCATATTTGATGATGTGTGACATTTTTGTATATACGTGTGACTTGATGAAGTATGATGATGTGTGACAACATGATTTCATTAAATGACATGTAATGTGATGATGTACTGGCATGTACTATGATGATGTAATGACATGATATAACATATTTGTTGGACTCTTTCCAGAAAACACATGTATATTCTTCATAATAATCTTTGTTTCTCTTTGTGGTGGATGAAGATAGGAAGTTTACATATAACAATGTGTCCATTCAAGTGATATGACATCATAAAATCATATTTGTTTCTTGATATGACATAATATAATCATCTTGTGCTTTGGAAGATTGCATAACAATGGACAAATTCTTGATATGACATCATAATCATCTTTGTTTCGCTTTGTCACACATATGAAATGTCTTTGTAATTTCATATATATGCTTCATGTAATCATGTCTTTGTTTCTCTTCATATGCTTCATGTAATCATGTCTTTTTTTCTCTTTATATGCTTCATGCACAATCATGTCTTTGTTGTGACCTTATTTAATCTCCTTGAAGGCTTGTCATATATGAAGTTCACTATTGGTGTGGTGAATAATAAATCTTGTGATTTGGAAGATTGCATAACAATGGAAATTCATGATATGTAATCATAATCATCTTTGTTTCACTTTGTCACACACATATATATATGTTTCATGTAATCGGTGTCTTTGTTTCTCTTTACATGTGGTGGATGAAGATAGGATATTCTAAATTTAACCGTTCACACAATGGTAGTGTTTTTACCTTGTTGCAATATCCTTGATGCGATCTTATTCAATTCAAATGATAGGGCATAATTTTCAGGCTATAAAAAAATTATTCACATAAGCTTATTAGAATAGGGAGATATTCACATTTTATGATATACTTGTTCAAGTTTCTAACACCACAACTATGTGTCACCTTCAATAATAGAAATAAATTCCAAACTTAACAAGTAATTACATTAAAACATATCTATATGACACCCTATTTGGATATTCATTACAAAACCAACTTGAAAGGGAATATTTATTATTGATTTCCAATCTTCATTTCTCTAGCAATGAATGGTGTTATGTCCTTCTTATAGTCAACAATTTAGCACAGATCCTAGAGTCTCCTCGACTTTTTCAAGACTTGGTATTTCTCTCCCACATGAAAATACATCTCCATGTACTTATTGGTTTGCAATATAGTGAAATTACTTGGGTGTTTGTTCAATTGAAGGTAGTTACAAATTGACTAAAGAATAAAAGGCCCATGAAGAGCAACAAGAAATCCACCAAATAATAAGTCAACCAAATGAAGTCATTTTTGTCTCTCTTGACCCTTCGGATCCTATTGGCATTATTGACTATGTGGGTACGTACCCACATGCCCTGGGTATGAGAGAATGAGAGAGAGAGAGATAGAGAGATAACTAAAAGGGTCAGTCCATTGGTTGGTTCATGCATTCATATTATCAAAAATAACCTTCTAATCATCCTTAACAATGTAGGAAGGAGTCAATGTTGTTGCTTAATAGTTTCTAGGACAAAATGCTCTTCTTGGTCTTTGGGCTCTTAAGAGACTACATTTGGACGAAGTAGCCTGGAAGAAACGACACCATCTGACACCAAAATGAAGCCTCTAGAAGTGTTTACTAGGACACTCAGACATGTTGGCACAATCAATTTGGTTCCAAGAGCCACCATTTGTAAAATATTGCGTTTGACAGCCTTACTTTGACTCAAACTACATTATTTTTTGTTTTTGAAAACAATAAAACACCGAGAGAACTGAAAGGATATGGAGAAAACTGAGATAGGATTCTCTATAAGGTCTTGACATGGAGGTGTAAGATTAAAAAAGAGGTCTTTAGGTGCCATGAAGACCGATATATCACTCATCGAAGTTATAGCATTTTTTGGTCTCTGGGCTCTTAAGGGACTACGTCTAGATGAACTAACACAGAAGTAACAACTTTGTCTCACACAAAAAAGATCCTCCAAATTTTTTTACAAGGTCACTTGGATATGTTGGCGGAGTCAGTTTTTTTCCAAGAGCCACCATTCGTAAAATATTGCATTTGAAAGCCTTACACTGACTCAATCTACACTATTTTATGCTTTTGCAAACAACAGAGCATCGAGAGAACCAAAAGGAGATGGAAAAAATTGAGATAGGATTATCTAGAGCATCCCAACATGGAGGTGTAGGATCAAACGAGATGTCTCTAGGTTCTACGAATATTGAGATATCACCCGTCAAAGTTTTAGCATTTTTTGGTATTCAAGCTCTTAAGGGACTACATCCAGACAAAGTAGCTCAGAAGCAAAAACTCTGTCTAGCACTAAAAATAATCCTCCATAAGTGTTTACCAGGACACCCATACATGTTGGTGCAGTCGATTTGGCGCCAATAGCCACAGTTCACAAAATATTGTGTTTGACAGCCTAACACTAACTTAAACTACACTATTTACACTTTTGCAAACAATAGAACAACGAGATAATCGAATAGAGATGGAGAAAATAGATATAGGCTTCTCCATATGTTCCTGATGTAGAGGTTTAGGATCAAACCAAAGGTCTCTAGGTGCCACGAAGATCGAGATATCACCCGTCAAAGTTATAACATTTTTTGGTCTCTGGACTCTTAAGGGACTACGTCTGGATGAAGTAGCCTGGAATGAACGAATCTATCTGGAACTGAAAGGAAGCATCCAAAATCATTTACTAGGCCACCCGGATGTTTTGGTATAATCATTTTAGTGCTAAGACCCACCATTTGCAAAATATTGCATTTGATAGCCTTAACTAACTCAGACTACACTATTTTACATTTTTTAAAACAATAGAACACCGAAAGAACCGAAAAGAGATGGAGAAAACTAAGATATTATTTTGTAGAGGGTCCCGACATGGATGTTTAGGATCAAACGATAGGTCTCTAGGTGCGACGGAGACCGAGATATCACCCATCAAAGTTATAGCATTTTTTGGTCTTTAGGCTCTGAAGGGACTATGTCTGGATGAAGTAGCTTGAAAGCAATGGCTCCATCTAACACCAAAATGAAGCCTCAAAAGTGTTTACTAGGCCACCTGGATGTGTTGGTGCAATCAGTTCAATGCCAAGAGCCACCGTTCGCAAAATATTGTGTTTGACAGCCTTACACTGACTCAAGCTATACTATTTTGTACTTTTACAAACAATAGAACACTGAGAGAACCGAAAGGAGATGTAGAAAAATGAGATACAATTTTATATAGGGTCCCAACATGGAGGTGTAGGATCAAATGAGAGGTCTCTAGGTGCCATGGAGACCGAGATATCACCCGTCGAAGTTATAGCATTTTTTAGTCTTCGGGCTCTTAAGGGACTACGTCCAGACGAAGTATCCCAGAAGAAATGACTTTTTCTGACACCAAAATGAATCCTCCACAAGAATTTACCAGGCCACCTGAATGTGTTGGCATATTCATTTTGGTTCCAAGAGTCACCGTTTGTAAAATATTGCATTTGACAACCTTACACTGACCAAAGCTACACTATTTTGTGTTTTTGCAAACAATAGAACACTGAGAGAACCAAAAGGAGATGGAGAAAAATGAGATAAGCTTCTCTAGAGGGTCCTGACACAGAGGTGTAGGATCAAATGAGAGGTCTCTAGGTGCTATAGAGACCAAGATATATACAAAATACACAAATTTAACAAAATATATCAACTTAAATCTAATATACAAATTTAAAAACTTCAAAGAAATATATACCAGACGAGCATGTAAAATCATTCCAATGAACCATAAAGATAGGATCTAATAATAGTACCAACCACATGAAGGTAAAATCTTTTATAGCACCACTAACCTGGATAAAAGTGTTAGTCAAAGTAATTTAAGTTGAATCAAAACCATACTAGATATATACAAAATACACAAATTTAATAAAATATATGAACTTGAATCTAGTAGACAAATTTAAAAAATTCAAAGAAATATATACCAGACGAGCGTGTAAATTCACTCCAATGAACCATCAGGATTAGATCTACTCTGAATAGAAGACATGATTTCTTCATGATCTGACTCTCGAACCTTCCAAATAATCTTGTTATTAGGCCTTCCTTAATATCTATATAGCTGAATATTTGTCACTAGAACTAGATGTGAATATAAGAGTATTTTCCCAAATGTCTCAAAGTCTTCAAACACCCAAACATAGGAATTGTTTAATGGATACCATCAAAGCCAAGTTCCATTATCTACCACTAACCCTATAGGGTACTCAATATCTTCGCCATCTATAATAGGAGAAGGAAACTTCTTTCTTTCCTTGATGCAACGACATAAGAAATAGTTTGTTCCTTCTTCATTTTTTTCTATCGCAATAACTGCAAACACATGTCCTACAAAAAAATAGAGGTTTTAACTCAAATTTAAATTACATATTAATTTTAATGGACATAACTCAATACAAAAATGTAAATAACCATTTACGTTGTCGCACCAAATTTGAAATTTCATTAAATTCCTTGGATGTTTCAACTTCATCTAAAGAAACAAGTCGTGATGCCTATGGAAGTTGATAACTGGGAAGCGGAGTTAGAGGCCTACATATCCATCCATCCACCCATTCTTGTGAATCACACTCAGCAGTGGTAAATTCGATACAAGATGCATAAAAATAGGTCAACTTTCTTGTCTATGTGGCCCATGAATTAGTGTTTGAGTTACAAAATGAGTGTAGATCACTGGACCCTGTGAGTGTCATATAATCCCCATAGTTAACAATTTTGTGTTCTTCTATCAACCAAAAATATCTACAAAATGTGGAATTTTTTTCAGAACCACATGTCATGTTGTCAATACACCATTCCACTATGTTCTCTTTGCATATTTCAATTTAGCACCATCTTTGTACTCCAACTCTTCTTTTGCAAGAGATCTTTTCACACATGCCCTTACACCATCAAGCTCTCCATTTCCATGTCCAGCCTCAGTAAAACTTCAAATATGTTGCACACCCATCTTGACATGTATCCTACTCATCCAATAAAACATTCATGCATTCTTAAACTGAGATGTGTAATTATCAAACCATATATAATGTTGATTGAAGCAGATGTCCCTATCAGACAAGTTTTCTTAAAATAACTAGAAACACCCTTGCATAAATTTAGTAGAATGAGTCTGATCATCACTGATATAAAAGTGGTACTCTCTAAAAAAAATTGACCATTCTCTGTACTGTCAGGAGAATGTATAAATTTTATATGCACAAAAATGACAACCTATATTGAGTTGTAATATTGCGATTGAACCTCCATTTTTTGTTACAACGTGTAATTCTCTACAAAATCGACCAGTGAAACAATAGTACCAATAAGAAATGTGTTCTTACATATATTAAATTGTTCATCCAACCATCGAGCTCTGTGTGTATGCCTAGCATACTCATAAACAATTTCATCTTTAAATTTTCTCATAAATTGAAAAATAGGTATATGTTATGTAACTAGCTCACACTGTTTAGGCTCCTTTCATCTTTCAATTGGTATGGTACTGATTTATATTTATTAAACCTAACTAAATTATTTCCTATTGCACCTCCAATTTTCTCATGGATACAACTTTCTAATTTAGGTAATCCACTGCATGTACTAGAACTTCCATCTAAACAATCCTAACTATAAAAATATTTTTTTAAAATGTGGACTAATTTTAATTTTTGGATGCTCCTTTAAAATAGTAAAAAATAGCTTCCGATGATAAGAAAAAAATGTAGAAGGTGGCAGAATTTCATAGAAATTCATACAATCATGTTAGAGAATAAAAGCATATGGTGAATTAGATGTTGGGATTCGTGTAAATATGATTATAAGAGCCAAAATTGTGGTTTATAAACTGGGATTGTAGTTATTTTATCAATAGGTCAATTCAAAACCGCGACCACAGTCCTAATTGTATCATCAAATTTGACCCTCAATGCTTGGAAAATATCTGTTTTCCCAAACCCAGGCTTTGGGAGGTCATTATGGCGTGTGAAAGGCCAAAAACATCAATTTTTCTCTTCCATAGACTTGAACCATGCCAAAAAATTGAAAACATGTACCATTGCGTAGGGGATATTGTTAGCTTCATAGAAATATTGATTTTAAAGTGAATAGAATATGATACATATCATTTTATAATTTTTACTAATAGTAGGTCTTTAAGACACTTTTTCTCATGAATGTTCATGTCTACATTTAAGACTAAAATTTTTGTTTCACTTGTTAAAATGTGATAAAACTTATACCATCCCAACTATGGAAAAACATTAAAAAAAACTATTCAATTTCGATATTTTTTTATGAAGTTATGGTGGGAAAACTGAAAGTGCTCCGTTTTCTTTATGTTTTTAGACCACTTTCACAGAAAAAATCATTAAAAAAATATTGCTAAAAAAATACAAAATAAAATCTATTTCAAGATAGACAACGACATCTAACTTTTCACCAAATGAAAACAAATATCAAGTTTTGGTCATCCAAATCATGGGAAAACGGAGTACAATCTTATAGGATTTAAAAAAAACCAAGTCATTGAATTTTGAGTGTTTAATATAGCTAAACTTATCCATTTTTAAAAAACAATTGTTGTTTAGAAACTAGATTCTATATGCTACGATTCATATTCATATAACTTTATCTAATTTTGAGTGCACACATTGCTAATAATCCCTACAAGTTGAGATTTCACTTTTTTTTGCAATATGATGTCCACTTATGACCCATTTTTAGCCTTCCAACTTGTTGTACTTACCCTGGTGCCTTACTAAATTAGGGGTTAGTGCTCCTTTTAGGGTTGGTGTACTACTAAACTAAGGGTTGGTGCTCTACTAAATTAGGGGTTAATGCTCCTTGTAGGGCTGGTGCTATATTAAACCAGGGGTTTGTGATCCTTGTGTGGTTGGTGCCTCACTAAATTTGAAACATGGAAATATAATGTTTTGTTTTAGTGGGTTTTCTTCCCCTTGAGGGTTTCTTACTTAAATATGGTGTTCTTGTGTTCTCTCTTATTTCATGTACTTGTGGATGGTTGTGACACACTTAATAAGCTCACATTGATTATGTATTTTGAATGGTTAATTTAAATTATGTATGTAAGTAATGGTAAATGAAGTAAAATTATTTTTATGACTAATTCAACCTCCCTCTCAGTCATTATGCTTCCAACAATTGATATCATATAAAGGTCATTATGAAGCAAGTCTAACATCTTGGAGGAGATCACTAAAGCACAATTATGGCAGGAAGTCAAGTTCAAGATGGAAAGTATCCCATGCTCGTAATGATAAGTTGTTTGGAACCCTTGGGGTTCTACATATGGGGATCTATTTTTTTATGTATGCTCTTCATCCCCTCTATCTCCATCTGTTTCTGCTAAGAATATTTATGAAAATGATAAAGAATATAAGGAGGAACATGCTATGGTGTTAGGTCTTGGGAATGACAAAGAAAAGGAATGTCAAATATCCCAAACTACTCTCCACATTCAAGATGAATATTTGATATGGTATATTGACATTGGATGCTCTAACTCATGACTGGTAACAAGAGTAAGTTCATCTCTTTGGAAAAAATGTATCAGGTTCAGTTAGATTTGGAGATAACACAACTATAAATATTTTTAGAAGAGGAACATTAATTTTAGAAAATGGAAAGACCCTAACTAAAAATGTATTGTATGTTGAGATATTGAAACATAATCTACTCAGTGTGAGTCAAATGTGCAAAAAAGGGTACACTCTAATGTTAGATGATAACAGGTGTAAGATCATAAAAAAAGATTTAGGTAAACTTGTAGGAAAAGCTAAAAGGACTGAAAATAACATGTACATATTTAAGGAGATCAACAAAAAGTAGTGTTTCATGAGAAATATGAAAATTGGTTGTGGCATAGAAGAGTAGGACATCTGAACTTTGTCAATCTAGTCAAATAAGCCCCACAAAATGTGTGAGGAATATGCTAAGTATCAGCAAACCAGAGAATCTATATAATGCATGCTTACATAGGAAACATATAAGGAGAAATTTGAAGTCTAAATAGGATGAATCTTCAATTTACCCCATTAGAATCAATCTTAAACAAAGAAATAATTAAAAACACATTGTAAAAAGATTGATAATGGAGTTCGGTACTAATCCTATGTCTCCGGGTTCGTTTAAAGAACTGATATATTATCCACTTCCATGATTGTAACAAAAAATAAAATATAAGCACAATAATATTGAATACAAATGGAACAAAAATCTAAACACAAAGTGGCTACTTTGGTAGATTTGATCCAGTATTCTATCCATGAATACCTCTATGCCTTTCGTTGTAGGGTGCTAAGTATTCTCCAGAAACATCCACGCTTCCAGTAGCGGTGCTAAGTCTCCAGATGTTAGTAGACATCAATTGTCGCCAACAAGATCATACTAAATAGTGACACTCCTATGAAGATAACGATATGATGATACATCCAACATACTAAGGATCTGAGCTCTACTACTTCTTTGATGCTCTGTTACGTCCCTTGGCTCCATGGCATCTTTGAGCTTCTACTTGAGAAGTCTCTTTATCGGTAAGTTAAAATATAATAACTCCTGAACCATAATGTGCCTATTTAATATTAGGTCTTTCCAATAAAAAATAATATCGGTCCTCAATATACCTATAAAATAAATAGGTATTATTTATCAACATGTCGATAACAATAATATCAAACTTCTGTCATGTGCCTATAATGAATAATATATGACTTCTTCATTTTTCATATTGCCTATAACAAATAATATAGGTCATTATGCTTATACTAATAATATATAAGCATTTATATCTCTCCATAATGTCTCCATTACATCACCACGATCATATTTTAACTTCACCATTTTTTCACCATGGCTTGGGCACGGATAACTACTTCTTGGAGAGAACTTGGAGCTTCATCTTCAAATATTGCCTAATAAATAACAGGCAAATAAAAAAGTCCCTCAAAAAAATACTTAAGGCCTTTAATATAGCTTAAATATTGCCTAGTAAATAATATGCCAATAAAAATAACGCTTTAATATATCTTAGAAGCTATATTTAATAACACCTCAAATTCCTTAACAAAACTTGATAAGCTTAAGGCTTGTGTGTTTTACAATGTACCTGGGTCCCCTATTTATATTGATTAGGAGCCCAAAATATAAGGATATTTAATAATATCCATGGCTTATTTTTAAAGAGCCCGTAATAATCCTCAACAGATTTGGCTTATCCAAAATTCTGCATAGCATAATAATAATTTGACCATAAAATATTTAAACCAGTTCAAATAATAGCATTAATAGGCTTTGAGTGGGTTAATAGGGATTAATTCCCTTTTTTAAGATTTTAAATAAGCTTAAGCCTTATTTTTTAAAAACTCAACCCCATAATAATATCCACTCTTCATGTGGATGGAGAAGATTTAGGTGGGGTGAAATCCCACATTATATGCAAGCCTTTTTAATAGGCTTTATCCACCAAAATTTGTTTTCACGTGGTCTTTTTCCTTTTTCTTTTTTTATAAAAATATTATAAAACCTTTATGTGGATACAAACCATAAACCCACCTTTAATGGCACATCCACATGATCACATGCAGATTTTCCATGTGTCAAATGCAGCTATGTAGATGTGCCACATGTCATCATTTCATTTTTCCATTTGGCATATCTTTTGGTTGTTGACCACCAATTAACCAAACTTTGACCGGTCATAACTTTCGCATACGGACTCGGATTTGGTCCATTCAAAATGCATCGAAAAGGTCTTGGAGAGCTCTACAAAATGGTACTGATGGTTTTTTATTTCAAAATCATTCATTTTTCCATTGACCAATGTTGACCAGTTGTTGACCAAACTTTGACTAGCCACCATATGTGTGTATGGAATCTTTTTGCAGCATTCAAATAGTCACCGAAAATCTCTCGGAGTAATATTTCATATTGTGCCAATAATGGGATATTTAGGGAACATATGCCCATAAAAATTTCCTCTAGATCATGCCTCCCCAATGGGAAATATGTTTTGTCCCAAAAAGCTTATGAATCCAAAATCACATTGCTGAGAAGAGATCTATGCAGTATATTGCCAACTCCATAATCAAACAACTTATGGATCAATCCATAGCATCTATGGCACTTGGTCTCATTTCTTCCTATTTTTCCACTTTGATATATTCAGAATACCTCCACACCTCTGTTGTATGGTGATAAGTCTCTTTTGCAGACCTCAACCCTTCTGCTTTATGGTGCTGAGTCTCTTTTCATATCTCAACACTTCTATTTTATGGTGCTAATTCCTCTTCCAAACCTAAAATATTCACTATGTGGTATTAAGTTCTCTTCCAGACCTTAATGATTCCATTATGTGGTGCTAAGTATCCTTCCTTTTTCTTGGTTTTCACATCTGCCCTATAGGGGTCTTACACTTTGACAATCTTTGATGCTTGCACTTCCATGTCCATAATGATTAGTTTCCATTTGGATGTATGGTCACAATGCCTTGACACCGAATGAAGATCCAAGCTAATCTCTAGTGAGATCCTCTTGCTGATGAAAAATATCATGTACCATTTTGCTATATGGAAATGATGGCCTCTTCACAAAATGAATATTTGACTTAATGTTAAATGTTAAAGGTAATCAAATACCATCGTGTTGCATGGTCACAATTCCACTTTAAAAAATGAAGATCCAAATCGATACCTATGAACTCAATTGTCTACACAAATGGCTGACAAATCTCCAAGCTTATAAATATGAGTTAAATCCTGCTGCAAGATGTAACAAGTATTCAAAATCTAATTAGGATATGTATAAATGGAGTATTAATAAAATTTCTTTAAGAAATAAAATATACTTAGTATGGTAAACCTATCCCCCTACTATTCTCACTAAATCTAAACTCCAAAAAGCATTTTTCTCCTCCCTATTGGACAAATAACTCAACAAGGAAAAAATATATTGCATCTCTGGTGTTAGAAAAATCACCAAATAATAATAGCCCTCTGGGGGTTCATAATACAAGTATAAAATGAGTACAAACATTTCCCAAAATTTGGGTCTTTTACTAATGTGCCCTGATTGGTTAGATGTATACAAACATCACCCACAAGGGGTCTTATTAATACATTCTACCTAGCATAATATTTTTATGGTTTTATTATAATAAGAGAAATAAATAATTCTCGAAAGCCCTATACAATAGATGAACAAAATATCAAATTTTATTACACCTTAGATTTATTACTAACTGGAGAATCCTCAGTGTCAGCATAGGATACCTCAATAGGTGCTTTATGGATCATTAAATGATATCTCATCTACATATAATATATAATGGAATAATGCAAATATAAATGTGAGAAAAATATTGAGGATGATAAACCTATCCCTCAACCTATCCCATAAATCTACACTCCACAAATACAATCCAATTCCATCACTGTCAACTCAACCTGCACTAATCAACCTACTCGAAGAATAAAAAGTTCTCTAGTAAGAACAATCAGCTTTGATACCAACTTGATTCAAAAAATTGACCAAATTTTAAACTCGACCATAGGACCCCTATAGGTTTTAATATATTTTCCAAATTTACCCCATTAAAATAATTCAACCTTAAACAATGCAACAATTAAAAACACATTGTACAAAGATTGATAATGGAGTTCGTCAATAAGCCTACGTCTCCGGGTTCATCAATAGAACCGATATATTATCCACTTCCATGACTGTAACAAATAATACAATCTAAGCATGATAATACTGAATACAAATGGAATAAGAACTTGAACACCAAGTGGCTACCCTAGTAGATTCGATCCAATATTCTATCCATGAATACCTCTACACCTCATATGTATGGTGCTAAGTTTTCTTCCGGAAACCTCCACGCTTCCGTTGTGCGGTGCTAAGTCTCCAGATGTCAACAAACATCAATTATCACCAATGAGCTCATACTGAATAATGACCCTCCTCCAAATCTAATGATCTAATGATATGTCCAATGTACTGAGGTTCTGAGCTCTACTGCTTCTTTGATGTTCTGTCACGTCCGTTGGCTCCATGGCGTCTCTGGGATATAGCTTGAGAAGTCTCTTTATCAATGAGTTAAAAAAATAATAACTCCTAAACCATAATGTGCCTATTTAATAATATGTCTTGCCAATAACAAATAATATCGGTCCTCAATATGCCTATAAAATAAATAGGTCTTACTTTATCAACATGCCAATAACAATAATATCAGACTTCTGTCATGTGCCTATAATGAATAATATAGGACTTCTTCATTTTTCATATTTCCTATAACAAATAATATAGGCCATCATGTTTATACTAATAAGATATAAGCATTTATATCTCTCCATAATGTCTCCATTACATTGCCACGATCATCTTCGAACTTCACGAGTTGTTCACCATGGCTCGAGCATGGATCACTTCTTCTTGGAGAGAACTAGGAGCTTCATCTTCAAATATTGCCTAATAAATAATAGGCCAGTAAAAATAATGGCTTCCAAAAATAATTAAGGCATTTAATATAGCCTAGAAGCTATATTTAATAACACCTCAAGTGCCTTTACAAAACTTGATAAGCTTAAGGCTTGTGTGTTTTACAATGTACCCGGGTCCCCTATTTATATTGATTAGGAGCCCGGAATATAAGGATATTTGATAATATCCATGGCTTATTTTTAAAGAGCCTGTAATAATCCTTGACAGATTGGGCTTAGCCAAAATTCCCCATGGCATAATAATAATTTAGCCACCAAATATTTAAACCACTTCAAATAATAACATAGCCTTAATGGATTTGAGCGGATAATAGCCTTAATGGATTAATTCTTTTTTAAGATTTTAAATAAGCTTAAGCCATATTTGTACAAAACTCAACCCCATAATAATATCCACTCTTCATGTGGATGGAGTAGTTTTATGTGGGGTGAAATACCACATTATATGCAATCCTTTTTAATAGGATTTTTCCACCAAAATTTGTTTTCACATGGAGTTTTTTCTTTTTATTTTTTATAAAAATATTATAAAACCTTTATGTGGATAAAAACCATAAACCCACCTTTAATGCCACATCCACAATAATCAAATGATCATGTTTACCATGTGTCAAATGTAGTTGTGCAGATGTGCCACATGTCACCATGTCATTTTTTCATTTGGCGCATCATTTGGTTGTTGACCACAAGTTAACCAAACTTTGATCAGTCATAACTTTCGCATATGGACTCGGACTTGGTCCGTTCAAAATGCGTCGAAAAGGTATTAGAAATATCTACCAAATGGTATTAATGTTTGATGATTTAAAAATCATTTATTTTTTCTGTTGACCAATGTTGACTAGTTGTTAACCAAACTTTGACCAACCACTAGATGTGCGTACGGATTCCATTTGTAGTGTTGAAATAGTCATCGAAAATATCTAAGAGTGATCTTCTGTAGTATGCCAATCATGGGAGATTTAGGTAATAGTTGTGCTCCAAAATTTCCTCTGGACTATGCTTAATAAATCCAAATTACCTGATGGATATTAGAAAGAGGTAATTTTTAAAAATGTCTATATCCTCAATAGATGTCAAATAAGTATAAATAGTGACAAGACCCCTTATGAGTTATGGAAAGGTAGACATGTGAACACAACATTTTAGAGTTTTTGGGTGCAGATGCTTCATCAAGAGAACTAAATAAAACCTACACAAATTTGACTTGGGATTTGATGAGAGAATATTTTTTCAGTACTCCTCAGTAAGTTATGCTTACAAATATTATTAAAAAGGTTGCAGACGGTGGTTGAAATTGCAAGTGTAAAGTTTGATTAATCATATCCTATGGGGTCTAAATCCAAGACAAAGATACACCACAAGAATCAGAATCTAAAGAAGATGAAGATACTATAGAGAAAACTAAAGAAGAAGATGATGAAGAAGAATAAAGGCAAGATACCAAAACCCCTCAAGAAAAATCAGAAGAGACCATCCTAAAGCTCAAATCCTAGTAAAAAAGGACGTTTACATAAAAAAAGAATAAAACTTGTAATTCTTTAATATCATTACTCTTTTGTCTAAAATTGAACCAAAAAATGTTGTAGAGGAAAGAAAAGATGAGTGTTTGGTAAATGCTATGAATGAAGAACTGTATCAAACAGAGAGGAATGAAACTTGGGTGCTATTACCCCCTCAATAAAAATCAGAAGAGACCATCCTAAAGCTCAAATCCTAGTAAAAAAGGATGTTTACATAAAAAAAAGAATAAAATTGGTAATTCTTTAATATCATTGCTCTTTTGTCTAAAATTGAACCAAAATTTGTTGTAGAGGAAAGAAAAGATGAGTGTTTGGTAAATGTTATGAATGAAGAACTATATCAAAGAGAGAGGAATGAAACTTGGGAGCTATTACTGAGACCTAAGAACATAAGTGTTATTGGAACCAAATGGGTATTCAAGAGTAAATTAAAAACAGATGGTGAAGTCACAAGGAAAAAGCCAGGTATGTCTGCAAAGGATATGGACAGGTTGAGGGAATAGATTTTGATGATAACTTTGCACCATTGGCTATGTCGGAGGCCATTAGACTTTTTCTAGCATATGCAAGCTACAAAGGTTTTAAAGTATACAAAAAAGATGATAAAGCTGTCTTTTTGAATGGTAACCTAGAATAAGAGCTATATATTGACCAACCTAATGGATTCTCATTGATAGATGAGAAATATTATGTGTGCAAGATAAAAAAGGAACTCTATGGCCTTATGCAAGCCCCTAGGTCTTGGTATGGGAGATTAGACAAGTATCTGACTAAATAAGGATTCAAGAAGGGTGTAGTTGACATCAATTTGTACATAAAGAATGGATGGGGACATCTACTAATTATGGTATTTTATGTAGATGATATCATCTTTAGACGGAAAAATGAATATATGACACATGAATTTGTAAAAGTTATGAAAAAGGAATTTGAGATGTCCATGCTTGGACAACTATCATTATTTCTAGGACCGCATCTCAATCAATCAAAGGAAGGTATATTCAAATCACATGAAAATACATAAAGGAGATGTTGAAAAAAATTTAAATGGAAGAATTCAATCCTATTGGGACAACTATGGTCACAAGATGCAAATTAAGAAAAGAATACAATTCACTCAAAGTGAATCAAATAGATTATAAATCTATGATTAGTATTTTGTTGTATGTCATTTCTTCTAGGCCTAGCATTTTGTAGGTTGTAGGTCTTGTTGGTAGATTTCAAGATGACCCAAAGGAGACAAATTTTCAAGTAGTGAAGAGGATCTTCATGTATATTATGGTAACTACAGAGTATCGATTATGGTATCCAAAAAGTGGGAAGTTTGAATTGAAAGCCTTTATTGATGTTGATTGGGCACGACACCTATATGATAGGAGAATCACTAGTGGAGGAGCCTTATTATTATGTAATTTCATTGTCTCTTGGCTGAGTAAGAAGTAATAATTAGTTTCCCCATCCAATTGTGAAGCTGAGTACATAGTAGCAACATTATGTTGTGCACAAGTTCTATGGATGAGGTAGGCCTTAGAAAGACTACAAGGTAGAATGTGATGGACTCACTCCTATTTATTGTGATAGTACCAATGCTATAAGCGTGTCTAAGAATCTTGTGTTGCATTCTAAAACCAAGAATATTCCAATCAGCTATCATTTCTTAAGGGATCAGATAAACGAGTAAAGGATTAAGTTGGAACATGTGTCCACCAAGGAGGAGATAGCAGACATCTTGACTAAACCACTCCTAAAGGTAGTATTTGAGAACCTAAGGAAAACATTGGGTGTGATTCCTACCCCTGACAATCTATGAAATGGTAAAAATACTAAGGGGGGGAATGTTGATGTGTCATTTGCTCCAAGAAGTTGTTTAAAGGTGTAAATGTATGTTTGAGGTTTAAGGATTGATTAAGTAGATGAATGTGGAATTTGAGTGTGATCAAAAGGTCAGTTTCAGTTGTTGTAAGTCAGTATGGATGTTTGAAGGCTTGAAAGAGGTTGAAGTATGACAAGATGATGATTTTAAGGTCTATAAGATGATTAAATGACAAAGTTATGTTTTCAGTTTTAAATTGAGTAGCTAGATGAGACAGATTTATTCCACGAGATTTCCAAGATTGTAAAGTGCATGATCAAAGGTGAAGTTAGTTCCGTGACTTGAAATAGTGACAAAGAGGTATGCGTAGCATATTGTACATCTTTTTGAGTTGTAGTAGTTAGGAAATTCAGTGATTGTTTCTCTTTGTATGGTCCATGAAAAAAGGTAATATGTCATGTATAAAGCTATGTTTGAGGGTCTAGTTTGAAGATTTTTTTTGGAATCATGAAGTGCTCAAAATGGAATGCATGAGTCAGAAATCAGTTCCATGGATCATATAATACAAATAAATCCAAGTGAGTGAGTACAAACCAAGGGTGTAGTCTTTATATTGCCAACACTAGCTATGCACCTAACACTTCATCCAAACAAGTTTGGAAGCTCACCTGAAGTGTGCGTAGCCACGAGGTCCCTCATTTGCTTTTCTTATCAAGATGCTAGCATGCATGTTCATATTAATAATCATTCATTCAAGATGATACATCATAACATAAAGAGATGACAACACATATAATAAGTAAACTAACCCGCATATACAATAATCAACAATACTTGAATAACCAATATAACATACTTAGATATAGTCTCTTTGGAAACCCATGCATAATTATCCATTGTAAAACACCATAAATTACATAACATAGAAGTTGAACACATCATAGTCCATTACATCAGTGTGCAGGAACTATGTGCTCTCATACAAACTCCAAAACCCTAGAAATGTTGGACACATGAGCCGTAGAACCAAGATTGTTGAAATAGCACTCACTAATAACAAAGATGCACTACTTACACACACACACACACACACACACACACACACACACACACACACACACACACACACACACATACACTAATAACAAAGATGCACTACTTATATATATATAATATATCTACGGTAGGGAATTTCCTTTCACTTATTTCTTACACATTCCTAATAATAGGTATGCTTATAATATCATGCATGTTTTCTCCACAACATATGCTAATAATAGAGTAGACTAAATATGAAACAAATATACATGCATTAATAGTATTATGAGATTGATCCATGCATGGTATTTATATCTTCCTTGCGTGTGATTTTTCCAATTATAGCTCCTTTTTTTGCATCCCAAGCCATCATGCCTTTGTCTATTTTTAAACCTTGGTTGGACAATACTCTAACCGTAATATGCTATTTTTAGCCATGACTTGGAAAATAAGCTAAGTACAAATCCTTTTCTACTCATTCACAAACCTTCACATGCCGATCCTTTATGCATACATGCGACCCTTTGTGCACCCCTTATGCACTTTTCACAACCTTTGTGCATGGCTATTACTTAGCCATTTTCTCTTCTCAACATCACCCAAACTAAAGTCATTTCCCATCCTCAATAATGTTTTATCATACTTATCTCTCCAATGAATGAATAAAAGAATTTTAAAGAATAAAGAATAAAGGAAAAAACTATTGTGAATCAAATAATATGATTTCACAATTGTGCACAACTGTGATCATGCCTTAGGCAGATTGAGGAGTTCTAGGCACTCCTTTCTCAAAAACTTCTCTAACTTCCCCCACTCCACGAGTTCCTTTGTTTCCTTCCCTGGCGTTGCTTCAAAAATACCCAAAATACTATGCACAAGCTCGTTAACTTTTTATTTAAGATATTTCATGAATACATCCAAATCTACAATCACTCCCTCTATAACATCCATTCATTCTATGACTAACATTTGGATTTCCTTGATTCACAATTCAAGTGTCTCTTTTATGGATTTTATTAAGTATCTCTTTGCACTGATGTCTCTGTCATGACCTTTGATAGACTCAATCTTATTACTTGGTGTCATTTCTTGAATTACTTTGAGCTCTTCCTCCTCCTTTACAATGTGTGTGCTCATAATGGGGTCATATATTTGGAATTTATCAAAATCTGACTTAGATCTTTCTATTTTCTTCCTTGACCTTGGTGATTAAAGCCTCATACTCAGCTATCTTTTCCACCACAAACTCTTTATTCCTCTCTTTTCATCTCCTCCAACTCTTCTATTGACTGGTCCCAGGCCACTCTTTATATTGAGAAGAAACATTACAACCAAGTCCTCAAGATACTCCATCTTATCAGTGTAATTTATTCTAGCTTGACTCACCAATGTGGGGCATGCGCTTTTGATCTGTTTCACCAGCCCTTCGGCCCTATCATAGGCCTCCTTGGTCTTCTCCTACTTTCCTTTCAATTCCTCCCCAAGCTATTATATTTCACACTCCTTATCCTTTTTATCCTCTACCATGAGCCTCATGGTAGCCCCCTTGTCTAAGTTCCTACGCATGACCTTCAACTATTAGTTTTATTCAGTGCATTGCAAGCCTTTTCATTAGTTATCCTTGTGGGGTCGAAAATATTGTACTCCTTTCCTAGCTCCTTTGTCAGTGTCAAATGTGGAGAGTACCTGTTACTTATCTCAAACTCTGTTTCTTCTCGACATGCATATGCATGTTCCATGACAACATTTTATTTGTGCATAAGAACCCTCCTCTTTCATCTAGTAGGTCCCATCCAAATAATTTCTCCTTAGGCACCGTGATTTGAAACCTAGCCCTCAACACCTTTGTAGGATTGTCAATAAATGACATGTATGGTGACTGATGGTGGCCACCTCACTTCCTTACTTTTTCCCTTAGTACTTGTTGCATGCCTTCTTGGTGTGAAAGGGTTTACGCTTGTCTCACCACTGGTTCCCTTATCCTCCTTGATGACATAGGTGTCATCTCCTTCTTTATTTTCTTTGGGCTCTTCCTCCTGGGTACTGTGCATCTCCTCTTCTTGTGTTGGGAATTCTTCCCTGCGTGGGATCTTTTCTTCTCACCTTCTTCCCCATTCTTCAAGCTCAACTCAACGTGCACAAGCTAATCCTCCTCTCCTTCCTTCTCCCTTTGCATTCTTCTTCATGTCTCTCGAAACTCCTCATACACTAATTCATTTGCCAAAATTCCTTTCCAGTATTCTTCATCATTAAACATGACCCGATCTTCTTTTAGGACCCCTTATTATCCTTAGACTCACTGAGTTGTCGGGGAAACCATTGTCTTGGCTGAGAAGAGTTTGCGTTTGCTTTCCTTCCTCCTCTTATACTACATTTATTTTCTTCATATTTGGTCCAGTGTAGTATCCTCTTCTTCTTCTTCCTCTTTGGATGGGTCTCTTCTCAACCTATCTTTGGTACCTTCATTATATTATTCCTTTGGTTAAGGCATATGAGATTCACACACCTCAATATTCTTCTCGTATTTACATCTTTGGTCATAAGTTGACAAAAACCCTGTACATTATGCCACCAATCTATTACATTCATGATGAGATTAAGATACAATGGTATCCAGGCTCCATAGTCTCCAAGTATGACCGCCTAGATGTGTATCCATAGGTCTTGCACAAAGTGTGCCAATATGAATCAAACTTATCTACATCAAAAACCATCCTCTGCGCATCCTTTATTCTATTATACTGTGCATTTCAAGTACTTGGCAGTGAATGCAAATGGAAGTTTACACCACGGCCCCATCTCACCATTGTGCATCATGAATCTGGCAAGGATAAAGTGTTGCATAATTGCAAAATTTTACTTCTCACCCAGTTCTCCACGTAGCTCCTTGGCACTCATCATTCATTCTCAAAGGCTACATGCTTCCTTTTATATGATTTTTCTACTTTGGACCTTGTATTGATTTGTGATTGCACCCTAGCATGTGAAATCTGCAAAGCTATACTGCGGGGGACTTGTTTTCTGCTTAGGATGAATCCACATGTTATCTTCTAGTCCCATCTGGGACACCAATATCCCAAAAGGCTATAAACTAATAATATGGACCCCATATGTTATCTTCTCCCCTTCTCAATCTTTTCACCTTCAGCTTCTTCAATAATCCCATCAACGATGAACTACACAATGTTATATTGTGTTTTATGCACCATCTTAAGTGACAATATAGAGGAACTTCCTGTTCACATCTCCCCATCACTTCAGAAGTACCAAGTATTGAAACTTACCAACTGAGTTGAAACTACCGTATTTTAGGGTCTGAAATCATGTTTATCAATGTTCATGGCTCTATGTTTCCCTGTCATATTGCAATTTTGTGTCTACCTCGTCAATCTTTGTCTGATCACGCAATCTAAATCCAAGTCTTCTCCAGTTTCTTGTAGCCTTGTTACTTGCCCAATCAAAATAGCTATAATTCTCATTCTTCAACATGAAAAATAGAAATAATCTTCATGTACCCTTGACATGATCCACTGAAAGAGGTGTGTAGGTCTTCCAAAGAAAGGAAACTCAAATAGCTAGAGTACCCCTATCTTCTCAAGACTCTTCCTTACCAAGTCATCCATCATCTACTTGGTCTTCTGTACGATCCTTATCAGCAACTCTCACATCATATTTTTGTTTAGTGTGGCCTCATTCCCCTGGTGCCTTATGATTTTTCTTGCTAATATTACATTTCATGAGCTGCAAGGTCCATTTTGTGCCACAATTACCTCCCGTGGGTATTCTACATTTTTGGAACAAATCCTATATGGGTCTCTCTTATGTCCTTGTTTTTTCCCTTTCCCTTTCCTTTGGGTGATGATGTGGTTGATTTATTTTGTCCCATTATCCACTCCAAAATTCACACTATAAGTTATGCCCTATGTGTTTTTTATTCCAACTTACTTGATCTCAAACCCTTGTTGTGCATCAAATGTCTTTGGTATGCTTTTTGTTACCATTATTTTCGTGCCCTAGCTTGTTATCTTCAATCTCTATCAACGTTAGCCCCATTATGCCAAAGACCTTTCAAAATCCTTAGCTCTTCAACCATGAAACTTTACAAACCCTACTCACTTGTGCCCTTCCTTTTGCTCAAAATTCCACTTATTTTACTGAAGGAGCTCCACACTGAAGGCTTATGCACTCTTCTCTGGTTTTCCCGCTACTCAATTTTCTTCTTCACAGTCTACACTCTATCACTTAGTCGCTCGGTTGCTTAATCACTCAAATCATCTTCAAATGCAAGGTATAAAATGACTTGATTTCCCCCTTTTTATAGCTTTTTCCAACTTTAAAATTTGATCTGACTTACTTTTTGTCTTTAAAACACTTTTTTCCCATTTTTATGTCTTAAAGTTCTTTTGCATTTTAAAACACCTTTTTCCATCTTAAAGGAAATTTTTACTTTTCTCCATGATTTTATTCTATGCAAGGCAGTCATAACCTTATGGTGCACATACTACTCTCCAGGTTGGCACATTACATCCTTGTGCACATTTTCCTACACCACGCGTAACCCATCTTCCTCTATGCCACATACCAAGTAGTCCATCCTTCTGCTGCCTCCCTTGCATTACACTGTGCGGCCTCTTACTCGCATGGTTTCTATATCTAAGAAATTCTCATAAAGCATCATCATTCCTAAACACTTGCAACACTTTCCTTTTTCTCTCATGCATACCCAATTTTTATCCATCAAGCACCTTTCTTAAATAATGTTGCGCACACCTCTTAACCAACTCCAAGAAAAGTACCAACATCCCAAAATTTCATTATGCACACATTCACACATGCTTTCACCCCACACTAAAAGTATGTGTTTTCCTCTACACATCAACTTACTAAGTAGTAATCATCTCCTGCGCATGAACAGACTTATTAAAACAAAACAACAAAGAAAAAACATGAAAGGGAAATTAAATCTAGTGGTAGTACTACCTTATTACAAACACAAAGGAATATTTTTATAGTAGGGCTTCAACCTAATCCCATTGAAGTAACCAAGAAACATGGTGCCATCCAGTGCTTGCAATTGACATGTGCATGAGTCTAGTATCTTGGTTACTAACAAGGGTTCTAGCTAATGGACTTTCAACTTTCATGAATGGCACACGAACTTGGAGTCATAAAAAATTACCATATTTCTAACTGAAAAAGACTTTTTCTTGATGTGCCTATCATGTCAAGCCTTTTCTTTCCTTTTTATCTCTTGAATCCAATGCATAATGGCATGTGTCACTCATTCAATTACATCAATTTATCAATGCACTCGTCCACATCCTATTCATCATCCAATCCACCTATGTGTACAATACGCAGTGATGGTAACATAAATTCCACATGTAGTACAACCTCTACACTCAAACACCAACTGAAAGGGTGTGGCCTTGTTCAATCATTTATAGGTTGTTTTATATTCCCAAATAATGTATGATGCCTTTTCATCCCAATCCTTTCTTCCAACATTGACATATATTCATTAGTGTTTGTCCCAAGATCTTGTTGAAAGCTTCAACAGTGTCATTAGTTTGAGGGTGATAAGGGGTAGTCTTATGGTGTGCCACCATAAAATATGCCAATAAAATTCTAATGGTCTCATTTAAAAAATGAGTTCCTCTATCACTTGTTAGACTTAATGGGCATCCATACCTACTAATAATATTTTCCCAAAGGAACCTCGCATTGTTTATGTTGTTGCAATAATTTTGTAGGCATAACCTCTTCCCACTGGTCAAGTATTCAGTAAATGTGATGATGTACCGCAGACCTGTCCTGCATGTGGGTGGTGCAATAGGTCATACAAAATCAATTTCCCAATTTTCAAAAGGTTTTACACTTTATTATAGGTCCTCAATGGCATCTCATCTCTATTACCAGGCTTTCTAATTCTCTAATAGTGATCACATGCCTTGAAAAAGGCCTTGGTATCTTTTTACAATATCTCCCACCATAAACCTACTAGAAGGATCTTGCACACAGTAGGATCTCCTATATAATGGCCTCATGCTATTCCTCTATGCACTTCCTCCATAATTGCTTCATGCTCATGCTCTAGAACACATCTACGCAATACCTCATCTCTACCCATTTTATACAGGTCTCCTCTAATAAGCTTGTATGGTGCTACTCGAATAGCAAGTTGTTTCTTTTCCAAGGTCTTCATTCCTTTTAGCACAAGTCCAGTGTGCACAAAATACTGCTATTCCTTCCAAATCAGTTGGCACATGATTCAATTTGAAATAACTTTGCATATGGCATAGTGTCCTCAATGCTTTACACATCCTCTCTAGAATTGATCCTTGATAAATGGTCAAGTCCTAAGTTTATCTTGTCAGTTTTACTACAACTGTAAAATCAAATTCCTGAAAAAGGAGTATCCACTGATAGATGTGCCCTTGCAAAACAAGTTTGTTGACCAAGTACTTCAATGCCATATGATTTGTATAAAAAATGAATGGTGTGGCCAATAATTACTATCAAAATTTGTGAAGCATGTAGATCATAGATAATTCCTCACACTCTGTCATTGTATAGTTCTATTCTATTGGTGTTAACTTCCTACTTGCAAATCATATGGGATGATCCACATTACCCTCTCCTGGTTGCACCAAGACTGTGCCAATATCCATGCTAGAGGCATCAACATGTACATGAAAAGGTTTGTTCCATGAAGGAAAGTGCAAGATCAGTGTAGTGGTAATATTCTCCTTTAATTGTCTCAAACACCTTGTTGTGCATCACCCAATAAAAATTTCCTTTGGCCTTGAGAAATTCCTCCAAGGGCATGACAATCTTTGCATAACCTTTGATAAAATTCCTGTAATAAAAGTATGCCCCAAGAATCCATGCACTTCACTTTGATTGGTAGGTTCTTCTAATCCCAAAATGACTGCAATCTTGGCTAGATCTATGAACAATCCATCCTTACAAATGATGTACCCAAGTAAGAGTACCAAAGGGTGTAGGAAATATGCACTTCTTAATGTTGAGAGAGATGCTTAAGTTACCTACATCTCTCAAACATCAATCTCAAGGTTATCACAATGATCTTTCACTAATCCATAAATAGCCCAATCATCCAGATAGACCTAAAAACTTATGGAATGAGTCATAAAATGCTTGCAAAACTATGCGCGAGAACACTACTGGTTCATTCTTCAACCCAAAAGGCATGATAATATATGAAAAACTTCCCCATTGAGTATCGAAGGTGGTCTTTTCCTTATCCTCATGCGTAATGCACACCTGATGGTACCCTAAAAATCCATCAGTAAATGAATAGATTTTATGCCCCATAACTCCTTCAAGGATTTCCTCTATGAATGGCGTAGGAAAAGGATCTATGACACATGAAGCATTGAGTTCCCTGTAGTCAACACAGATCCTGATCCAGCCATCCTTCTTGATGTTGATCACCATGGGCTGACCCACTCAGATTCCTCAATTGGTTCAATGATTCCAGACTTAAGCATTTTATCAATTTCTTCCTTGACCTTCACGCATAGGTTTGGATTCATCTTATAAGGCCTCTTCCAAACCAGACGTGTGCCTTCTTTCATCTTAATCTTCATCTCTCCCAATGAGGGATGCACACCTTTCAACTCATGATAGCCTCTTGGGAAATAGGTCCTAAAAGTCACACAACAACTCAATGATCTTTGCAACCTTTGGTTCTGACCAATAATCTCCAATAATATCCTCCTTAGGTGCATCCTCGGTGTCAATATTCACCTTCTTAGTCTTCATAGGTACATGGTATGTGCACACTTTTTCATCTACAAAATCTATCACCTCATGTGCACCCTCTGTATGGATAATATCTAGGTTCTCTACTTCTTCATCATCAATGAGGTATACCATCTTCCCTTTTTCCTTCTCTCTCCATGTGCATGACTTAAGAGTGTCTCTTTTACTTTCCATTGCATCCTCATGTGCCCAAGTCTCAGGATCTCCCAAGAGATGAACTATGAGTTTCTCTTCCTTTGCGCTATCACCCAATGTGATACACTTCATAATCAGTAAGGCCTCATGTACTGGTGGATTATTAGAAAAATAATCAAAAGTGTGAGCCATACCTTCAGTCATGTCTTTCCAACTTTTAGTCTCTTTTTTGAGCTCATCATGCACATACCAAGCACGTGCACATCTACATAGAGTAGAGTAGAAATTATGTACCCAAAGAGATGGTGGTATAGCCTCCTAGCCTTGCACCCATTGTCTCTCATAGTTGTGGATGTGTACCAAAGCAGGAGTCTTCTCATCATACTCGTGTACAAGACATAGACCATTACTCTGGGTAAACCTCGTCAAAAGGCTACCCTTACCTCACGCAAGCCCAAAATATTATCTCAGTGTGTCACCCACTAGTGTTATTATTTCCCACGTAAGGTATAGACCATCATATTTCATCTTTATACCTCATTCTTCCACTGGTCCTCCATGGCGCACAAGAAAGAGTCAGGTTTTTCTTCCCCAATATACCTAGGTAAATAATTTTTTCCTAAGCACCTAATCATGTGTGGCCTAATCATCCAGGTGACTCTTCCCTTGACCTCAAGTCCAACCATTTCATACATGTCATGGGCCCAATTGTCACAAGCAACACTAGTAGTTTCATTGACATATTTCATGTCTTCCCACTAAAGTACACCTTCTTTAGATGGTTCCACATTCTCAGGGTCACACATTATTTGTGCATAAATCCTATTAAGCTCTTCTTCACTCATAGGCTCAATGTAAGGCACAACCTTCACATCATCTAGGGGTATGACAACATGCTCCTCCTTGTTCTCAAAACTAATATATTTTGTTTAAGTGTAAATTTGCATTATTTACATAGCACCAAGGACATCCAAGATGTGTTGGGAAATTATCTACCTCAGCCAGCTCCAATACCTCAAAATCACCTGTAAATGTTTCCGATCGAATAGTGATTGAAGCATCCTTCAACACCCCAATAGGCATGGCCCTTTTTTATTTTCCATATACAACACATTAGAAGATGGCTGTAATTATGGTCTCCCCATCTAGTTCTAGGAATCCAAAGTTAGAACATTGACCTCTACGCTTGTGTCAATTAGAATATTACTCACCAACCAACCATCTATCACTACATCTAATGTAATCTCCTTGTCATACTCATGGTCCTGAGATGGTAAATTCAAATAAAGGATTTGACAGTCTCGTTCAAATCTAGCACACAGTACCTTCTTGCACAACCATTCTCATAGCAATGGGATGATGTTATCATGTTGTAACATCCTGCAAACATCCTTCAAATCATCTAAATATTTATGTGGAAGCTCGATTTTCTTCATGCGTTCCCTCTCACATGCCTATTCCTTTAGGCATTGGATCTCACCTTGTAAATCTCTGATTACTCCCATGGTTTCTTAGTAGACCTCCTTTTGATGAGCCGCATCTGGATACTTAACATGCATAATATCCTCCCTCCTGATAAGGGGATTTTCTTTAAGAGGTTCCCACGTGCATGTGTAGACTTTGCGTATGTAGTGACTAACACTTGTTGTAGTTCCAAATCAACCATATTTTTAGGTGTCCATTGTTCATTGTTTGCGTGTTACACCTTGATCATCCCTATGTCTTTGTCATTATTTTTATGTTTACACATATGTTCATAGAGGTATGGGAAATATTTAGCTTTGTGTCGACTTTTCCACAGTATGTGCATAGACCTGATTCTTTGGACACTCACACTAGTAATGATCTAGGGACCCACAAGTATAGAAAGTCCCATGTGTGAACCTTCCTCTACCACCACAACCTCTACTCCTATATCCACCTCGGAATCCACCATCTCCATTGTTGCACCCTTCATTAGGTTGGGCTTCCTACACCTAAGAGCTACTTACCACAGTGGTCTATCACAATCTAGTCTTGCATGCCTCATGAATATGGTCTATCAAATGGAAATCAGTTGTATCATGGGTATGTGCATCACAAATCTTATAGTACATGGAGACATTCTTCATTGTTGCGTACTGCAAGAGGGGGAAATTCTAGACATCATGATTCTTGTGGAAAATCTCAAAGGATTGTAATAATGTGTACACATTCCTACATGGACACTTATCTTTAGTATGCCCCTCCACATCAAAATCAGTGCACCATAACCCACTGTGCATCTCATGTGTAAAGTTGGAAAATAAATTCTCCAATTATTTAGCCATAGATGTTATTTATGCCTCAAGAAAAGGACTCACTCTAGTGTTTTGCACTCCCAACTGCTTCAGCACACAGAGCTGCTTCCAAATCCTCATGCGGATCAGTAAATGTTTTATGTGATAAGGCCCTTCAAAATGAAGTCAACAAGCCTCCAATGAACCATTGTGCATGTTGGATCTGATGAATATCATAAGATAGCTTAGACAAGAGAGTTTTAAACCATGCATCATACTCCCTCACACTTTTAGATAAGCCCTGTTTGATGTCCTTTAGCACTCTAATACTCTATTGCTCAAACTCAGGAATGTGAAATTTAGCCAAGAAGGTAGTGTGCAACGCATCATAATCCACCGCAGTCTGGTGTGGATCATACTTTCTATACCAAATGTGTGTGCACCCTTGAAGTGTGGTGGAAAATTCACTTTCCTTTCTATCAAAAGTTATTATGCCCTTATCTCTCCAAAACAATTCACACTTGTGCGCATTTTATTTTGCATCCTCAACAACTCTATACTTAGGAAAGTAAAGAGACATCTTAAAGAAGACTTGAGGTGTTTTTTGTTCTTATGGTTGTTGGTGGTTTTTATGGTCTGTTGCTTGGTTGTGGCCCTTGTCCTGGGATGGGCTAGATCCTAAAACTGAACCTCCACTAGTATTTCCTCTGTGCGGTGGCTGACCTGAGCCTTTTGAGCCTCCCGCCACGACCTTTGGTCCTATAGATGAACTTCCTTGTATCCCAATTGTTGTATTAAATTTGGCACTAATTATTTGTTCTATAGCAGAACCTATAGGATTGCTTCCAATGGTCTACATGCCAATGCTCTGTGTTGATGACGCGACTATAAAAATACCTCCAAAAGTACTTACTTCAAACATTAGTGTTGTTAACACTGTGTGCACGTCCTTGATCTGTCATGCTTCCTGAGTAGTAACTAAAGTCTACATGTGTCTCCTAACCCAACGTGGAGATCTACTTTCTCACCATCACTATGATGCTCTTCAACAACTACCTTTGGATTTGTAACACCTTTTGCAAGGGCTAGAAGACCAGGCTGGGTTAGATGCATCCCCACGGTTTTCATTCTCTCCTCATAATCAATCTCATAAGAGAATGATGGGGTCTCTTTACTACTATTTCCCAATGTCAAGTGGACATGATACCACGGTCCCTTACCTTCTACGAGGTCCTCATCACTTCTATTAGCAATCATTCCTCTTAACCTCAGTGCATCATCAACTACCCTCTATCACGCCTCATTATACTTGATTCGTATTTCCTCCCTGTTTATTTCTTCCGCTAGGGATGCCTCCATCCTTCCCAAACCTACTCCTGCCACTATGCACAATGGGGTTTTAGCTACCATAGGTAATTTATTCATTCCCAATTCCACCATTCAGGATCTTGATAGCTAAGGGTATTACACGTAAATAATATCCTCTTGGCTCATGCAAGAACAAATCTATACTTTTTTTAGGAAATAATATGTTGAAATTGTGTATTCCAAAGTATAGTTGCACAATACACCTTCCCACCAACGATCCAAAAATTTATTCCATGGCTCATCCTAATCAAAGAGTGTTTAATAGTATTCCAATGTCCAATATTTCTTTCTTGACAGGACACCTCGGTGACCTGTGTACGCTGTCAACCACTAATACAACTCTACTGGGAAGAAGCTAAAGAATGTCTCATACAAGTAGTCATATAGATTATCTTCCACCCACTTTTGTGCATTAAATTTAGGTCCAATGTTATATCTCTGTGTAAACATGTCTTGGACGTCTTCTATCCAACTTTCAATATTCTCCAAAGAAAGTTGAAATTCCATTTGCATGTAACATCTTGGTAGACAAATAGATAAGAGGTACTGACAACGGAACCAAAAATGTAGTCTTGTTTTACCAACAATAGCTATGTGCACTGGCACTTCATCCAGACAAAGGATGCAATCTCACCCGAAGCACCCGTAGCCTCTAGGTCCCTCCTTTTCTTATCTTATCAAGACGTTAGTGTGCATGTTTATATTCATAATCATTCATTCAATATGATACATCATAACATAAAAATATGACAACACATATAATAAGGAAACTAACCCACCTACACAATAATCAACAATACTTGAATAGCCAGTATACCATACTAAAATCTAGTCACTTTGGTAACCCATGCATAATTATCCATTGAAAAACACCATCAATTACATAACATAGAAGTTGAACACATCATAGTCCATTACATCAGTGCACAAGAACTGTGCGCTCTCATAGAGACTCTAAAACCCTAGAACTTCTCAACACATGAACTGTAGAACCAATATTGTCAAACTAGCACACTAATAACAAAGATGCACTACCTATATATACAGTGGGGAATTTCCCTTCATTGCTTTCATGCCCATTCCTAATAATAGGCGTGATTAAAATAGCCTGCTTGTTTTTTCCACAACCTATGCTAATAATAAAGTAGACTAAATATACAACAGATCTTACATGCACTAATCCTATTATTAGTTCGATCCATATGTGGTCTTTATCTTTTCCATGCATGTGATTTTTCCAATTACAACTCCTTTGTTTTCGTGGCCCAATCCATCCCACCTTTGTCTATTTCTAAACCTTTCTTGAGACACCACTCCAACTGTGATTTTTTATTTTTAGCTGTGATGTTGAAAAATTGGCTAAGTCCCAAATTCATGTCTTCTCATTAGCATGAACCTTCGCACACTGATAATTCCTACATGCATGTGACCCTTCATGCACCCCTTGTGTGTGGTCCCTAAGCTTCACGCGTGGCTAATACGTAGCCATTTTCTCCACTCAATAAATGGGGAGCTTACAAGTAATTTTAAAATATATTATTTTTTATTGCATACCAAGTTGTTATAGTGCCTTTGTCATTAGATGTCAAAAGGTGAGAGTGTGCTCAAAAACATGAAAAGAGGTTTGTAAGTGCTTTCTTGTGAAGTTTCCATCAATGTTTCTAAAGGTGGTTTACATAAATGAAAAAGGGGGAGATTTTTGGGCATTGTGTCAGTGTTGTTTTCATTGATGTGAAAGGGAGTCTTAAAGTTTATAGAAGTCAGTTTGAGGTGTCATCCATCGAGAAGAGTGAAGTTTGATTGGTAGTGTGGTGAATATTCTTGGTGTTTAGGTGTTATTACATGATCTTAGTGCATGGTCCAAGAAAACAAGTGTTTAGTGTGGGCTCCAACGGTTATGTGCAAGTTGATATAGGGTCTTAAATTTTCAAAGAGTTGTTCCAGAGGTGTTAGAGTGTCTGTAAGGTGTTGATCAAGTCAGTTTCAGGATGTCATTGTTATAAATCTAGCCACTAAGAGGGGGCACAAATCAATTCTTATTAAAATTTTATGCAACTCAGAGATGGTCAATCATGTTATGTTTAAATTACTTTAAATGTGATAAGAATGCATATTCAACCATGCGAAATAGAGGGAGAAGTAAACACACATTAACACATGAGGAGACAAGATTTAATGTGGGAAACCCATCGCAAGAAAAAAACCCACTAAAACCAAAGAACCAGCTTGGACACAAATGTCTTATAAATGTTACAATGATTTCATGGTTGAGCTTTAACTCAACCTGGAGCTTGCAACTCCAAAAATTTACCCGAGCTGCTACTCAGCGTTTGAAAAAATTCAACTTGTCTTGGAAGCTTCAACTCCCAAAGTTAATGAGCGACAACATTCAACCGATATTTTATCTTTTATAAGCTACTACTTGTAAGGAGGCTTCAACCCCCTATATGATAAGCTGTAACTTAGAATTTTTTTTTTTTTATGATCACTTTAGTGTGTTGTCTTTCACAACTGATTATGACCACTTCTTTAGCTCACTTGTCTTCTCTTCTTGTTTCTTAATTTGTCATGGCTTCACTACATTCACACCCTTCTCACTTACTCAAAGACATGCACTCAACTCTACACCTCTATCAATCTGTCTTCAACCAATAGCTATGTATTTGAGGCCAACTACTATTTACATGCTTATATATTGAGCTTAAATAAACAATACATGACTTCCTTGAACATGATCCTTGACGTTCCATGTTTACATAGACTTTTCACACTGAATCACTATTCATACATACAAAGGCAGACAAATTTATCTTTGAGAATGCATATTCAGATACTAATTTGTCTTCTTTGCATTTTCATATATTATGGTAAAGATAACAAAACACCCTTTCCAAAAAGTCCAATATTGTCCATGAATCCTTGGACAACTTGGGTGAATATATATGCCCATTCATGTCTAGAGGTGATCCATGGGGAAATTAGAGCTTCTAAATCTACATGCCCAGTACAAAAATAATGTTCCTCATAGACTTCCCCGACTGAGATAACCTTTTGTGACATAATGCTTTGATAATTAGAAAGTTAAAGTTTTGAATCAACCTGGAGGTACTGTAGAATTGGGTCCATTTCCTCTTGGTTCTTCCACACCCCTTACAGTCCTGTAATATACTCCTTTTACTTTCATCGTGTTGCAATCCCGTAGAGACTTGCGGGGATGATATTATTCCATTCTGGAACTGGCTTCCACATCCCTCAACGTTCTTCCCCAATTCCTTTGGTCATATCTGTAGAAGATATCACCATTAATTGTGTAGGTATATCCAATGTTCATGTGGGGGAACTCATGCCTCCTGCGAACCATTCCATCCAATGCTTTGTTATCCATGTGATCCTTGTTCTTCTCAGCATTACCCTACTTCCACATTACATGTTGACTCTTCCACTCACCCAAATTTCCTTTATTGCGGCTTCAAATGGAAGTGTGGAGAAATCTATGACCCACAAGGAAATCATTTACTACTAATCCTACGTTCCCTCCGAGCTTGTTTCTCTAAAATATGGCAGAACACTATGCTATGTCCCCACTCTTTGGTCATCACTGCATACCAAGTGGCACTCCTCGTCTTGGTCCACCTTTATTCCTTCCACTGATGTAATGCGTTCTGTCTCCCGTGCACCATTTTTTCCCCCAATCACACTCCCACTCCAAACATCTCACACTGGGCCCTTTGACTTGTGTCTAGAAGACCCATGCGGGGAACTTTGTTCCTGGGGAACTGATTCCATATGCACACCAAGGAACTCCACAATACACTAGAAAAGCATTTTTTCTTAATTTTCTCCAATTGTATTTTCTAAGTTAATGAATTTTTGGCTATCAAAATTGTCCTCAGTGGTGTGTCCTCTATTTCACAAGTGGTCCAACTTACTCCATAGGAGCATGTATTAGAATCTGTCAAGTGCTTCTAACTACTAGGCAGAAAATTTTACTCGGATAAGCCTGAGCATGTCATTAGAATCCATCATCTGTTGGGTTTCGGATTGTAGCGGATGTGGTAAACCATTTTAAGCTTCAAAACATGTTTTTATGCAAGCACTTACACCAACCTACATATGCACAAACCTTCATGAGGTAGACATCAGAAATTCACATTCACTTAATTTTCTCACACATCTGGCTCAAGGGAATTTGTGAGCACTTAGGGAACATTAGGAGGTATCCAAAGTACCAAAAATTTCTTCATGAAGCACCCATTATAAACTTATACCAGAAAATTTCTTCAAAACGAGTAGCTTTTAATGTATGACAACAGTCAGACCTACATATGCAAACACTCATGGATTTCTCATGACTCCTGAGATAGTCCTTGGTATGTACATATCGTAAAATACTCTTGATTTATAACATTTTGCACATTTATATGCCTTATAAGCCTGACTATTGACATGTAATACTCCTTCCACACATGAATATTCCAGCTCATAGTATTCTAACCATCTCCATACATTCAGTGGACATTAATCTCATTTCTTCACTCTGTGCATGTATACGTAGGAGACTTCACACAGCTATCTGGAACACAAAATATTTCTTCATGACAGAACCAACGCACTCCTGTACCTGCTAGTTTTGTCTAAAACTATCATTTTCCATACCAGGCACATTTTCACTCTTCATTTTCATTTATTCTCCGTCCTTTACAAGCTTGGAACACCATCTCATACCTTCACAAGGTTCCTACATCCTTCACAGGCATGTAACACCATCTCATACCTATAAGGAATCAAACACCATGAACACTTCCAAATTTTTATCACACCTTTGAAACACAGGTATGGATGACTTGGAGACACACTCATACTAATCATGAAAGCACAATCTCTTGACAACCATCTAGCAACCTCTTTGTAAGCTCCAACTATCACTGAGAAGGAACTACCAATCAATATTTATGCCTATGACTGAGCTTCACTTCACCATTCACACCTTTTCCATCAATACCACTTTAACATCAATGAAAACACCAATTACCAGGGTTCAACAATCTCCTCCTTTTTCATTGATGGCAACACACTTCGAAAATTTGATGGTAAACACCTTTAACACTATCTTTAAATAATTCATACTTAGTTTCTGACAACACTCTCTCCCCTTTGACATCTATGACAAGGGGCCACATATTCAAAAATATTATCAACATGCAGATAAGCATTTACAAATCACAAACTTACCTCACGGAGCCCTCCTTGGATATGTTTCTCTTTTGAAATAGATACAGTTGCATAACCTTACAAATCACTAAACTAGCTTACCTGTCAAGGAAGCTCCCCTGGACTGTATTCCTCTTACTTGTTCCCTCATTTTGTCCATTCATCATGTTTCAAACTTGATTATTTCAATAAAACATGTCAAACCAACATAATCTTCCCTCATACCTTGTTGTCTCATTGTTGTTCACCTATATGGGCCTTGAGTGATCTTTTATTTGACTAATCCGAGCTCCCCCTAGACACAAGCAATCTTCCTTTGAAGGAAATTTACCTATCTCACCATATTCAACCATATCACTTCACCATGCTCAAATCCAATCCCAATTATGCTATTTTGACCTTTGATCCATGAATTATTCCTTTAGTTATTATTAACCAACTTTGGAAATTTATAGGGGTTTATGTTCATCATGAACCAAACTCATGTACCCCCACTAGAACCATTACATCCTTCCCTTACCTGAGGCTACAAGAATTCAAGCTATCACTTTGCACTCAATTACATTACATACCTGATGCATCTTTTTCAGTATACTATGCTCTTGCTTCTTTCCTACAATTCCAATTTTCCTTGAGTACTAACATCCTCCATAAGATATTTTATGACATTGATCATTGTCTTTCACAATTTTATTTTCCACTTGTCCTTTCGGATTGTCAAATACAATAACATGGAGATTGAGGTCACAGAAGAGCTCATCGCCTAGGTCACGGGCCTCAGCCTAGAGGGTACCAAATTCTTCAGTAAAAAGGTGGACAAGGAGGTCGAGACCAAGAAGTTCCTGGACGACGGTGAAAATCTTGAATTCGTGACTACTGGCATCAAGGTGGCGTCGATCCCTGAACCTTTTGCTGAGCTGGCCAAGATGGTGGTTAGGTATGTCACTCTTGAAGGCATATTTGTGACAATACCTCAAAAGCATTTGATATTTCTAAATCACTTTCGTAGAAATATCACCATTATCTTTCCTCACTATTTGATTAACTCATTGGAGAAATCAATAAGGGAAGTTCAGAGCCACTCTAGGGTTGTCCCTTTGCATCAGGGACTTATCCTCCTAATCCATCGCCATTGTTCTAGCTGCCCCCCCTTGAATCCTACCCCACCTTCCTCCTCCATTCCTCCTCCTGCTCGCACCGCTTCCACTCCCCCTGCTGAAAAGGAAGCTTGAAACTGTTGCTTCCAGCAAGAAAAGCAAGAGCATAAAAGATAAAATCCCTCCTTCCCAACGGGTCCTAAGAAGCCATAAAGACCTGGAACTTGCTGAGAACCTCCTACATATCAGTATTCCAATTGAGGAGCCCAAGGAGGAGGGCTTGATGGACAAAGTGGACAGGTTAGAGAAGGAGATACAAGAGCTAAAAGGGACTATAAAAAATATGGAAAGAGATAAGGGTAAAGGTATTCTTCAAAGTGATGATGATGAGGGGGTTATTGCTGAGGTCTTCAAGAAGTTACAGTCCTTGGATGGCAGAATGAGCAATGCTAAAATCCGCAATGACTGCATATTATCTGCCCTTAAAAGCATATATAATTTCATTGAGCAGCATGTGCATAGTGTCTGCAGTTTAAGTGGGGTTAGTGAGGACATCTGGGGACCTAAAGAGAAAAAAGATATGGCAATTTCCCAGGCTGATGTGACTGACTCCTCTCAGGCCACTGCCATTGCCTTCTTCATGTCATTATATGAGGCAGTAACGGGTTGCTGTGTGGCTACTTTTTGGCTGCGATGTTGCTGTTATCTGGCGGTTCAGGAGCTATTTTTTGGCAGAGTTTTTTATGATGCTTCTCTTTTTGTTGCTTTTGGTTCTCTTTGGCTTCTTTTGGGATCATCGTTCGTTTGGATCCTTTCTTCACTTGTATTGTCTTACTTGGCTGTTGAGCCCTCTTTGGTTGGCCATTTTTCCCTTCTCTGGGATGTATCTCTCATTTTGACTATCTGGCTTTTGAGCCCTTTTGTATACAGGGTATAGTCCCTTCAAAACTATTTTCCCTTAATAAAAAAAACATCCTCCATAAGATATTTTATGACATTGATCATTATCTTTCACAATTTCATTTTCCACTTTTCCTTTTTACTTACTTGATTCCTTGAATATATGCTTGAACACTTAAATCAGCTTACTTGAGTACTTTGCAGTCATAGGTTAGTTCCATGTTGGGTCATACTTGAAACATACTAATTCACCTTGAATTTATACCCGCGATATAACTTCAAAGTTCAATCTTAGTTTGTGAAACTTATGAATGCCTTATATAAAACCTTCAAGGGTATACACCACTTCATTTTAAGTCTGTATTATTGTATCCTTTCTCAACTCTTTGAAATATTGTATGAGGCAGGTTTTTGCATTTGAAACATTCTAATTCATTGTGACTATACTTTTGTATTTTAATAATGATCATCACCTTATAGTGCTCCAATCACTTCTATGGTTGTCACTAGATATTAGCTGACTTATAACATGAGTTCTCATCTCACTCCATCAAATCAATGACTCTCTCTATGTGCCACTTCCCCTTGGAGGTTACTATAATTTTTTCAATAATAACACAGGAACCAATGACTGACATAAACACACCTTGACTGAAACACTTAGTTGTCATACTTTATCCTTCTCATGATATAGATACCAACTTAGAATACTCATGCACATATCTTTAACTTCACACTCCTTGATTATGGCATCATATTTTATCATATTGATGGATTGTGAGAAAGACATATAACACTCTTGGACATACAATCATACCATGGACGTTCTTAACATATTTTTCTTTGGATGATATTTGAAAATAGACTTATTTTGTTTCTCCCTAGACAATTGCATTTGAATATAACAGAGACACACTTGAACCTATGTCATTGAAAACCACACATTCTCATCTTAATTGTAATTCACATTAGAGCTCAGAACTAACCTGATTCAAATTACATCAAAATAGTCCACTTGATCATTTGACCCAAGATAATCTCTTTCAATTTCGTACTATTTAGGAGAATTTTCTTGCTTGGATCCAATCTTGATAGCACAAAGAATCCTAACACAAGTCTTGACACTTATTGAATATATTCTCTCTTCAAGACTACTCAATAAGATCACTCAAGAGCTTCAATAAGCACTAACTTTAGCAGGAGGCTAAAAAACATCTTGAACTTGGCATACCTTGACATACAATGGCTTGTTCACTTAGCATCACCACGGAGATAACTTTGATTTGCAAGTGGATGGATCAATGAGCGGTAGAAAAATTCTTCTTTCATCTCGTACATGCCTTCTAAAAGCCTAGAGAAGGAACACAACCTTGTGAGATCACTTTAAAAAAAAAAAAGTCATCAAAACAACATGATGACTTAATTCTTTCCTTTCTTGTCCTCAAGTCCTTATCAATATTCTTGGGTGTATTCTTTGATGTGACAATCTCATCTCCTAATATTTCAATTCTTGTTAAA
Organism: Taxus chinensis; assembly: GCA_019776745.2. Lineage (NCBI taxonomy): Eukaryota > Viridiplantae > Streptophyta > Pinopsida > Cupressales > Taxaceae > Taxus > Taxus chinensis. The sequence continues at coordinate 228,209,710 of CM034151.1, read as the reverse complement.
CATGTATGATGGGTTTCATTCCCTTGTATTCTCCTAACCATGATTGGGTGTTCATCATGAGTGGCACTTGGCTTGCTTTCCCTTTTCTCAACCTTATCAACACCTTCTGATATATTTCATGAGCTTCTCTCTACTATAACCGTTGCTGGAACCTTCTCAGGGTTGATTTTCACTTTATATACATTTTTAATTTGCCTTTTGACTGGTTAATTCTTGTTGCAATGCCTAGGAGGATGATTATGACAAAACTTCTTTGCAAAGTGTCTAAGTTTATGAAAATTTAAACACCTAACTTGATCCTTGTGTCTATCTGAGTATGTGTTTAGATTCCAACTATGCTTAGCACTCATATGATCAAAATAATTTCTAACAACACGTCCAATTTTGTTACAGTTGTAACCAACTATCTTATTCATACCTCTTGAGTCTTTTGTCCTCTCTTCTCTTCTATGACAGATCATTCATGACATGCTTCCCGCATTCCTTAGCTCTATGTCCAAAATTGTGACAAGAAAATCAATAATCATTAAATGTTCTGTCATACTTGAAAGCATTGGGTTGTCTAATTGATTTAGGTCTTCTTAAATTTGTCCCTTTGGTCATCTTTATGTTTGATTTTATGCTTGAATCAACTTTTTCCCCTTCACACTTCTTCATAGGTTCTTTTGTGAAGCCTAGACCTATTTTTTCACCTGCTACATTTTGTCTATCCAACATTCCATTCAAGGTTTCAAAGCTCTTTTTCATCTTTCTTTACATCTTCAGTCTATATTTTGCTTCCTCTAATTCAGTTCTTAGAGATATCAATTTTTCCTCGTGTCTCATACAAGAGTCCTCTTTGGCATTCATATATTTTATCAGCTTTTCAACTTGTGACTTCAATTCAGTCTTGAGTTTCAAGTGCTCTTATTATTTGAATTCAAGAGAGGTTGAGATAAAATCCAATTGGGATTCAAGTTCTTTGATTTCATCTTCATCTTTCTGCTTCTACCTTTTCTTAAGGAGCTTAATCTGATCTTCATACTCTTTCATCTTTATCTTTAATTTTTGGTTCTTTTTCCTTTAATGTTTTAATCCATCCAGGGCATTTATCATTTCTTCAAGATTTACCTCAGCTTCCTCTTCATCTAAGACTTCATCCTCACTAACATACCTATCTCTTGAGTTGTTGCTAGGGATTACCTCAATAACAATGACTGTATTTCAGGAAGGATCTACTCCACGTTGTTAGAATTGATTCAAGAGTACCAGGATTTGATACCAATTGTTATAAATATAGGCACTGAGATGGGGGTGAATCAGTGTTTATTAAAATTTTATGCAACTCAAATTTGGTCAAACATCCAATCTTTAAATTACTATAAATGTGATAAGCATTCATATTCAACCATAAGAGATAGAGAGAAGTAAACACACATAAACACACGAGAAGAAAATATTCAATGTGGGAAACCCATCTCGAGACAAAAAACCACTGAAACCATAGAACTATCTTGGAAAACTATCCTATATAGCTACAATGATTTCATGGTTGAGCTTCAACTAAACCTGGAGTTGCAACTCTAAAACTTTTACCGAGCTATTACTCAGTCTACTACAAGCTTCAACTTTTCTGGAAGCTTCAACTCCCAAATTTACCCAGAAACGTATGGTATTCTATAAGCTAGTACTTACAAGGAAGCTTCAAGCCCCTATAATTTAAATGATGACAACTAATTTTATGTAAGATACTACTTACAAGGAGGATTCAACCCCCTAAATGCTAAGTTACAACTTATACTTTTTACCAAGATTATGATCACTTTACCATGTTGTCTCCCATAAATAATTATGACCACTTCTTCAACTCACTTGTCTTCTCCTCTCCTTTCTTAGCTTTCCATGACTTCAGTACATTCACACTCTTCTCAATTTCTTATACTAACACTCATCTCTCCTCCTTTCAACAATTTTGAACAACAACTCTACATTCGACAACAACATTGAGCCCAACCACAACATTTATATGCTCAAAATTTGGGCTTGAATAAAAAAACATGAATTCTAAACATGACTCTTGATGTTTCATGTTTAATGACTCTTCACATAACTCATTTCCTACATACAAGTGCATACATAAGGACTTTACAAAAATGCCTCATAAATTTTTCTTCTTGTATCTGAAATCTTCAGTTACACCATCTGCATTCTTCCATGAATTTTGAGCTTCTCTAAGAGATTCTTCAATAAGAAAAGGAATGCTTCATGTTTCATATTCCATGTCTTTTGAGCTTCTTAACTATGAGTCATTTTGAATTGTTCCTCATAGACTTGCCCGATTGAGAAAAAATTCTATCATGAATTTAGCCTTTGTTTTGAGATGAATCAACCTGATTTAGTTTGCATTTTCACAATCCTTAGACAAAGTTAAATTCAAAATTTCAGGGAATTTCATTGGTGCATTATTGAGATTCGATGAATTTTAAATTCTGTGTCAAGCTTCAATAATATCTCTGCCCTTTTTCCCCTTTTTGGTCTCATACATCAGACACATGTCACCATCTGATTGTTTGCGAAGATTGCCAATATTCGTGCAGTTACCCATGTCACTTCTTCCACGTATCGCCTTGTGATAAGTTGTGGGAGTCAGAGATTAGCTTCCATATTGCATGTTGACTTGCACAACAAAATTTTTCCTTTAGACTTCCGTAGACCCTAAAATCTATTAACCTTGGATCATTGCAGGGATTTCTCATCCACTCAGAGCCATCTCTCAAAAAATATGGCAGAATACTTACATGTGTCCACCTTCGGTCATCAGATAATCGCCAAGTGGCACCCTCTACTTGGTCCACTTGTTTTTACCTTCTGTTGACATATATTATGTCTCAGGTGTGTACCATTTGTGAAATTCTATCCAATAATAAAGCTCCACACACTTCACACTTTCCAGTATTTTCTTAACCTCTACTGGACACTACAACAAACAAACCAATAAGGAAGCTCCACTCATCTACACATTTCATGATGTCATATTTCACCACATTTACTATTGACTTTTCAACATTTCTTGGACCCAAAAATCTATTAGCCTTGGTTTATTCCATGGACCTCACGTCCACTAGGTACATCTACCCCAAAAGGTGTTAGAAAGTTGACATGTACCCATTATTGTTGCCTTTGATATGTGTCGTGTGTCCCTATTTATTCCACATGTCTGTTGAGTTTTAGGAGTGGGGATACATGAAACATATTAACTTATGCTAACATTCCTTTAATGTGCCTTGTCACATGGACCCAAAATATAATCAAATCCTTCTCACATGTTCTACAAAACTTCGAATGGCCATATTTTCCTCTAGAGAGCTCTAAATTGCGCAAAGTTGGACTCGTTGGAAATATCTCATTGAGTTCTCAAAGATACACACCTATACGATCTCCAAAAAATCCTTCACATACTGGAATAAACATTTCAAACCTATAGAGCATGCCAAACTCAATTCTTCACTCCAGGATAAGTTAGCTTTCTCAAAGCACTTTGTGAGCAGGAAAGAGACATCAAGAGCTATCTGGAAAACCAAATATTTCTTCATGAAATACCTAAAAAAATCTTATACCTGTAAGTTTTGTTTAAAACTATTCTTTTATGTACTAGGCACGTTCTCACTCTTCATTTACACTGCTTCTTTATCCTTTACAAGCTTGGCAAAATCTCATTCCTACAGAGAATCATACACCATAGCCTGCTAGCTTGTTTCCACTTTGAACACATGGATATGAATTGGAGAACACTAAGAAACACTCCTCACACCTCTGAAACACCCTTATGGATACTTTGGACACATTTTGCATTCATACCAAGCATTACAAGCTACATTCATACCAAACATTACAACATCTTGAAACCATCCTGGAACCTCTTTATGAGCTCCAACTATCACTGAGAAGGCACTACCAATCAACCTTCATGTCCCTTGTAGAGTCTCACTTCACCACTCAATCGTTTTCCATCAATTCCATTTTGACATCAATAACAACACCAAAAACAGGTTTCAACAGTCATGTGGTGTAAGAAGCCTTTCTAAGCCTAGTTCCATACCTACCTCAATTAGATTGCAAGGTATTATGAAGCATGAGGCAGAGTAGACTTATGTAAGAATGTGAAGTATGTTATAAGGATGTAATAACATGTGTATGAGGTACACAAGTTCAAGTTTAAGATGTATGGAGCACGTTTTAGGTCCTTTGAAGCAACTTCTACAAGACAAGGAAAAGATAACATGGGTAAGTCATGGTGCATGGAATGGAGTGTTTCAAAGAGGTGCAGGTATGAGTAATAATATTATATCATGGATGAGGTTATCTTAGTGGTATGTGTCAAGTTTTAGGATAGGAGGATGAAGATAAAGCATGAAAACTTATTTTTAGACCTATTGGGTTCTTAGAACTATTATTTCCAGTTCGAAGGTCAAGTTTGAGTTGTTAATTTACACGTGAAATATTTTCATGGGAACTAGAGCCATTCATCATTGTTGAGGTATGGATTCAATATATATTTTATTTGGAATGAGGTTAAATGATAACCTATCATTTATGAATGATTGTTAAGAAACATAGTTGGTCAAAACCCTCCCCAAAACTCTAGTTTTAGAGCGATAGAGAAAAATTGATTGATATGGGTATGAAATGGATTTAGCAAGATAACATGAAGACTTGGTGATGTAGAGGACTCTTTAGAGCTCCTGATGGTGGAATTTTCATGATTCAAGTGTGTTGGTAAGTTGAAGAAAAACCTTTGTTTTGAAGAGATTTGATGGTACATGTGAGTGTTGCAGAAGTCATGATACAAAACCAATTGTTCCAAGTACATTGGGATGTGTTATAATTAATCATGAAAATATATGGGTAGGTTCTATGTAGAATTGTTTTACAATAGGTCCTCCAATGTGTCTTACCACTTTTGGCCTAAAGGGCTAAAACTAGTCATGCAGTTTGACATGAGTCTTCATGTTTTACATGGTGTATGATGCAGGAGCATCAGAGAGAGAAAAACATCAAAATCTCAATCATCCTTCTTATCATGTTTTTGAGTTTTTGGAGTACCTTAGAGGTCTTAGTTATATAATGTGGGTCATTTCAAGTAGGTGAGAAGGTTTAAAAATTTGAATTTTCTTCTTATTGTGTTTTCCCTCTAAAATGGGAATTTGAACTTGAAATCTTGAAAAGGTGGAATTTGTCTTGTAAAAATGCTTGAAAAGGAGGTTTTTATGGGTTTCAAGTGTGTGGGGTATAGGTGGAATGAACTAAGTCTTAGGTTGAAGTATAAGTCATTGAAATGTCTAAAATGGTGTAAATGTGCCTAACTTTGTGATATATGGGCATTATGAGTCATTTAAGTCAATTAGGGTTATGTAAAGAGGAGAGATAATGATATAAATTTGAATAAAAAGGTAGTTGTTGGTTCATTCTCAAGGAAGGGAGGTCTGATGAAGGAAAATGAAAGAGGAAAATACAGTCTAATATATATATAGTAAACTTTTTTTTCTTAAAGACCTTGTCCTTGTAATGAATGTTTCTGAGTTTTTTGGTTTAAGAATTTGGATTTATTTCCTAATTGCATTTGGAGGATTTTCTTGAAACGTTGCAGGAGTATTGATTGAAGAATGAGTGGAAATTTCTTTTTTCCTAGCATGAAAAATGATGCAATGAACTGTGCATGAATGATTATCTTGTTAATGAAGCCTTTCAACAATATTCACACGATGAAAATGTGGTGAATTATTTCTAAGATTGGAGAGTTGATTAACTTCCTATTTTCCATTACATGTTTGAAAACGCTTTAGAAATAAGGAGACTGTGATTGTGCCTTCATAGTTGATTAAATTTTGAGTTGATTTTCATTGCGATAAGTGCATGGAATGCATGTTTTCTTCATTGAGATCATATGGAAGTAATTCCTTAAACAAATAATAAAGTTTCCTTCAAATAATTTTCTAATCTCTTTGAGTTAAGGTTTGAGGGTTTTATATACCCTACTCCCCATGCATATAGATAAGATCTTTGATGTTTTGTGATATTATTTTCATTTTCACATATCACTGGTAGATCAAGATTGAAGGGGAGAAAAAAAATACTTGTGAACCAAATTTTGGATTTTATAATTACAAGCAATGCATGTTATTAAGTTTTAAAGTCTCTCGGGCTAGTTATAGTGGCACAGTGAGGGTTTGGTGCAAAACAAGAGTTTAGTGAATTGTATGTTGAATTAAAACTTGAAATTTGGTGGAAACATTCTTAAGAAACCCCTAAAATATTTTTTGAAATATTTTTTGAATGAATGTGTCTTAAACCTCAATTTTTTCTAACAATCCATTAACTAGTATACAGTCATGGAGGCGTACTAGGGAAGAGGAAATTTCTAGGAAAAGTGGTTAATGTTTATCTTATGATCTTGAAACCTTGGGAATAATTAAAAATTTCAAATGGGTGTCTGATAATTTCCATGGTTTGTTGAATGATTAATTAAATTCAAATATAGACCTAGAAAACTGGAGTTACGGGACTAGTTAGAGAAAGAATAATGGAAGATGAAGCTATAATGAAAAAGTGACTTAAGTAAGGAATCAGAGCATGAAATTTATCACACACCTTGTAGGGAATAAATGGTGATTGAAACCTTTATTACTTTGTTGGGATGCCTTCTATTTTGTTCCAACAATGAATGTGTCATGGACCTTGTTCTTGAGAGAGATATGAAGCAGTTTTGACAAAGGAGAAGATATTTGAGCTTTGCTTTTAATGATTAAACTATGAGTTAATTTTTAACTTGAGTAGGCTATTGAAGCTTTGAAGGGTGATATATAAATCTAAGAAGACTAAAAGTCCTATAATTTTCTTGTTTTGATCTAGAGTAGTGTGAAGGTGAGTAAAGGACATATTGGCTAAAAGAGGGTTTTTGATCAAATCTATTGTTTTCAATCAAGATGTTAAATGTCATTACCTTGAATTGTGTGAACCACATGTTCTATTATTTGTAAGGTGCATAATAAGGAAAAGAATACAAATTTTGATAATTAAAGGCTATTCAAGCTTAGTTAATTGAGTGGTTTATAGTGTTTAAGGAGTATATTGATGTTTTCCTGTTGTTGAAACTTGTTGAATATATGGAATTGTTATTAATATCTTCATCAGTGTAGTTGTGCCTAATGGTCATGGATAGATTTAAGAGGTTACATATGATGTGGTTTAGGTCTTGGTTTGATTTGGTAAGGTGTTTTTCGCATTAAGCCCTAATGGCCTAATAATCCCTCTTAGGCTTGTCAAGAAGGTGTAATGGAATGGGTATGCAAAGGTGAATTTATCCATATGACCTATGAAATTTAGTGCTTGAGAAGGTGTGTCAAGTCCCTAATGATGTGTTACAAGTGATGTAAGTTCCTGGAAGTGACGCTTGAGGTTTTGGAGGTTGAATTTCTCAAGGCTGGTTCTTAAGACCTAGGATTTGGTTTTGGTAGTTTCAAAGATGCAAGAGTTTCAGTGCCTTGTGCCTTGAATTGAAGGATGGTATGAGTTTTTTGAGCTATCATAGGTCAATAAATTCATGTTGATGTTCCATTTATGTCTGTATATTATTTTTTGGTATGAGAATTTTCTCAGTTTTGGAGAGTGAATACTAGGTGCTTAATACCTAGTTAATGGTGCCTGCTTCTTGGTGTGTTTCATGGTGAAGATGGATGGTGAAGAGTTGTTTAATCCTATAGGTGCATTTGAGAGGATGTTCATGATTTTTTTGAATATGGTGGATCCTTGGTGAAGCTTCTATGTGCCTTTGGAATTCAAATTTGTGGACGTTGGAGTAGATGAGAGGGTTTTAGGCTTAATTGAGAAGCTTTTGTGTGTTTAGGCCTATGCTGACCTATATGGTCTCTTGAAGTGATTTATATGAGATTTTGGAATGTGTCTTTATGTTGACATGTCCATCCTTAATGGTCTTATCTGACCTGTGGTTTTTTATGGTGTGTGTCAAGTATAAAAGTGAAGTGTAATAGCTCATTTGAGATGATGATAAGGATTGAGTTATGAGAGAACAAGAGGAGAATGTGAAAGTGTTGTGAGTGGTCAAGAACACATCAGAGAAGATGATGAGAAGTGGAACAAGGAAGAGAAAAAGGGCTTCAAGTTAATTAGACCTAATTAGCATATGAATATATAAGTTTGAGAAAAGAAGGAGAGAGAGTTGTTTGAGAAGGATTTGAGTGAGAAGAGCTAACAAAGAGATCATAATCAGTTGCTGAAGCAATAAGGGCATTAGAAGATTATCCATTTCAGGTGGCTAGGTGGGTACTTAGTCATATTAGGGGTTTTTATCCTCCTTATACGGTTGGCGCCTTACTAAATCAGGGGTTGGTGATCCTTGTATGGTTGGTGCTCCTTGTAGGGTTGGTGATCTACTAAACTAGGGATTGGTGCCTCATTGAATTTGAAACATGGAATCATAATAATCTTCTTTAGTGGGTTTTATTCCCCTTGAGGGTTTCCCACTTAAGTATGGTGTTCTTGTGTTCCCTTTTATTTCATGCACTTGTGGAATGTTGTTACATAATTAATAAGCTCACATTGTTATGTATGTTGAATGGTTGATTTGAATGATGTATGTAATTTATGGTAAATGAAGTAAAATATTTTGTATGACTAATTCACCCCCTCTCAGTTATTGTTCTTCCAAAAAAGAGGGCATCGATGGAGGAAGTTTGCAAATGGTGTCAGGCTAGGAAGTAGGAAGGTGGTGTGGAAATGGTGTTAGGTAGGAAATGTGGTCATGGTAGCAACTATGGGTTGTGGTTATACTCTCAAGGAAATAAAATAATGTTGGTGGTAGTGGGGAAGGTGATTAAGGAGAAAGGAAGGTTGGGAAGTGTTTGATCGCGGTCACAACTAACTGATGTGGAAAAGAGGGGTACATCAGGAGAGTAAGCGGAGTGGCAAGAGGAAAGTGAATTCGTGATGAAGAGGGGGTAGATTTGGTCGGTCACGGGTGTGACTAGAAGTGGAGGGGAGAAATACGGTGGAGGGTGGTGAGAATTTTTTGGTCACAGACACGATTGGTATTAGAGGGGAGAAAATTAAAAAGTGGAAGTAGGGCCCCTAGGTGGGTTGTCGAAGAGACTAGGCATGAAGATGTGTGTGGCACAACGGTGATGTGGGTCATGAAAATGATCAAGCATGTGGTTGTGCAGGGCATAGAGGTGGGGGATGTGTGCACTCAGCAAGGTAAGGGGTGGCCATGTTCTATGTGGTGTGAAAGAGAGGGAGGAAGAGTGGTTGGTCGTAGTTGTGACCAGTTGGGTTATTAGGTGTGAGAAGAAATGTGTGGGAGATAGAAAAAATCACTGTGTATTTTGGGGATGGAAAATTTGAGGAGCTATTTCACCTGCAACCATGGAATAACTTAGGTAAAATAAATACTGCATTAGATAAGGAGTGCCAGAGGAAATACAATTGGACAAAATAGAGAGTGGGGTGAGACACAATATGTAAGTGGTACGATATTAGGATGGTCACACTTGCAATCGACAAGGTGTTGGGAATAATAGTATGAGGGAGGAACTAGTAGGGATGGGGTTGCAGCTAAGTCATGGCCATGACTAGAATATAGGGGTCAGGTATAATGGTTTGTAGGGTGTGGGATGTGAAATACATAATTTAAAGGTAAGATTATGAGTGGAGATCATGGAGAGGTTATAATATTATTGCAGAGAGGTCACAGGTGTGTTACAAAATGGTTATAGGCAGGTCACACCCGCGGGTAAGTAGAAATGAAGGGGTGCCAAAAATAAGGTGTATGGAAAATAATTGATGGAATTGGATGGACTAGAGAACACATAGGACACATCACACGTGAAGTGGATGGGGATCACAAGGGTTGAGTTGTACACGTACAGAACTAGAGAGTTTAAGAGTGTGTGTAGATGGGAAGGGAGAGTGCAAGGTTTGGAGCATGCACAGAGGGGACTAAAGAGTGAAAGGGATATATCACGTGTATAGGGAATGGAGAACACAAAGGGTCAAAGTAATCATGAAGGGGATTAGATCAATTGCATGGGTTACCAATGAGTGCAAGGTCCAAAGTACACATAGATAGGACCAGAGAGTGTAGGGATTAGAGCACACACGGATGGGAATGAAGAGCACAAGGGGCAGAGTGATCATGGAGGGGGAACTAATCACTCAAGATATGGAGTACGCATTAAGAGGACCAAAAATCATAAGGATTAGAGAATGCATGGAGTGGATCAGTGAATTCATGGGTAAAAGTGCACACAAAGGGGGACTGGAACAATGTGTAAGCATAATAGAGATTGGATGAATAATAGAAGATGGAAAATGATATTAAATAAATTTAGGACAATCCTACCTGTAACTGAATACTAAGTAAAATTTGGATGGAAAACATGTGTAGGATAAAAGATGATGGGAAAAAGGAATAATTAAAAGCTCAATGTAGTCGCATTCACAATTAAGACTAAGAAAATTTCAAGAAAAAAATCACGAGTCAATTGCACCTGTAATTGAGAAAGGAAAAATATATGAATGGTAAGAATATGTAGATAGCACAAAAAATTGGTGAGAATATGTTGGATTATAGGGGCAGTTACAAATGTGACCTAAAAGAGATTGAATATGTCTAAAAAGTTTATTTTGGGAGGGTGATGTTTTTGGATTTTTTTTGTTTTCAAATATGCAATGTAAATATGTTATCCTAGGATGAATTGGCTCTTATCACTCTAAAAAAATGTGTTCATTTCTATATACCATAAATAGTATGTGAAAGGGGCTCCTCAGATCAATGGTATCCCATTCAAATGGAATCCCTCGTACATAAGCCAATGGTGTTCCACCCCTTCATGTTTTACACATCGCGACTAATTATGATGGGGAATGGAAAATAAAAGTGTATGTTTGTCCTTATTACTCCCTAACTTATAGGTTAACTGTTATAGATGTCATTATTGTGGCTATGTTAGGTGATAGATGTAGTAGTTAAACATGATAGCTTTACCCATAAATATGATCCATACGCACCATAAATATTGAACTCCACGATGAGGCGAGCCTCGTGTTGTGCACAACAATAAAGTAAAATAATGTGCCTATTTATGATTCCCAAGATCACCCAAGTGTGCAAGGGAAGGGCATATGTATCGTCTAACCTATATTAACATTATATTCATCATAAAGAAAATGATTAATAAAAATTTAAAATTATTTTATTTTATTTTATTTTAAACGGAAATGAAATTGTAAGATGGTTGTGCTTATGATTTCCGTACAAACAGATTTGTTTAGTTGTTTGCAAAGAGTGATCACAACACTGTCACACCTGTAACTGTCTTACAACAATTTTTTTTGGTTTTTTGAATTTTAGCAAATCTACAAGAAAAAAATTCATATTTGCAAAAAATAAAGGTTAGAAAAATTAAAAACAAACCAAAAGGAATAAAAAATCCTAATGAATATTAAAATAAGTAAACACATAACCAAAATGTATGCCTAGATTTATATCACCCTATAAGATGTGTTAGTTGACATAATATCAATTTTCAAATCAATGTTACTAAACAAAATGGGCTTACTCTACCACTATTGAATAAGAGAGCGACATCATAGGTTCTTTTTTCTAATAAAGAGGGTTAAAATATCCAATTTTGAATCTAAATTTACGATAAAAGAATATGTCAATTATTTTTTGTGGCTAGGGGACCTTCCTCAATCAAAGCCCTATCCCTTTTCAACATTGGTAATGCGAACATGTAATACATGTGATTGATAAAATGAAAAAATGAAATGATGTACCTGTTTGGGGGCTCAAGGAGACCAATATGTAGTAAAAATTTATTTGTGGATGATTGCTTATTGTATATGGTGTGTGGGCTGATTTAGAGTTGTTGCGGGCATAAATCAGTCATAGGCTCGATCACTAAAAATTACATAGTAGTTTCAAGTCATTCACAAGTGCAATTGGTAGTGTTGTTGAAAATATGAAATATGATTGTACTGTGAGCTTCATGATGTCCAAATGCTTATCTTGCTCCTTCAAAAATACCTAAAATCAAAGCATGTGTGAGCTATTGAAAAAGTTCTCCAAAAATCAAATGGGGATCAAGTAGGATGAAATGAGGAGGTAAGTGTTATTTTATAATTTAAAGGTGTATAGAAGATTGTGGCAGATATGGGTGCAGTATTGAAATGTTAAGGTTCCAATGTGCATTGGTGATGTAAATGGGTAGGTGGGATATACAGAGAAATGTGAATGGCTTGAAACTAAGTCGGTGACGATAAGTGACGGTGACATGTCTTAAATAGAGTTTTTTTCTTTTTAGCTATTTTGTGGGAATATTTGATTTTTTAGGGATTGTTGTTTTTTATTGTTTTTGTATTTTTAGTTTAGAATACCTTATATGCAAGGTAAATTTTCTAGTGTCTATAGAAGAGTCAAGGGGATTAAAACCTATGATCCAAACTACATAAACTAATAAATTTACCATTTCCCCACAATCCATTTCAACTAGAGCTATGTAAATGTTTTTTTTATTGATATATGAAGTGAGATTTTTCAAATAAAATAAAACCACCATATAGTCAAAAGAGTAAGCATTGGTGGAGGAGTGGTAAATAGAACTCGAGTAGTGGATAATAGTGAATATATATATATATATATATATATATATATATATATATATATATATATTTCAAACATTTTAAGTAATTTAGTATAACAACATTTCCAAGGGAGACTTTGTTTGTGTCTTGATATGTTTTTGTTTTTGTTTCCCTGTGAAGATAAGAGAAGGTTGTGGGTGTTATGGTAGCAAGGGGTGGGAGGAGAGAGGGGATAGAGCAGAGTGTAGATTAAAATACATTTTAGTTGGGGAGTTGAAAATGGGTACTACAAAGGCAACAAAGGTGGTGTCAAGCCCATAAGTTACACACACAAATACAAACAATAAAATATTGGAATATTTTTTGTATTACATTACTTGATACACAACACCACATGGGATCACTTATGATAACTCACAACACATGAGATATTTGCACAAACATGAACCCACATATATACATGATGAGCAAAGGATAAGCAACACAAATAGAGATGACACACATTTTCAAGCCTACCTAAGAGGCCTACAATGGGGAGAAAACATATCCAGATGAAAACACAAGATTCACACCAGAACCACATCTTCCAAGACAAGGTGCACAACAATGATCCAACTACAATATAAAACTTACGGATATGCACTTTCCACTACATAAAAATTTCATGGTTACATATTTATTACAATTATTTTTTCTTTTTTTAAATATTTGAAGAACACCTAACATGTAAATATACATTTTCATTTCCTCTAGCCTACATTTTCTTTGTTTCATTTAACATTAAACTTATATTGGTTCCATTTAATTTTGCATGTTTCTCTTATTGTAATTAATTTATATAACTTGATGGTCAATAGGAAAATCTAAACATGCATGAATCTACCAATACTTTTCCTAAGCATTCGTTTCTAAGAATCATGTGTACTTGATTTTGTACTTTACCTTCGTTGCAAAAAGGGAGATTCACACAAAGTAAAAGGAAGTTTATTAGATCTAAGGGTGGGCAGATTTCATGTTCCTTCTCATTATAACACTTAAACACTACAGATACACTCCTTTTTCTTTCAAAGTATTACAACTAACTACTTAATTTAAATACTTAGTTGGCATTGTTTTTTATACGTAAAAGAGGGTTTGCATCGAGTTAAAGGGACAAGTCTCAAATTTCCCTTTATCCCTTATCCATCATCTTAAGAATCCATTATCAATAGTTATGAGTGAAAAATAGTTTTCGTCCACAATTAAACTTTCTAAGTGTTCTTAGGTTCAATATATTTCAATTTATACCCAAGGGTTCTACTCCCTACTGCAAATCAAACTAGAGTGCAATATCCTTAACCCACAAGACCTTTGTAAAATCCTTAGGTTTTCCATTCCTACCTACTAAGGAAATATTTTTTTTAACATTAAGGCTTAATAATGTCGCAATGGGGTTCATTCATGATGTGAGTTTGGCTCTATTAACAAATCTTTAGTTCAATACTTGCAAAAGTGACAATTTGCTCCATGCAAGAAAAGAAGTAGTATTCTCGTGGACCATGCACTAAGGATGGACAAGGTACAAAATTTACCTACCCCAAGATGGTCATGAAGGCACATGTGAAACCCATTTCTTGACATGCGGTATAACCTAATATTGATATAGCAATGGAAATACACAGTTCAAAGTTAACCAAGTTTGGTTCCACTATGGAAATAAAGGCATAGGGTAACTCAAGGGGATCATTCCTTAGGAGAAAGGGTTAATATTATCACAGTACTATAAGTTTGATTGATTGATTTTTGTTTAAATGGGAACACACTAGTACAAGTGGTTATTTTTCTTACGAGATTTAAAAAGTTTCCTAAGTCAACACATCACTAGAAAATAGATAAAATAAGCCATTATCAGTTTGTTACCATTAATTTTACTGGTATAAGCAACATTTAAACTATGGCGGCTCTAACTATTTCAAATATGAAGCTTCCAAATTTATCTACCTACACTGATTGCAAATACTATCTATAGGAATTTTTTTCACATCAATTTCCATAGAAATAAGATACAATCAACTTATTTCACCTAGATAACATGTAAAATTATGAGCAAGTAGATAACTAGTTAACATATAAAGGTCAACTATATACAAAAATAACACACTTTCACAATAGGCTAACAATGTTATATTCATCACGGGAATAATAAATAACAATTTTATTTATTGCAATAAATTGATATATCATATACAATTACAATGTTGTAAAAATCATATGTTATTATGCAAACACCAATAACACTTCACTTTGTCCTTATCCTAGTACTTACAACACATGGTTAGCACAAACTATCGGCATGTCACTACCCAAAATCTAGCATAATTCATGTTTTCATAGTTTTCCATTCACATGAATATAATAATTGGCACCCAAGAAGAGAGAGTTAGAGATACATTCATTTCATTTCATTTCCTAACTAGTAGAGAGAGAGACACACACATCATTTTCACGACAGAAAAATTTCTTAAAACAAACCACAAAAGAGAGTTCCATACAATCATATATAAGTGTCTACAAGTTTACTCGGCAGTTAATTGACTTGAAGAGGTTCCTACGACATTATTTCACATTTTTCTACTAGTTTGTGAAAACATCCAATTTAAACCTGAGGGCTAAGAAACCACATTCAAAAACTGATCTTCGATAATCGAACGCACCATGAGAAAAAACCTATACACTCTCCTATATATAGGAAATTCACAAGAGTTGATGGAACTTATAAATGACAAGCAATGTCGACCACTTTTTCGGAGCCAATGGTAGTAATTGGGATGGTTTGACCTAGTCAACTAGCAACCGGAGGCCTACAAAACCCCCTTGCAAATCTAACTACCGAGGTGTTTTTCTATAAACTAAGGGTTGCAAGCAATTGTCATGGATAAATACTAGAGGTTTATGGAGACCGATATTCATTTCTTTAATCAGGTTCAAAATAGCAAGCCAGAACCAAACCCAACTTTTGTTTTTCAACATCTTCCCAAAGACGCAAAAAGGTTAACAGGGCTCCTAGAGTGATGATGAAAAATTCACAAATGGTCATTCGAGAGCGTTCTAAGGTTTGGTATAATAATCCACATGACATGGAACACAATCACAACTTGACTTTTCCATTTTGGGGCCCAGAGGGGTTTTTTTGCAAGTCACCGAAAATAATGTTTTATTAACTTTGCAAGGTAAACAAAAGGGGTGGTTTAATTGGTGACTTAACTCAATCTCGCCAATACAAGCAGACACAAATATCTCGTTTCGATACGTTGGTTTTACAATGTATTAGGTCGTGGTTGTGATATGGTCAATTAAAGAATTAGGTTGCATAGGAAAGGGTCCTTTTTTGGCATTTGAAACTATGATTTATTTACTTAAACTATAAAATTGTCCTTAATTTTATTAGGAATAAAATTTCATAGCAAAAGGGGAACTATCCATAAAAAAATCATTAAGTTCAAGGTGAGAAAACCATTCTTGGGCTAATCGGCGAACGCAGTTACGAATTTTAGTGATACACATCAGTTACACTTGCTTACAGTGATCTAATGCATACTCAAAGCTCCATTTGAGTGTCTTGCAACTTATGTATTCCACGAGGGCACATCTCTTAGAGGCATCCAATCGAATGGTTTAAGTTCCTTTTCCATGCTTCTCAACGACCAATAGAGTAACAAAACCCTCTTAACATTTTGTCAAACAGTTAATACGCTTACTGAAAGCTTCCCTTTTTTTACATTAAAGGGATTCCATATTGTTTTCAAGCTCCTATTGGCATAGATTAGGAGAGTGCTCACTGTGGTAGGGAGAAAGATTATACATGCACTTTGCCTTTTTAAAAAAGTTTCCAAACCTCTTTTAACAAATCCGTTGTAAGCATAAAAACTGTAACCATTGCGTTCAAAGAGACCACATCCTTGTGAAGCATTCTATCAAACAGTTAGCTCGCCTTCAAAAAATCCAAATTTCTCATTCTGGTACAGCTTGGGAGGATGCTAGAAATCATTGTGGAGTAGTCTCTAAACCCGATAAACACCTTTTCTCAAGAGTTTCCAAATTCCTTTTCAACAAACTGGGTAGGGGTGGCGTCCACACATTTCAAACAACATATATATATATATATACAATGAACAAACGTCATCCACTGACAAACTCACTCTCATTGCACTATGAACACGACCAGTTGGGGGGAGAAAGTGGTTGTAACAGTTAAGGAGTCATGCTTACACTTGTCAATAACATTGCAAGAAATTTTCCAACACCTTTTCAACAAGACATTTATGCATAAATCCAAAACCCATTACAGGCTTGAGGCAAAAAAAAATTAAAACAGTCTAAATTCCCTGTTTGCTGTCAATCTCAGCCACAACTCAATCTCACAGCAATATGTAGGGAGGGTGCGATGAAGGAGAAAATAAATTCTTCTTACCTTATGCTTCCTTAGAAATCTATACAGGTTTCAAAGCTCCAACTATGGCACGAGTTGGGAGGAGAGATTGCTGGAAACAGGAACAGACTGTGTGGGAGACCACTGTGGATGCTGGTGAGGCCGCCCATACCCTGCCATGTCTGAAAGACCCAGCCTTCACTCAAACGCATCCATCCACTTCCCCATCGAACGCATTTACTTCATTTTCATCCACCTTTCTCCATTTCCAGTCCACCGCCAAACTTCACATTTTTTAAATAAAATTTAGTTTGTTTCATATTAATACTCCATTTATCTATTTTTTCCAATTGTTTTATTCTATTCATTTATTTTCTATTATTTTATTTTTAAAAACAGCATCAACTTGTTTGATTTCATTTTATTTACTTATATAACATATTTTCGTTTATGTTTACATGAATTGAACATACACACATATATATTTCATATAATCTTAAATAAATTAAATTAAAATATCAATTTTATTATATATGTAAACAATATATTGCAATTACCTCTATTCCTTAAGTGTCACTATTCATCCATCTCAAAATGTGATAAAAGGAGGAAGCAATAAAGAGGCTCAAAGTGCGTATCCTAGCTAAGGTTAAACTTGTTTGGCAAGGACTAGTCATTTTCAAAACGGAGCTTAATCTCGTGTTCATGAATTAGTACAAGCAAATTTGAGTTAACACACTAAATTCAGGTTTCATGAAACGTGGTTTTACGAAATGGAACACACATCATCTCTTACTGAGTACAACGGCCATGACACCACATTCACTTGGGTATGATATTCGGAACATCACCCCAAACGTGAACATAAAACTTTAACTATTATCGTTATCAACTCACATTTTTGGTTCAAGTCTGATCCCAATCGTGAAGCATATTACGACACCCATGATAATGAATGATACCTAGTGAAGTATCAACCATAGATTATATTGCGATGATAGCCTATAACATTTCTATTAATGTTTGATGTAAAGTCTCTACGACGATTGAACTGTTAACTTATAAAAAGAAACGTCCGAAATGATCTCATTATGAGTTGACAACATTAAAGAAGGCTTACTGAAGAGGTATGATAGTACGGGGCACTAGATATCCTTTATAAGAGCATCTTCCTCGATGCGACACAATGCCAAGGTGAACTAGAGGAATAAGGAAACCAGGAAAGTCAACAACGAAAAAATTTTTCAGGGAAAAAGGGCTTTGTCGCTTAAAATGCGACCACCAAAAAGATAAACATATTTCAAAAAAATTCCCAATTTCTTAATGTTCTATGAAGATTGGTAGTTCTATTTTACTTTATTACTCAGTAAGTATTTTCCTTTACACCATTTCTTAATCTCAAGCTCTTAATATTTCATTGTTTAGGATTTTTAATTGATTTATTTTTGTGGATGTCTAATAGTAATTGACATCACGATGCCACATAAGCTCCAAACGTAACACTAATGATCCACAAAACATCTTGTTAACACATTTTCATGATTGTACCTAAGTACAAGACCACCAATCCAACCATGGGAAGAAACATACAGTCCACACAACATAATACTCGACACACACATGCCCCTGACATAAATAGTACTCGAACACAACCTTAATATAGAAATAAGGAATCCCCAACAATACACATACACATGTTTCATGTAACTCCAAAAATTACAATTGTAACTACACAATGTCAAGATGGGATCAAACATCATATCATCAATGAGGTGCATCAATCCTCAACAACATAAAACATAACCATACTCACATGAGTACTCATGAATCATAAATACCAACTCCATATACCTTTCAATCCCATAATCCTCTCAAAATAACTCCATAAACCTCCCAAACAATTCCATAATCCTCCTAAACAACTCCATAAACCTCCCAAATAACTCAAAATAATAATATCTCCCAAGTATCAAGCACAGACCACCATCTCCACCAAAACAACATAAAGGCTAACTTTTCCTTTTATCTCCACCCAAATAGGCCAGACATAAAATAGACAACACAACATACATATGAGCACATGAAATCAAACATCATAACATAACAATCACAATGACATATGTGCATCACATTACAACATAACACAACATGTATCCAACTCCAAATAATAATATCTCCCAAGTTTCAAGCATCGACTACCACCTCTACCAAAACAAAATTAAGATAAATTTTTCTTTTCTCTCCACCAAAGAGTCCTATCACCCTATGGCCCTACGCACATAGAGTCAATACCATCAGTCTATGGAGAACCCATGTCCCTATTACAACACATAAAAACATTAGAACCAACATTCCAATCAACTAGCGAAATTTCCAAGTGGCGTTAAATTCAATTGCCTTGGGCCAAACAAGAAGATAAATTTGAAATTGAAGGAAAATTTTCAACTCAAATTCAACTTTCAATCTAAGCAAAGTAAATCGATAATTAGCCACATTTAGTGTGAAAATCATCATGTCAGTGCAATTATCAAATTAAATACCCAAAATTTCAAGTAGTAACTCAACCAAAAGTTAAATGGCAAAACTTGCTAGTTCTAGAAAAGGAAGAGAAAAGAAAAGTCAAATTTATGATATATATATATATATCACATCATGATCACTATGTGGTCTTATACGGCCACTAAAGGGGTACTCATCGAGATGTTGGCACTCAGATATCGAACCTTGATCCAAAGGATCCTTACTAAGAAACAATGGTCTATGATCTTCCATGAATCTATTGTAATCAGTTGTAATGTGTAGAGCAGGTTGAGAGATTTCCAACGATATATTGAATGCTGAAAACAGAGTTTGTATGCAGAAGTTATTGTACATTGAATTTTTTGGCAAAATTGGAAAAAAATATGGGATTGTGCATAGGTTTTTTATGTCATGGACACGTGTACACCTGCTATGTGGACCAATCAAAAAATGACAAGTTTCAATGTGGTATGGAAGAAAAAATTGTTTTTTATCTTCAGCCTTTGACACTTGTTATCAGACAGGTGGGCCTTGCTATTTGTTTCCTAAGGGCCCTCAGCTAGGGTCGACACACTCTTTATGCGGAGGGGTGTGTTTCCCTCCATTTCTTCATATCACTATATGCACACTTCTCTATTTAAGTGTTTTTATTTTTCAGCAGATGGTGAATGTGGGATATATTATGCATTTTATTGTAATTATGTTGTCGTGACAAAGTTACATTCGGTGTCATCCTGACTCTCCAATTCGAGTTCATTCTATCTTGGATAACTAAGCCACCTTAACTAGTTCCAACTCATCCCACCTACCGGCTTGCTATATCCACCAAGCTTATTTTCCAACTAGCCTACCATTTTCTCACCACACCACTCAAACCCTCTGCCAACTCCTCAACTCCCTCCAACTCACCCTCACTAACTGCTGAGCCAAACATAGCCTCCATGCCCAACTTGGCATAAACATCCACCAGCCTTATAACGTGGCCCAAGAAAAAGTAGCCCTAAGACCAACTCACCATACTAGCCACAAAAACTTATATAATCTTACCAACCATAGCCCAATAGATATGGGATTTTAATCCCCTAATAATAAAATGAGCATCGGAGGTTAGATGGGGTCAACCCCCTAACCTCCCACCTTCTAAAGAATAATTATACCATTGGGGTACAAGCGAAAAACAAGTTATAAAATGGAGGAGTTGATATTTGAGGAGTTAATCTTGTATGTCTTTGTAAGCCTAAAGGACATTTTAGAGAGTTGGAGTCATTTTTGGAGAAAATTTCCAAAGAAGACCAGGGTTTATTTTGTAGGAGAAATATTGTGACAAGTTGAAGAAGGTTTGAATTTTCCTTGTACACCATTTGTAATTGTTTTGAAGGTAATTTTAATAGATCGGTCCCATTAAAATGGACCTAGGGATGTAGGCTTCTTTCCGAACTCTGTTACCAATGGATTGCATCAATGTTATTTGCATTTCCTTTCTGGTTTTCTGATTTCCATAGTCAACTTGCATATTTTTATTAATTATTAAAATTACAAAAAATTCGTAATGGTTAAATTTCATCAGAAAAATCATATTTTAAAAGTAGTTTTTGGTGTGTATTTGTAATTGCTTATGATTACAGATATTTTGGTATCAAATCTCATCTATGATTAGTTTAACAATTTCTTTGGATTGCAAGTTTGTGGTTTATGTTGACAAGGTACCGCTCTAGAAAAGATGAAGAATAATTAGCAAGCTTTGATGGGGAAATAGGATCGAGATGATCATAAAGTGCAGATATGGACGAGAATAAAGAAGATTTTTTTTTACAATCCTTCATGCAAATGAAAGAGATGGTAGAGGAATTGTATCAAGATCAGAGAAGAAAGATGGAGAAAGAATTCGGGAAAGGTAAAAAACATGAAAAAAAAGAGTCTTCTTCTTCGTTTGATTTTGTTTCTCCTAAATGTAGTAAATGAAAATTTGATTTTCTTCCTTCATTAAAACTAAATATTAAGTTTTAATTTCCAATGTATAATAGAGAGCTTAATACAGAAAGTTGGATAATTGGATCAAACAAATTAAAGTATATTGCAGGGTTCATAAAATTGTTGATGATGAAGAAAAAATTCATCTGGCAACTCTTCGAATGGGCGACACAACACTCATCTGGTGGAAGAGTAAGCTTCAAGAGATTGATGAGAAAAAAAGGTAAATCAATCTCTTCTTGGAATGAATTTGTTTCTAATATAAGACATTAATTTTATCATTTGGTTTATATGCAACAAGCCATGATGGATTGGAAATATTTAAGGAAAACTAAGGGATAGAGTGTGCAGGATTATACACATAAGTTTGGAAAAAGAGCTCTCATTTTGGGTATTTCTCTTCATACACAAGAAACACTTTTGAAATATATTGGTGGATTACATATTTATTTGAGACATATGATTCTCATGTTTAATCCTACTAACCTTGATGCAGTGTGTGTGAAAGCAACTCATTTGGAAGGAAGAGGTAAAATTATCAAAGAGTCTTCCTCAAGAAACAAGAACAAGCAATCTGATAGCAAAGAGAAAGGTTCAAAGAACAATGTAAAGGAAAGGGTAAGCAAAATAATAATTCTACGATTAAGAAAGAAGATCAAAATCCATTTTTTAATAATTGTAAAAAGAATCATGATTAATCTAAGTGTTGGAAGTTACATCCAAAACTTAATCCTAAGTGGTTTAACAATAATAAAGGGAAAGAAAAGAAGACCAATGATGTGGTACAAAAGGATCTTAGATATGATTCTGGTGATGAGACCAAGATCACATCCATGGGTTTACAAGGTTGTAATTCTTCCTCTTCTTCTATCACTAGTTCATCTAATGTTACATCTTCTTCTAAACAACAATCTATGCATGATGAGAAGAAAATAAATGATATTTTCCACCTTAGATTTTTTTCTAAGCATACAAAAATAAACACTCTATTTGATATTGGTTCTCAAGCTAATCTGATTTCAGATGGAGTTGTGAAGAAATTACGAATCCAAACCAAACCACAACCTAAGCCTTATACTTTGAGTTGGGTTTGTGATGATGCAGAGTTTCAGGTAATGAAAACTTGTAGATTCATATTTTCCATTACTGATAAGTTCATTGATGAGGTTGATTTGGATGTTGTGCCATTAGACATTTTTGGTGTAGTTTTTGGAAGTCGATATCTTTATGACCGTATAGAAATATTCTATAGGGAAGAGAATAAATACATGTTTGTCAAATATGAGAATAAATATATTTTTAGAGCTCATTGTGTGAAAACCATCATTTTTTTGTTATTATAGGGTAGATGAAAAGGCTTGTAAATTCAAGCAATAATTTTGTGCTCATGGTAGTCAAAACAAAAAGAGAAAGATCATTCCAAGGCTTTTGAGGATTGTGATCCTAAATATTGTAATGAATTGATTAATATTTTTTCTAACTATGATGATGTGTTTCAGGATCCACAAGACCTACCTCCTAAAAGAGGGGTTCAACATGAGATATATTTGTTGTAGGATGTACCTCTTCCTAACATTGGTATGTATAGATTTTCCATGGTTAAGAATAAGGAAATCAAGAAACAGGTGATGAAACTATTGGAAAAAGGGGTTATACATCCAATTTCATATCCTTGTGGTTTGGCCATCATTTTGATGCCTAAGAAAGATGGTACATGGTAGATGTGTGCTGATTTTTGTGCCTTGAACAAGATCATGGTGAAAAATTGGTACCTTCTTCCCCGCATTGATTATTTGTCGGATCAGTTGAAAATGGTGTTTATTTCACTTAGTTATACTTAAGAAGTGGTTATCATTAGGTGAGAATTAGTGAAGGTGATATTTGGAAAACTACTTTTAAAACAAAACAAGGTTTGTTTGAATGGCTTTTTATGCCTTTTGGATTGTGCAATACATCGACCACATTCATGTGTGTAATGAATGATTTTTTTAGGCCATTCATTGAGTATTTTTTGATATTTTACTTAGATGATATTCTATTTTTTAGTAAATCACAGGATGATCATGTCATTCATATTCAGAAAGTCTAATCTATAACTGAAAATGTTAAAATATGAATTTGGGAAAACATATTTGATTTATTTGGGTCATGTTGTGGGAAATGGTAAATTGAAAATTGATCCTACAAAAGTTGAGGTCATTATTAATTAGCCTAAACCCAATAATGTAACAGAGGTTAGAAGCTTTCTTGGTGTAGTTCAGTATTGGAGAAATTTTATTGTTAACTTCTCATTTATTACATCTCCTTTTCATTCTTTGACTAGTTTTAAACATGTCTTTCAGTGGGGAGGCAAACATCAAATATGTTTTGATACACTGAAAGAGAAAATAACTATTGCTCCTATCTTATCACTTCCACATTTACAACAGTCATTTAAGATTGAGATGGATTCCAGTGAATATGTAATGGGAGACGTCTTGATGCAGAACAAAAAACTTGTTTGTTACCATTCTGAAACCTTCACGAGTGCAGTAAGAAATTATCAAACCTATGATAAATAGTTGTATGCTTTGGTGTAGAGTGTAAAAAATGGAAACATTACTTGATGGTAAACGAAAATGTAATCCATAAATATCATCATCCCCTCCATTATTTCCAATCTAGGGAACATTTTGGTGGTGAATATTCATAATTTGGTGAATATTCCAAATTTGGAAAAGTTGAAAATGAGATTTTTTCAAAGTACAACAATGTATCTTTCACCTAAATTTTCCAATAATTTTTTTTAAGGGTTGGATTCACCTACTATTGAAAACTACTCCTATATAAACATAGGTAATTCACTGAGTAGTATACTAGTAACTTACAAGTAAGGTATCATTCGAATGAAAAATTATAATCAAGTATCGTGTGAACAAGGAGTGTAGAGAGAGACGTGTGACAAGAAGTACAATCACACAAAAAATATTGAGGAGTATAGATGTGATAAGTAAAAATTAAACATGATAATAGTCCTATCACGTGATAACAAATGTATTTTCATGTGATTAAAAACTTCCTATCGCGCGACAGGACATTTGTTGTTGTGTGTCGGGATATTTTTTTTCGACTGAGAACAATTTTTTTTTCGCACAACAACAAATTTTCTGTCATGTGACAAAATCAGTGTTATCATGCGAAAAAGATAACTATGCCTTTTGAATATTGTATTCGTAAACCATGGATAATTCCCATGTGTCAAAAAAGTGGTTTCAGGGATATTCCCTAGGGATTTTCCACATCCAATTTCCCAGAGGTCTCTTAAAATTATCCTTGTTCCAATCATAGACCAATCTGAAACAGTATAGACACTTATGAATTCTATTGGATGGGATTCCTTCAACAATTTCATCTCGTGATCAAGTATAAGAAAGGCATAAAAAACAAGTTTTCTGATATGCTATTTATACCTCCAGTTGTTGTTGTGTCTATTCTTTTACAACATAGTTCTCTAGTTCATGACAGTTGCAAAGAACAATATGCTAATGATGTTGATTTTAAAGAAGTGTATGAATATTTGATGAGTGGTAAATAGGTAGGAGAATTGGAATATCATGTGCATGATGGACTCTTTTATTATTTTGGTAAACTTTGTATTCCGTACCTAATGAAAGAGGGCATAGGATTAGGGAAGCTCACACTTCTCTTATATCTGGTCATTTTGGTGTCGGTAATATAGTTGCACATTTATATATGTATTATTATTGGCCTCATATGCAGGAATATGTAGCTAGACATATAAAAGGATGTGTTATTTTTCCACAAGAAAGCCTAGAAATATGAAGTTAGGACTTTACACTCCACTTCTCATCCCTACTCATCCTTGGGAAAGTATTTCCATGGATTTTGTAGGAGGCTTGCCCATGTAACAAATAAAACACAACTATTTATATGTGGTGGTGGATAGATTTAACAAAATGTGTGTTGATTCCTTATATTAAACAAATTGTTGGTGAAGGTATTGCACACTTATTCTTTGAGTATGTATAGGTTCATTTTGGTTTTCCCACTTCTATTATTTCTTATTGGGATTCCAAGTTTCTTAGGGAACTTTGGTCAACATTGTGGGATTTGATGGACACTAAGCTAAAGAAAAGTATTTCTTTTCATCCACAGACCGATCGTCAAACAGAGGTTGTAAACTTCACAGTGGTACATCTACTCAGGGGTTATTGTGGAAAACATCCTAAGTTATGGGATGGACATTTTTATAATGTGCAACATGCTTATAATCATGCATTTCATTATTCTACTATGAAGTGTCTTTTTGAGAATTTTTTTGGTTATCTTCCTAAATCTCCATTAGATTTCTCTTTTGGACAAAAACTTGTTGTTAATGGAAATAGTGATATTGAAAAATATAAGAATTTTGTGTAGAAGATATAGCTGGTCCATCAGTTTTTCTGATAACAATTAGATAAAAGTCAAGAAAAATACAAGGTTAGGCATAATAAAAATCGAACTGATCACAAATTCCAAGTGGTTGATTCAGTTTGGCTTCACATCAATAAGGAAATACTAGTGTGTGAAGGTAAAAAGTTAAAACAAATTTTGTATGGTTCATTCCAAATTTTTGAAAAAGTTGGTAATAATGCTTTTCTGTTAGATTTACCTCCTTAAATATAGATTTATTTAGTTTTGAATGTTGAAAATATGAAATTGTATGAGCTTCCTATGATTATTGATCATGATGATAGCATTTATATACCTTCTCTTGATGATTTCTCTCTTCTGTATTTAGATGAGATGTAGGAAGATATCATTCTAGACATGAAGGTGAGAACCTCATGAAGGGTTAATGTTGAATATATTCATGTGGGTTTTAAGGAAATGCATCTGAATAAGGAAAAATGGATGGAAACTGAAAAGGTGAGGGAGAAGTACCCTCACCTCATTACCAATTGAAATTAATTTTGGATGTCCAAAAATTTCTCAGTGGGGAGGTGTGATCCATAGGATCCTTATTGAAAAACATTAGTCTATAATCTTTCATAAATAATTGCATTTAGTTGCAATACGCGGAGCAGGTCGAGATCTTTCCAGTAGTATCTTAAACACTCCAAACAGAGGCTGTATGCATAAGTTATTGCACTCTAAATTTTTTGGGAAAACAGAAAAAAAATATGGGATTGTGCGCATGTTCATGATGACATGGACGCGTGCACACCAATCATGTGGACTAATCAAACAACGAAAAATATGTAATTTAGTATGGAATAAAAAAAATTACACCTTCGGTCTTCGACACTCGTTATCATACGAGTGGGACCTGCTATTTGTTGGTTGGGGATCCTCAGCTAGCGTTGACACACTCTTTTTTTAGAGGGGTGCCTTTGCTTTCATTTCTTGATATCACTATATGAACACTTTTGACTCAACCTCACTGACCACTAAGATAAACATAGCCTCTACACCTAGCTTGAAAAAAACATCCACCAACCTTACCAAGTGGGTTAAGCAAAAGCGGCCCTAAGACCAACTCACCATATCGGCTTCCCATACTCATATAGTCCACCCAAACATAGACCGATGGATGTGGGATTTTAATCCCCTAATCGTAAAATGTATGTCGATAGAGGTTACAGGTGGTTAAACCCCTATCCTCCCATCTTCTAAAAAATAATGTGACCTATAAGGAATATGTAATGTCCCCATTTCTAAAGACCCTTAGCCTATGCATCCCCGTGGGCTTCGGAATGTGCAAGGGGAACATTTTTAATAAATAATCAAATATTATTACCTGGAGCAATAATTATTTAGTTAATTAATTATGAATATTATTTAATTTACATCCCAAAATATAAAAATTAAATGGGGAATTAGTTAAATAAATATTTAGGTGGCTTTTAATTTATTAAAACACCATTTGCAAAGGGGACGCCACACCTAGGGAAGACAACCTGCTTTTATTTCATATTTTCCTTCTCCTAGGGTTTTCGAATTTTGTGCCTCCTTATAAAAAGAGTGTTAGGACCATTATTATGATTATGTTATGATGAACTTATTTTAATACTCCATGCTTGGAGTTGGGATGCATGCCCATTGATGTTATTCTCTCTCTCTTGCGTGGGAGAAGGTATTGAGTTGGTTTTGTGTTGCAATTGAAGTGGTTATTGGCTAGATCCATGTTTTTGGCTTTGGCACACATTGTGGTTAAATTTGCAAGTGGAAATCTGCCCTTTTCTACTGTAGCGACGTCAATGTAGTAGTAGGCTTTTGGTTATCAATTTTGGAGAATTTATTGGTGCCTTTGCAAGTCGATTTTCAGTGTGGTGAAGTCTTTCTTGCCCAACGTCTTATTTATACTTATATGTTGACTATAGTGACTGGTTTGAATGCAAGATCTTATGCTATAATCCTCTCTTAACCACAGCAAATGCATGTTTAGTTTTGGCGACTGGTGTAGGGACAAATCTGTGTGCAAAATAATATATATTGGCAGAAACTTCTATTGATAAGTATTTATCCTTGTTGGCTGTTCCCTTCCATGCTGGGCGACCTAGTTTTTGCATGATTTGTGGTGTTTACAGTCCTTGTTTGCAGCGATCTACATGAAGCCTGTTGGTAATGGAATATGGACATCTGGCATTTGCTTTTAGCATACTATAGATCTGATTTGAGAGGATTTGTATACTTCTACATTACAGCGGATTTCCCTGTGCGTTTAGGGTGTATGCTTTTCTCTTTTTCAGCGAACTCATTGGCACCATTAGATCTGAGTTTGCATAGGAGAGTTTCCTCTCTTGTTGACTGAGTTATTCCTTATCCAACGACTGGTATTTTACATATTATTAAGGGGTACCAAAGGTCTTTGTAACAGCATATTATATGAGGAAGAGAACCTGATTTTTATGCATGCTTTACCTTCCATTTGGCAGCAACCTATATAGGACGATTTGGGATAACATATTCAGTGCTCTTGCAAAGGAATCTCATGCTTAGCTATAATTTGATACATGTGTTTAGAGCAGACCATAGCTTGTGTGTTTGAAGTATTCGATAGCGCCCAGGCACAGCGAGTAGGATTTGATTTTATAGCAGCAGTTCTTGTTGATCATATGTGAAGGGAAATTGATGATTTAATCACTAACATTTATTTCCAGCTTGTACCATTTATTTCATTTCATAAGGAGCTAGGTTTGTCTTAGTTTGGAAGTAAATCATTGCTGGTCGAATCAGCTGGATTTATACATTGTTTGCATGAGCTCATTGATGATTATTTAGTGATTTGTTGAAGGCACAACCACCATTGGATGGGCTTCATCATTTGTAGGGATGCTCTAATCATTTTTGGTGTTGTATTTCTACTGGAGTTTTGCTCTTTCCCTTGATCCCGTGAAAGGGATATTACAGTATAAGTGGCAAACAAGTTATATAAGGGAGGAGTTGATATTTGAGGAGTTAATCTTGCAGTTCTATATAAGCCTAGATGGAAGTTTAGAGAGTTGGAGAAATTTTTGGAGAAAAATTAAAAAGGAGACCAAGGTTTATTTTGTAGGTGGAATATTGTGACAGGTTGAAGAAGGTCTGAATTTCCTTTTACACCATTTGTAACTGTTTTGAAGCTGATTTTAATAGATTGGTCCTATTAAAATGGATTTGGAGATGTAGGCTTCATATCGAACTCTGTTACCAATGGATCGTGTCACTACTCTTTGCAATTCCTTTCTGGTTATCTGATTTCCATATTTAACTTGCAAATTTTTATTAATTATTAAAATTTCAAAAAATTCGTAATGGCTAAATTGCATCCGAAAAATCATAATTTTAAAGCAATTTTTGGTGTGTGTTTGTAGTTGCTTATGATTATGGATCAAGCCTCAACTTGCAAAATATATAAAAACATAAGAACTATCACAAGTACATCAGATCTCGTTCAATATTGAGTGTACATCTCAGCTTCCTAATAAGGGCATCAAACCTTGTCTGACATCAAACATGACTCGGAAAATAAGTAATAATTGATCAAATAATATAATTGTCATAATCTATGTTTGACTCATCCCTCCAAATCCCATAAGGCTCAACATAGTCGGTATCACATAGGATTGTTTGATGGACAACCCATGTAGGAGAGAGAAGGGACTCAAGTTTGCATAAGCTAATCCTAACGTGTTGTGCATTCATATTATACTGAGCAAGCTCAAAGTATACCAAATGAATAGAAATGAGTTTGCAGTCTACATGAGACTCCACTTCAAAACTCGTACTTGGCTCAAGGTCATGGGTACTTGGACTCACACCTTGTCTTTCCACACATACACATTTTCTGATTGCTTCCCTCAGGGTCATCGAGTGTAGGGTACACACCATAACACATAAATACATTACTAACGCAATGGTGATTTACGCACAACAACCATAGTGCCTTACAGATGGTATATTTACACGGTATAACACAAGATTATTTCCACAGTTATAAAACATCATGTTTCCACACAACACAACCAAAATTGTAAGTACGGTACAATAGGGGTCATGATATCACCAGATGCTCCTAATTCACGACATAATCCATCACATAACGCATGAAACATATTTACAATGAACATAGTGACTAACATTACAACATAAAAATAATTTCAATACAACATGGTGGCATAACATGATACATCACAATACGATGGTAACATCATAATATGATACAATTCACTACGAAGAAATTTTTTCATACAACACAGTATCACACATACAATATCACTTGATAATGAAACACTACAACACTTTGTAGTTCACAATAACATTCCTTTGACGCAACAAGGTGGTACCACACGTGAAATTGACATTGAATCAACAAAAGAGAGAGTGGATACTCTCATCATGAAACACATCAACATCATATTAAGTCCACGCTAAGTGGTATGCACAAAAAGTGCATTCATAATATCACAAGTACAATGTTTATCACATCACAACATAGTATCAAATTACCCTTCAAACTCCTCCACCATCATGCATAATCATCATGACAACAATTTTCCCAGAGGTTCAAGAACATGAACCTCTGCTCTTATACTAAATATCACACCCACAAATTACACACCCAAATACAAACAATAAAATACCAGAATAATTTTGTTTGGCTTACATCGCTTGATACACAACACCACATGGGATCACTTAGGATAATTCACAACACATGAGACATTTGCAAAAACATGAACCCACATATATACATGATGAGGAAATTAAAAACACCACAGATAGAGATGACATGCATTTCCAAGCCTACCTAAGAAGCCTACAATGGGGAGAAAAAATATCCACATGAAAACACATGATGCACATCAAAACCACATCTTCCAAATGACAAGGTACAAAACAACGATCCAAATACAATATAAACTTACGGATATGAACTCTCCATGACACAACACTTTCATGGTTACATATTTATTACAATCCTATTTCATTATTTGACCTTAATTATTTGGAGAACACTTAATATGTAAACCTTCATTCTTCTTAAAACTAGACATTACTTTTCTTTATTTTGTTTAACATTCAACTTATATTGGTTCCATTTTTTTCTTTTTTCTCTTATTCCAATCAATTTATATAACTTGATGGTCAATAGGACATTTAAACACACATGTTTCTACCAATACTTGTCCTAAGGATTCATTTTTAAGAATCATATGCACTTAGTTTTGCATTATAGTTTCATTACAAGGAGGGAGATTCATGAAAGGTAAAAAGGTAGACTAATAGGTCTAAGAATAGATAAATTACTGGTTCATTACTCAGAATAACACTTAAACACTAAGGATACACTCTATTTACTTCCCAATTATTACAACTAACTATGTAAGTTAACTATATAGTTTGCATTGTTCATGACATGATTCACAATCTAATTTCCTAAATAGGATTCCTTGTATTCACAAATCATGTTACGCGTGGAAGGATACATTTCACTTGTGTTAACATTAGAGAGGTTTTCCATTGAGTTTAAGCAACAAATATCACATTTCACTTTTCTTCTAAACCATCATCTTAAGAACTCATTATCGATAGTTACAAGTTAATTACAAGTTTTGGCCATAAATTTTACTTCCTAAGAGGTCCTAGGTTTAATATAATTCTATTTACGTCCAAGGGTTATATTCCCTATTACAAGTCAAACCTAGAGTTTGCAATGACCTTAACTCACAAGAATGTTTTAAAAGCCCAAGTTATTATGCTACTACCTACTAAGGGATAATTGTTTTAACCTTATGGCTTAGGAATGTTGTTACGAGGTTCTTTTGTGATATAATTTTGACCCCATAACAATTCTCTATCTCAATACTTGTGAAGCAGATAAATTATCCCACAAGGGAAGAGAAGGAGCATTATCATGGACCATGCACTAAGGATGGATGAGGTACCAAGTTTACCTACCTCAAGGTGATCATGAACGCACGGGTAAAACCCATTTTCTTGGCATACAGTAGGGCCTAATATCGATATAGCAATGGAATGACATGGTTCAAAGGTTACCAAGTGTAGTTCAACTATGGAATAAAGGTATGGGGTAACTCAAGGGGGCCATTCCTCATGGCAAGGATTGTTATTATTACATACTATAAGTTTGGGTAACATTTTTTGCCCAAATGAAAACACACAACTACAAGTGGTTTTTTCTTATAATATTAAGAGAGTTTCCTAAGTCAACACATCACTAGAAAATAGATAAAATAGGCCATTATCAATTTGTTAGTATCAATTTTACTGGTATAAGAAACATTTAAACTACGACGGTTCTAACAGTTTCAAATAACAAGCTTCCAAATTTATCTGCCTACACTTATTGCAAATACTATTTATAGGAATTATTTTGACATCAATTTCCATAGAAAGAAGATACAATCAACTTATTTTACCTAGCTAACATGTAACAATACGATAAAGTAGGTAACTAGTTAACATATAAAGGTACAACTATGTAGAAAAATAACCAACTTTCCCAATAGGATAAAAATGTTATATTCATCATGGGAAACAATAAATAACAACTCTATTTATTACAATAATCTTGATATATCATATACAAATACAATGTTTTCAAAATCACATGTTATTATGCAAAAACAAACTATTGTCATGACATCTACCTGCAACCAACACATGGCCAAAACAAACTATTGTCATGACATCTACCCAAAATCCATCATAATTAATGTTTTAATAGCTTTCCATTCACATGAATATAATACTTAGCACGTAGCCAGAGAAAATTAGAGATACATTCATTTCATGTCCTAACTAAAGGGGGGAGAGAGAGATAGAAACACCATTTTCCCAACAGCTATATTTCTTATAATAATCCAAGAAAGAGAGTTCCATACAATCGTCTATAAGTGTCTACAAGTTTACTCATCATTTGTTTAACTTGAAGACGGTCCTATGGTATTCTTTCACATTTTTGTACTAGTCAGCGAAAACGTCCACTTAAACTTGAGGGTTAAGAATCAAAAACTAATATCTAATGATTGAACACACCATGAGACAAAACATATACACTCTCTAATATACATTGAATTCACATGAGTTGACAAAAATTAGAACTAGAAACCAAGGTATAAATGACGACTACTTTTCCGGAGCCACCGGTCATAATTGGGTTGGTTTCACTTAGTCAAACAGCAACCGAAGGCCTACAAAACCCCCTTGTAAAAACTAAATAACAAGGTGTTTTTCTCATAACTAAGGGTCTGCAAGCAATTGTCATGGATAAATACTAGAGGTTTACGGAGGCTAATATCCATTTCTTCAATCAAGTTCAAAACGAAAAGCCAAAACCAAACCCAACTTTTGATTTTCAGCATCTCCCCAAAGACTGCAATAAAGGGTTAGCAGGGCTCCTAGAGGGATGACTAAAAATTCATTTACATGGTCATTTAAGAGTGAATTCTACAGGTTGGATTAACAACACTCCACATGACAGGGAACACAATCATAACTCTACTTTCCCTTTCTTGGGGTTCAGAAGAGGTGTTTTACGAATCATAAAAAACCGTGCTTTATTAACTTTGCAAGGTAAATAAAAATGGTGGTTGGTTTTAAGCTCAGAGGTCAAGTCTTGCCAATCATTGTTTTTTTGGATATGTAGTTTTTGATATTATCTAGTACTATAACCTATCAAAGTTGCGAGTATGAACATCTAAGGAGGTAAAACATGAACCATTAGTTTGCACTCGACACAATGGTACTTTTTTGTTGATTGAATCTAGGATTTATTTATTTAAAACATAAACTTGTCCTTAGTTTTAGTAGGAATATGATTTCATAGTAAAATGGGAAACTATCAATATAAAAATTAGGCAAGTTAAAGGTGAGAAAACCATGCCTGGGTTAATCGATGAACACAATGCACACAGTTTGGCAATATGCGTCAGTTGCACTTACTTATGCTGATCTAATACATGCTCAAAGCTTCATTTGAGTGTCTTGAAAATTTTGTAGTCCATGAGCGCATGTCTCTTAAAGGCATCTGATCGAATGGTTTAAGTGTCTTTTCCTTGCTTCTCAACGACCAATAGAGTCACCAAACCCTTTGGCATTTTATCGAACAGTTAACACGCTTGCTGAAAGCTTTCCTATTTTTTGCATTAAATGGACTCCATATTGTTCTCAACATCTTGTTGGTACAAATTAAGAGGGCGCTCACTATGGTAGGGATCAAGATTATACACACACTTTACATTTGTTTACAGGTTTCCAAAACCATTTCAACAAATCCATTATAAACATAATAAATTTATAACCATGGGGTTCAATGAGACCACATCTCTATGAATCATTCTTTTAAACAATTAGCTCGCCTTCAAAAACTCCAAATTTATCATTATGGCATAGCTTGGAAGGATGCTGGAAATTATTATGGAGTTGTCTCTAATCCTGGTAAACACCTTTTCTCAAGATTTTCCAAATTCCTTTTCAACAAACTCATTTTTGTAACCACCGAAACAACAAACCAGACCACATGTCAGCCACATGTTTATATGGCCTCTTGATGGCAAGGTTTAGAGATCCCTGAAAAACCAGTTAGGTAGGGGAGATGTCCACATATTTCAAACAATATATAAAATATACAATGTCAACGTCATCCACTCTCATTGTACTAAGAACACGTACTTCTAACCTTCTAGCACCGGGCAGGTTAGATAAAGGCGGACCCATCTAGAGAGAGGGGAGGATGCTGACAGGCCCATTTGTGTATGGGCCCTCAATGTTTGCAATGTTTTTACAAACATTGAGGGCCCCTATCTAAACTATCTACCCCTATCTGAACTATTTTCCCTCTCTATATATCTGGGCCCAACCCCTCAGCTGTGGACGGGGAGCCCTATATAGATAAGATATAGGCGGGCCCCAATTAGCTGGTCCAACCAACTACTACTCTTTCTCAATAGTGGTAAAGGAGTCTATCTATCGGCCTAGCTCAGGTGAAATTTCCCTGATACAATCCACAACCGGACTTGGGGGAGGAGTCTGACGACTCAACAGCAATACAGAATGGATTTTCTCGTCTGGTGGATCTTCGAAATCTAGAGTTCTGGAGGGGGGAAGGGACTGTAACAATTAAGGATTCATGCTTACATATGTCAATCACATTGCAAGAAATTTTCCAATTCCTTTCAACAAGACCTTTGTGCATAAACCCAACAACCATTACAGGATTGAAGCAAAAAAATTTCAAATAGTCCAAACACCCTGTCTATTGTCAATATCAACCATAGCTAAATCTCACACCAATATGTAGGGAGGGTGTGATGAAGGAGTCAAAACAATTTATTCTTACCTTATGCTTCCCCAGATGTCTATACACGTTTCAAAGCTCCAACTTTGGCAGGAGTTAGGAGGAGATATTTCTAGAAACATAAATGGATTGGGTGGGATACTAGTTTGGATGCATTTGGTAAGTTGTAGTGAGGCTTCCCATACCCTGCCAAGTTCGACAAAGCCATCCTTTACCCACATGCATCCATCCACTTTCCCACCCAACGCATTTACTTGATTTTCATCCACCTTCTTCCATTTCCACTCCAACACCAAACTTCACATTTTTTTATTAAATTTAATTTGTTCCATTTTATTTTGGTTTTGATAATTCATTTATCTACTTGTTCCAATTGTTTTATTTTATTCCTTTATTTATTTATTTTCTATTATTTTATTTTTAAAAACAACCTCAACTTGTTTTATTTCATTTTATTTTATATTATTTACTTATATAACATATTTTCATTTATGTCTACATGAATTAAACTATTATATATATTATTTTCATCTTATCTTAAATAAAATAAAATATCAATTTTATTATATATATATATATATATATATATATATATATATATATATATATATATATATATATATATATATATATATATATATATATATAAACAATATATTGCAATTAACTTTATTCGTTAATCGTCGTTATTTATCCATCTTGAAATGTGATAAAGGGAGGAAGCAATGAAGAGGCTCAAAGTGCCTATCCCAGTGAAGGTTAAACTTGTTTAGAAATGACTATTCATTTTCAAAATGGATCTTAATCTCATGTTCATGAATCACTACAATCAAATTTGAGTTAACATACTGAATTTAGGTTCCATGAAACATTATTTTACAAAATGGAATACACATCATCTCTGAACGAGTACAACGGCCATGGCACCATATTCACTACGGTACGAGATTCAGAACATCACCCCAAACTCAAACATAAAACTTTAACTATTATTGTTATCAACTCACATTTTTGGTTCAAGTGTGATCACAATAGTGAAGCATATGACGTGAAAGATGATACCTATGGTAATGAATGATACCTAGTGAAGCATCAACCATAGAGTAGAGTGTGATGGTATCCTATAACCTTTTGATTAATGTTCGATGCAAAGGCTCCACGATAATTGAACTATTAACTTAACAAAAGAAACATGTATCCGAAATGATCTCGTTGCAATTTGACAGCCTTAGAGAATGCCTGCTGAAGGGGTATGGCTGGAAAAGGCACTACAAGTGGGAGGTTTTAAGGTAAAACATAAGTGGTTTAAGTTACAAGTAACACAATGCAAGAGCTAGTCAAGGCATCCCAAAAAAGTATAATTCCAATGCTATGAAAAAAAATTCATTGAAAATAAATTATTGCAACCATGCATTGGAAAAATAAATATTTTTCAAGATCATATTTTTAAACAACACGCAATAGTAGTTAAAGATTTTTAGATCCATAAATAATGTATGGACCATTCGGATATGTTTAAAATATAATGAAATTTCACAAATTGTTCACAAAACCAAGTAATAATTTCACAAAACATATAATATTACCTTTTAAAACTTGGATTTTACACTCATCCACGTGCACTATACTTTGGAGAGATCTAGATAATATTAAAAATTGATCCAAGAATTCTATAAGAAACCACTCTAATGTTTATAATTTATGCATAGGTTTTTAGGCCTTTTGAATGCAATGGTGGTGACTTTTTTCTCTAAGATGCACTAGAAAAAAATCCCCTTAAAAATGCATATAACTACCTTACTCTACACAACTAGCCTATAGTGGCTTTGATACCATGTTTATGTTTGGATATGGTCTAGGATCAGATTGAACCAAGGAATAACTCACACAAATTAGTAGAAATTTGATATTACACCATGAGAAAATAAAATGATGCTATCATGGCTTATACAATCTCTCACACTCATATTTATAGCATTTGAGTGAGATGAACCAAATCACATTTGACAATATGAAATGAGGCCAGTTTCCAAATGAATAGTTTAACCCATGCAGTCAAATATACCTCATACATGTGCAACTACCATATTTTCCTTCATATACAAGTAGAGAATCTCATGTGAGATAAGTTGCACTACTATCCATATATTTATAAATAATAGAATATAAATCTACTCTAAATAATTACTAACCCAAGTAAACATAGGTACGATGTGTAAATAATATTTTATACCAATACAGTGGACTCTATTCTTAAGAGCTTTCATAGGTGAAATTAGACAAGAAGCACGTGAAATTTTTGGTTGAGAATGGTGAACTAGTATCTGTTTATGTATTGAAAACTTCATTAATGGTCTTTATATCTACAAAATAGATTTTGAAAATACTTAAACAATTAGTATGGGATATGATGACATTGGTATGGAATCTATTGGTTACATTATACTACTCATTTGAGTGGGTCTTATGAAAATTTTAAGTTTGTTTCATCTAGTACCCAACAATGCCTCCTATGAACTTTCTCTTGATCTACCATGGATACATAAAAGACAAGTAATTCCATCCACTTTACATCAACGTTTGAAATTGTTAAGAAAATAATACTCACATTTTCATGGGCTTAGATATAATTTATAAGTGTGTATAAGAATAAATAAGTATTTATGAGGTTTTTTTAACAACTTCATGTAAATAGTTAGAATAAGTTATTATAGGATTGAAAAATATTATAAGAGAGAAATACTAGTCAGGGTTGAGATAATAGGTTGTTTTAATAAACCTTGACTTATTATTTTTAGGATCTCAAAAGGTTATAAATTTGTAATCTCTTATTGAATGGGAGGGACAATTTTATTGAATGTTATTATTTTTAATGTAAAGATATATCAAATATATCATTTGGTATTAGAGAAGGTGAACCCATAATTTAGCTATGGACATTTGTAGTGTTTCATTTCATCCTCTATGAGTCTTTTAGTGAAATTTATGGTCTCCTTGTATAGTTAAAGATATTTTTGTGTTGATTGGGATGTTATGTATATACTTAGGCATTAAGATCAACATTTTCCTCGTGTGGTTTATTCATTATCTACATTCATGTATTTTTTGTCTTCCTTATCATGAATTTTTACTCTATACACTAGAGAAATATTTTGCAAATCTTAGTATAATGATGGAGGTTATGTTCCATAAAGGTTTTTGTTTTAATTACGCCATAAGGTGTGATCTCTGGCGGAAAGGCTCCATGGTTCTGAGAGCGAAGGTGACTGCAGCAGCCCAAATGGAGTGGTCAATGATGGACGACAGTTTTGGAACCCTACATGTGGCATCCGGAAACTGAAATATCAGTGTGAATAGTGATCCATAGAAAGCTTGAAAGTAGGAGACCCCAACACCATGCTCGAAGGAGGGAGAGCCATTTCGGGAGCCAAAAATGGAGGACAGATGCTAGAGTCCTGGATGGAGGTAGACATGCCTCTACTGTCAGCATGAAAAGGGGAGTATGGGTGCCTCCTTGTATGGTAGAACATTTTAGTCCAGGAAAGATTTTAAAACGTCTTGCTTAGGGTTGGGCGAAGGGTTTTGTAGTTGTTGTCTTTTTCCGTCAAAGACTGAAGCTGAGAAGTCCCTTTCTATTTGGCTGTTGGGTGTGATTGAAGTTGGATACTGTATCGTTGGAGGAAGCTATCCAACAACATAGCTGATATTTAAATAAAAGGGTAAAAAAAATATCTTTTCTCTATATTTTGTATAGTGATTGGTGATGATAGAGAGTTTAACGCATATTTTAAGAGGGATTTTTGTTTTCATGAAAGCACCACCACAAGTAACAGTGTAAAATTTATACTGAAAATGGTCATTGCAGTAACTTTTAAGTACATCAAAAGGATGTTCCTGGAAATCAATTCAGTGTCAAGATTCTAAACTTGTAGGTTCGATGTTTCCTATAATGTGAAAATGGTCATTGCACTAGGTTTTTAGTACATCAAATTTTAGTCCTTGGAAATTAGTTTAGTGGAGTGGAAGTTATGGGAAAAAATAGTTGAACACAGTTGGGTGGTAGTTAAATCTACAAATAATCAATGTGTAAACTGTTGTGCATTCTACACCAATTAGACTTTTTTTAAGTTGTAATAGAACCTGTTGAGCTAATGAACATTGATTTTCTTTGGGTGGGTCTATGGGTTGCCTTCAGTTGGATAAGCTTAGACCATATTATTCAAATTCATAGAATACTGCATCCTATATTTAATCCTTGCATCATAAACTCGCCACAT
This sequence comes from Taxus chinensis, assembly GCA_019776745.2. Classification (NCBI taxonomy): domain Eukaryota; kingdom Viridiplantae; phylum Streptophyta; class Pinopsida; order Cupressales; family Taxaceae; genus Taxus; species Taxus chinensis. The sequence continues at coordinate 228,170,112 of CM034151.1, read as the reverse complement.
GTCCATCAGAGTTATGCTCTTGACATCACAACCTGACCATAAATCTATGAGAAACCTAGCTGATCAACCCAACTTTAGTACATATTTTCTTTTTGATCAACCCAAGTTTAGCCCCTATTCTCAATGTTATTATATTTATAAAGAGTACAATTATATCCTGTGAATCCGAAAGCCTGATTCTTTGAATGAATTTCAAGAAACTCATAGTATTGCAATAAATATAATTCCTGTAGAGATTGTCTAAGGCCTACTTTTTGTCTCTATATAATGTTTTGCTTATGGGTTTTGTTATATAATTTAATTCTTTGCACTATCATTAGTACTTTTCTTTTTGCCATCATGATAAGCAGCTTCTATACTTCATTTCTTTCACCATTATCTGATACAATGCACTTTGTTCAGATCAGGAACCCACCAATATCATTACTTTCTTTCTTTTCCTCTAAAAAATACATCGTTTTACTTCAGAGGAACTTATGTATTTATATTAGTGAACTAACACATCTGAAAACAACATCTCATTAGGGCTATCTAGACTAATGTAATTCATCATATCATGAATTGTATTTTCATCAAAAATTTGATCAAAACTTGTTTTAACTCGCTCATATTTTAGATAGATGTCATCTATTTTCCTTTCTACTTGCTCAATTCAATACAATGCTTTATAAGGCTTATGCAAATGCAACACACAGATCAAATTTATTTGAAAAAGCTTAGAGAAAATGAAGCTAAAGCTTGGGGAAGGATGTTGAAATTGATTTTGACAAGTCACTTTGTAGCAACTAAACAGGTTTAATTAATTAGGCACAATAATTGCATTAGTATGCTCCCTTTGTCACATTATTATTTTAACACATTTTGTCAAATGATTCATGTACCTGTATATGCTTGCACGTTTCATATGCATGTCTATTTTGATTTTTGCAACTATGACATCTAGAGAAAAATCCCCTTTCTGTTATTGTTTAGTGTCCACCATTCCATTCCAAATAACATAGCCTTTAACATTGCAGTACGTGTGTGAAAAATGTTTCGAGGAACCATGACTCCATGTTGCAGTGTTTAAATCGATAAGAATATTATTACATCAAATAAAAGTTAAACCTTGTTCACAAAAAACTTTGAAAACTATTTTTTAAACACCCGGTATAATTGTTTTCTTTCAAGGCAAACAATTTTGGAAACTCGTTGTTCTAGAAACATGGCAACAAATTCTATGATTTGCAATTCTGCTAGTTGTATATTGACACTCGAAACAATATTCTATTATATCTAACAATGTATAGTTAGTAGTATATGCTCAGTTGTTATCCATCACAATTACAATAGGAACGACACAATCCTGCACATTAGCATATTATTACATCAAATGAAAGTGAAACCGTGTTCAAAATAAGCTAATAAAACTGTTGTTTAATCACCCGCTATGAATGTTTTCTTTCAAGGAAAAAAATATGAAGAATCTCTGGAAAATACGGTATGTGACTTTTAAACCATTTCCTTTTTTGCATTACAGTATTGTACATGTCCCTTTTCCTTCTTTTTACTCTTCATGAAGTTCCTTTATATATTCAGGTCATGGGATTGTAAATTCATTTCTGTTCTCCATAAAACATAATTGAAAATTACATTTACGAATTTAGTCTTTTAAAATACAACTACTGCGTTCCGAAGATAAGGTTGTTTTGTTATTATTGTGTTTCTGTGACATTCTGTACAACTTTTGGCATGTTTTAGTTTGTCAGATCATAATTGTCTGTTGTGCAGAGAAATGATGTGGCTTGCTTTCCTGTATGTAGTTGTGGTGTTCATGAACTTTAAGGTTACTCTTGGAATATGCTATTGTTCTGTGTGAATGACATGCCTCGCTTGCCTGTATGTAGTTGCATTGTTCATAAACTTTAAGGTTATTCTCATAATAAGCTATTGTTCTTTGTGACATGGAAAATTCCATAACAGATCATTTATAAAATTGGTTATTGAATATGTGTTGCTTTTTGCATTATTTCCCTTTTACATTTTCATAGATTCTTCATTATGTGGGTGAAGTTGGTTATCTTAAAATATCTTATTGTTTTATGTGTTGCATAAAGAAAACTATTTTCTGCTTTTTGTCTTCAACCACGACATAAAGGGGCAAGTGCCTTCGACAATGGCAGGATTCGGTGTGTGTTGAGGGATTTTTTCCCCTAGGAGGCCACATCAAAACGCCCTTTGTTGGGCATTAGACTACCTATTGGCAAGGCTTTTAAAGCTTCTTGCCAAAACAGACGACACCCGAATATTTGTCTTTGATTCCTTGTTTATGCTCTGCAATAAAAAATAATGTGTTTAACTTCCATTTCCAACGTAGAACTTATCAAGGTTGATATAGCATCTATAAATTTGGTTTTTTTCATTTTTAGTGTTTTGGTTACTTGTGAGCTTGCAGAAATGAAGACTCAAAATACAATTGTTCTTCCTCCACACGGTGTGACAATCACCACTCTGCACTTGGAGCGAGAAGATGCTTTCAACCGAACAAAGTTTGTTGTCAATGTGCTCCATTACGTAGGCAACCAAAGCCGGCAAAACCTGTGATCACTGATTTGGTTAGAGAACGCCTCCGCTTGCATCCTTCCTGTCCTCTTTATCTTTCCAAATTCTATACAGTGGGCTCCAACTCAAGGGGATTTGGGCTGGTATATGATCACCCCAAAGATGCTATGAAATATGAACCTGACCAAAAACTGAAAAAGATGGGGATAACTGCAAAGATAATACATGCTAGAGGGAAAAAAACATGGTGCAAAAAAAATTGCTAATGTCACCAAGGGAAAAAAATGAGATGCCAAGAAAAAATGAAAACCTTTAAGGTCGTGCTCTGTTAAACTTATGTACATAAAATTAGTTTAGGTAGCTATACGGGGAAAACATCTACTATGTGCTCTTTCAGTTGCTCGATCGAAATAACATGATGTTATGTTTTTGATAGCTCTTACTTCCTAAAGTTTGAGACTTGCTTTATTGTACATTTGCCACTTTGTCAATCTTATTAATGTGAAAAAAAATTTAATAGATAGATTTCATACTTGGTTTTGTTTTGCATTTAACTAGCTTTCCTATCATCATATTATCGGTCTGGTGGCCATATCTTATAAACTTCATGTGTTGCTCTTATAGGTGATCTTCAGTTGTTTGGCAGAGTTGTTGCAGATGGTTTTCTAATTGATTTTTTTTGAAAGAATTCCCTCATATGTTTCTCCCTTGAAACTGTTCATTGCTACATACAGAACATAAATTGTTGCAAAATAGTGTTTTAGTTATTATGTACATTTCTTGACGAAACTGTTCGAGCTGCATTTTTAATCATCTCTCCAAGATTTTCAGATAAATGAAATAATGTTTTTTGTTGACTATAAAGAAAGAAAAATAGTGAGGTTTCCATAGCAAAAATGTCTAACATGCTTATGATCATGCTACCAATATTACAAGATAATTTAAGTCACCAACATCAGCTTCCGGTCTCTGTTCGAAACCATTCTCTTTGCTTTGAAAATTGTTCTGCCATTTGTGTTATGAAGCAATAATTTCTGTTATGAAGCTACAATTTCCATGAATTTCTGATCTCTCAACATTGTATAGATGTGCCTTAACATGATACAAAAAAAACAAGAAAAATTATGTATTATAATTAGAAATCTAGATACTTTTCTAATCGATGTGCATGTGGCTTTTGTATGTTTTTCATTACTCTTTTGGTGTGTACATGAAAAAAATGAATTGAGATGAATACTTCATATCAACTTTTTTCAAATTTTAAAAAAACAAACATTAAGAGATTTCCTTAACAACAAACATTATGTTGTACAAGTTTTTATTGACATCTCATGCAATGTTAAGATATATCATAGAAGTGCTCAGGCAGCTCACATTAGCTCTGTTTTTAGTAGTTTTATTTAACCTATTTTTTGCATATCCTTCAAGCATGGGATTCCATGACCCCACATCTCTTTTAAGCACAATTTTTTGGTGGTTGGTGTCTAAGTCACTTATCTGTGAATGGAATCATGGCACCAAGCACATTTATCATTAGTACAAAATCTAAATAGTTTGGTCTTTCAGCAATTTCTTCAGGTTTTTAGATCTAAACTGAACCGTCAATAAAATCCCTAAATACCCTTGAATTTATTTGGAAATGTAGACATCCTCTTAGCATTTGGATTTTATATAGGTACATGTAGTTGTCTAATCTTCCTGGAACTTTCACTTAACCTTATCTCTTTTACACTTTTTCGCACTTCGTCCCCCACAAAACTGATTTATTTTGACACATTTTGTCAAACAATTCCTATACCTGTATATGCTTGCACATTTCGTATGCATGTCTATTTGGGTATTTACAACTACAACATCTAGAAACAATTTCCCTTTCCATTTTTTTATGTCCCCAATTCCATTCCAAATAACTTAGCTTTTGACATTGCAGTCTGTTTTTGAAATATATTTGAAGGAACCATGGCTCCATGTTGCAGTGTACTGCTCAAAATAAATTTTCAAATTCAACAGAAATGAGGGAAATGGATTGGTTGTAGGGTACATTAAAAAGAGATAAATTTGGTGTCTAATTATGAACCTAATTTGTATAGATTGAGTATTTTCTACTTCCCTCTGCATCGCTTTCCATCAACGCTGTGAAAAAAAGGTTGAAATCTTGATTTCAGAAATCATAGATAGAAATATAACATTATAGTCTCAACTCGTCTTCAACACAGCAGGAAAATGTAGTAGTGTATATAATTTAATTCCCAATGAGTCCCACTCTACTTTGGTCAACAATCCTTTTGGTTTTGCATCAAATATTTGACCGATTGAACTTCAGTTTTAAAATATTCCACTGAATGTTGTGATGACATACAAGAATATTCAACAACAAAATGTCTAAAGGAGTCATCTTCAACTTACAATCCGGGCACTTTGATATGATTCAAATATACAAAGTCAACACCAGCATAATGATTATGTGATGCGTGAAGACAATGGACAAACATAAATTACTCTTGCTATGTGATTTGGGAAGGGTACTCTCCACAATAACAATAAAACAAACTACGGTGCTTCAAACTGCTCTCCACAGATTTGGGCCCACATCTCTTTCAATATTATGACTCGTGGTAGAAAAATTTGATGACGTGCCAATCATCACGTTTGAATACTTTCACTTGGAATCGATATCGAAACAAGTAAGAGGTGTTCAATATTTTTCCTAGGTTCTGAAGGACTAAGATGGATATCCCATTTTTGAAAAAAATAGATTGATGCCGAAATAATACAATATGTGCCACAAATTACAAAAAAAATTTAAAAAAAAATGGCATTATATCATTTATATAAATATTGATCTATATATACCTTTTGATCTCGTATATACTTGTTGTTCTCATTGCACGTAACTTGGCAATGCCAATTTTTCTTTCCCTGGCATAAATGTAAACGTTAACGTTTCTGTTAATTTTTCTTTCCAAAAAGTTTATAAATATTGTAATGCGATTTAGCTCATTGTGCAGAAGTGCATTGTGTGTTGAAAAAAATCTTCATCATGGTCGCACCTTTGACATATGGTGGAATCTCTATTTTGATTGAGGGTTGTACAGATGTCGAGATGATAGTCCAACTTCTCAACGTTTTTCCCCTTTGATCTGCATTGAACACTGAGCTCCAACATTGCATGGATCTCTCTGATGGTGTGCACTTTCAAACAACTATTTTTCCCTCGAAATTTGCAAGCCACATTTCAGATGGCCAGTTAAAAGATGGAAGCATTGTCCACCTACACAAAACCCTTTGTAGGATGATAAAACATGAATTGTATGCATCCATTTTCCTTTATGCATGGATGCTCGGCTTTCATTTCTTTTATATTCACTAAATTTTTGTTCCTTTTCATTTTTATCCTTTGCAGGACTGTTCTTGTCTCCGAAATGGAAGTTGTGATAGAAACACATCCAAAAATTGGTGCTCCCACTCCTCTTCCTTCCCATGTCATTCACAGAAAGCAATCAAATCCTGATACAAATCATGGAGATGACAGAAATTTGGTCCCACAAACACCTCCCCAAAAGAAAATTGGCCTCCCTGACAGTTCAAGGTTGCCTCTAAAAATAAGTGCACTAAATACAACCATGTGTACATGGTCTATTGAAGGTCGTGCCCTTGGGAAAACAATGCTTAGTGAATATGCGAATGCAAATGGCAGTGGATCATATTTCAGCTTTGATTTTGTGGATGATGAAGGCAGATAAATACACATTACATGCTTCAATGAAATTGCAGTAATGTTTTTTGGACAAATTGAGGCTGGAAAGTTATACAGCATCACAAATGGAAGGATAGGGAATGCAAAACTAGGTTACAACCACCTTAACAATGAATTTGAGATATTCCTACAAGCTTCTTCCATTGTCTCTCCACTTCTTGTAAATAATGCCATAATACCTTTGCGTAACTTTCACTTCAAAAAAATCAAATATATACCTGCAAAACTTGTTGGTTCCTTCATTGACATTATTGGCATTGTTTTAGCAATCTCTCCTTGCTCCACTATCCACAAGTGGGATTATAGTGAAACTAAACAAAGAAGCTTGCAATTGAAGGACATGTCAGGATTTAGTGTTACTGTAACTTTATGGGGCTAGCATTTACAGGATCTTGCTCAAGAACTTGAGGAACTCCTTTCTATTCCACAACTCCCAGTATTGGTTGTAAAAGTGGCACGTGTCTCGAGTTTCAACGGAACTTCCATAGACACTATCTCCAGAACAAAATGGTTTGTCAATCCTCATATTCCTCAAACTAAAACGCTGCAAGACTAGGTTGCCTCTGAAAATTATGCTGTTGAAACTCCCCCTATAACAAAATTTTTTCTAGGTCCTCCTCAAAGCTTAAAAATAGTGGCAACAATTACAGAAATACTTCAAATGGGAAATATAGACAACAATGAATGGGCTACGCTTAAAGCTATAATTACAGACATCACAATGGATAACTTCTACTACATGGCTTGCCCCCTTGCAAATGGTGACAAACAATTCCGAAAGAAAGTGAAACTAGTAGACAATGGCTCGTGGTTTTGTGCAAGTTGTAAGTCTCATGTGCATCAATACGACTATAGGTACGCTCTCCGTATAAACTTGCAAGATGACTTAGGAGAGCTACAATCAGTTACAACATTTGACACAGTTGCTAAAGCAATCATGGGTGTCGTGGCTGCAGACCTCCAACTGTTGTGCATAGATGATGAGGCTACAATAGAAATTGCAAACCAGATAATTGGACATGACTACAAATTCACTCTCTCCATGAAAAAAGAAACTTTCCATTGAAATACACAGCTGAAATGTGTCATACTTGATTCCCTTAAATTGGATGAATCCAAAGTTGTTGCTTGACTCTACCTTTCCTGGGCACCATAACACTTTCCTATATTTTAGTTTCTTCGTTTTTTGCTCATATTTCCTCTATAATATCATTTTGTTCGTAGATACATTTGTAATATGTTTTTGTCCGCATGTTTTAATGGACTATAACTCTCAAAGTTTTCCCTTTAATGGTTCTTAATATTGGTTTACATGTGCATCTATATCGCAGAGACACCTTTTTGTAATTGATAAAAATGTATGGTCCAAAATGTATATATATATATATATATATATATATATATATATAGTTTATGCTAACATTATGGAACGCTTTATTCATTTCTTGAAGGCTTGTCTATGTTTCACACTAAGTTTTTTCTTCTTTCTACCTTGTTCCTTCTTAATACCTATGTAGAAAAAAATGAAGACATATCTCTATGTTTTTTCCTAATCAATAACTCCATACACACCCTTGTATTTCTTCCTTTACTTCCTTAAAAATATATGCAACAACAAATCATTTTCCTTTTGTTTTAATGCCTTTAGCTACCAAAATATAAAACATTTAGAACAAGATAAGAATTTATGAATGGTTTTTGCATTCATTTCCTCTTATCCACATACATAATTTAGTACTCTTCGAATCTTCTCTTATGCCACATTTTTTGGCGATTTACACAAGTCGTTGTTTTTTGCACAATGCCTACCCCAGAGCAGCGACAAAGAAGAAGAGATATTTATGCCTTGTGAAAAAATGAAATCAATGGTTCCCAGCAAATGCTATCGAACATCTATCAAAAAATTCTGCCCCTCCAAACTATGGCTCGTCCCCCTTTCATGTCTCCCCCTGCTACTTTCCCCTCCGCACCGGAAAATTTTGCTTTCCCTCTTGGCATTAACCACACCACTTGTGTCAAACCTTGTCTTCATCATGCTCGCAACATCGAATTACAGCCCTCTCCATTGCTACACTACCCTCCATCTTTTCAACCCAATACATTACTCCGGACAATCATTTCCGTTCACATTTCATCTGTTAGCCGGAACAAGTTTGATTGCTTCTCCTTCTCTTTCCGGACTGCCTCTTTCACATTCTTCTGAACTTCCATCCCCTTCCTCCCAAACTCATCGTGAAAGTCATGCCTAATATTCCACCCTCCCCATGCCGCTCCATAGAACTTTTCATGCGGTCCCTTCCTAGGAAGACGCCAAGCGCAGATTCAGCCAAAGACTATATCTTTTATCACACATCCACACCTGCTCAATTTGTCTTGAGAACTACCTAGGCATAAATACTACCTTCCATGAAGGTAAATACACATGCATTAGATGCAATTCATAAATAAATGGACACCGCTTCTCCTCCTAGAACAATATGGATCCTAGCGCTCAACCTGTCATTCTCAAATCTTTAACCTAGGTCAAAGAAATGTTGATTGCTCGCATTAATCCAAGTTTTGTAAGTCACACAAATGCACAGGGACAATATAAATATTTAGGTCACAAAATAATTTTCCCACAAAACATTTCTTCCATTGCCAAATACCTTCCTCGTGGGCTAGGAGATTTGGATCTCCTATTAGTTCAAAAGACTAGAATGCAACAAACAAAATATGACTTCTATGTAAGCAAGTCCCATGTTTGGGAAGTACTTCAATATTAAATTATTCATGACCCCTACTATAAGGATGTTCTTATTGACACTGAGCCTCTTTCCTCTCTCCCGTAGGAACCGAAAAACATATCCTCCTCCCTTAACTCTATTCCTATAGACCTGTCAGCCTCTCATTTCTCTGAGCCGTAGGATAATGACAACCCTCCTTCCAACCCCTACGAGTATCCCGAGGAGACATCCTCATTTGTTCCTTCCTACCCAAACACTGACACAGAAGAGGAGTTGATTGAGAAATACCTGATTTCAAATGGTCGGGATGTACCCTGCACCTTGGCTTGGCCTGAAGCTCAGAAATTCACCAATTAATGAACACACCATGGAGGGCCTTTTCTCGATGGATTTTCCAAGTTTGTTTCCAACTGGTGCAACATTGTTTAAAAAAACATGCATGAAGGATGTTCAAATGCATGAATATGCCCTCCACCTGATGCGCTACCATGATGATCATTTTGGCTCACACCCTAGGTTTCGGTACTACTTGCTTAACCTTATTATGAGATATAGGAGCCAATCTATAGCTGCAGCATTCATGAGGTTAAACCTTGAACATGGTGTCCCCCCTACTATAGGCCAACTTCAGCAACACCTACATTATTTTCCTAATTATTTCCTTCCATTGATTTTATTGAGATTCGGAACCAACCTGTGAGGGACACGAATATTTTGGTCGAAGAGAAGAGGGGAGGTCTTAGACATGATTGATCAATTGGGGGTTTCTACACTCTTCTTCACTCTAAGTGCAGTAGACACAAAATGGCTAGATCTGTATAACATCATGCTAGGTTTTTCTCCTAGTGAGGCTTGTGTAAAAATGTGACTCTTTCCCAACTCTCTCCAAAAATGCAAGAGGAAAATAATCCTCCTCCCCAAAAAATGAAAAACAAAAAAAAAGGTTTGTCATCTCCTCATGCCAATCAAATCGACTTTACTTTCAAGCCTCCACTTACACCTCAAGGAAAACCAATTAATTTTTTGTAAGAAAGTACACTTACACAAGCAAGATTGACAAGCAAAAATGCATTTAAGAGGCAAAAGTAAACACTCCAATCAAGATAAAGTTGGTATGAATCTTTTAATGGGTGTGGGACAAGTTGAGCTTGTCCTACAAGCTTCCAAAAATACCCTCCAAGTACAAATCCGAGTTTCAAGATCGTGAAGTATTTTATACTCCAAGGATCAACTCTCTTACACACATTAAATGCAAGGATCAACACATCAATAATTATATTTAAGAAAATCTTATTTAAATTTATCTTTCACATTCTATTTAAATAAAGGAATGGACACATTCAAAAATAAAACTCATGCAAGACAACAATAAAATAAGGACCACATACAAACCCCCATGGTCACATATAAAGGCAATCCCCCCCCCCATGGGAACCCCCAGCAACAAACAACACCCAAACGACTAGTTGCCATGGTGACCATGTTGAATCCACCCAAAATTTTGTTTTGGTTAGTCTCCAATCCCCCCGATGTCTACTGTGATATAAAATAGCCTACAAAATACAAATACCTCCTTCGGCCTCATGGCCATATCAGAACGCTCAAAAATAATATAATATAAATCTAAGCATCGTAAGTATGACTGCATAACACAATATCAAAATAGTGACTATACCATTTTATAAATAAAATCAACCATTCTATCATCATTTAAAATTTTCGTTTTATATATATAATCAAATGATTAAACATCACATATTCGAATAGCATCAATGATATAACTACATCAAATAAAGCATCAACATCTATATATATATAATGTTTATAATAATCATCATGCATCCTATATAAGTCCAATCAGCAATGAAGTCCATAGCCCAACATCATACTAAATCAAAACATAATAGTGTCCATAATAAGATCAACTGTATCAAGATCATTATCTAAAGGTGTCAAAGGGAAGTGGGCACTACAATTACGACATAGTTCACATCACACATAGATCACATTACTCTTCCAGTATCCCCCACCATCATGCAACACCATCACAACTCCAATCTACCCCAGAGGTTTGAGACCATGAACCTCTGCTCTGATACCATATGTAATGCCCACATTTTACACACATAATTACAACCGTAAAATACCAAGAAAAATATATTTTTTGACTTACATTGCTCACTACACACAACACAACAAGGGCTCCAAGAACAAAAACTCTACTTGCATACGACAATCACAATAAGTCATCGACTCACATAGACACATGAAAACAACATAGGCATGTCGATGCCACACTTTTCCAAATGAATAGTTACTAGTAATGACCCAACCACAAGAAAAATGACTTCAGGAACGGCGAACCCACAATACATCATTTCTTTAATTATATTTTAGTTATGATTGATACTCCAAGAACATTATTGTGCAAGGATAAATTTCCTGATTTTCCACCTACATATTCTTAAGTTCTTTCTGCGGTTGAATTACCCTTCAACCCTTTTAAGTTGGCTTCTTATTCTTTACAAAATTTTCCATAACTTACATACTTATTTGGCATAATTCAAATGTGTATAAAATACTTAATTATCTTGTTATTATGTTAAGAATATTCTTCTCGAACATATATTCAATGTCTACCTTTTTACTCTTACAACTCAAGTGAATGTGACTTGGTGTCCATATAGTGATATTAGGATTTAACAAAGATTTAGATACAAAATAGCTTTTTACCAAAAGCATTCCTCGATCACAGTATAGTTATTTCCCTACCATAGTTATTCTAATTCAATGACTTGTGGAATTCTATTTTGATTTATATATGTATTTTGTTTTCTCGAAGGTATAACACACTAAAGAAATTCATATTCTTTGAAACAAAAGAATATATTTAATTGAGATATAAGGTCTCCAAGAGTGGCATTATTTCGAACCTCAAATCTCATTTTTACTCTTATATGCTTTATTTTCTATGTCACATTATGATCTTATTATTAGCATTATCTTGAAAAGGGAGTTACGAAGTTTTTGTCTAGCCTCTTGAAGACATAAATGATTAGAATACTTGAAGCTACACACGAACCCTAAATTAACATCCAAATCAATTGAGGTTTAGATTAATTCCAACTTCACCTAAGGGTCTACCCCTCAATTATATATGTGTTTTAAGCAAGAGGACATATTTATGCTAAACCACCTTCAGAAAGGACTAAGGTGTAATGTTGATAGAAACCAAGGTAACACATTTAGCTAAGCGGAGCTAAGGAGTTCATTAACAAGAGTGCAAGGCAAGGAACAACTATATCCCTATCTCCATTTATGTCATTTGAATCCAACAAGGATTTCATTCAATGAAGAAATTTAAGACAAGATAGTCCACTAAGATACGAAGGAAGAGTTAGCTCTACATACTCCAAAATAAGATTGACTTTGTCACTCCTATCAGACTGGTTTATGACAATGTCACTAAACATGCCGACTAAGATGATAAGCCCATTCTTGGGCTCTGATTTACTCAAACTAGGAGGTTCCATCGAGTGCAGAGTTTAATTTCATTCTATGGTTTTCAATGTCTTCTACGGTAAGGAGTATCACACATGAAAACAAGTTATGCTCTAATATTGTACAAGGGTAGAGTGTTTCAATTAAGTCTCTTTATTACATTTGCAAAGTATGAATGCACAAGATGACTCATTAATCATTTATTGAACACTAAGTATGCACTACAAGATATTACTTCAAATTCATTCACCTTACATAAATATCAAACATTTTTACCATGTGTACTATGAATCAAATTGAACCTATGATTAAATACACATTTCCTAGATGTCCTTGAAACTAGCATCTCATACATATCAACATATTATCAAATATAACCTTCTGTAACATGAAACTACATTACACATTTATTCATTCAACAATGGGCTATATAAATTAGAATGTTAATTAAAGAATTACACATCACCTTTTCACCATCATTCTTTCATCCTACAAAACCACGTGAGCATGATATCAGCGATAATTCACTGGCATGGCATCCACCCTAATCTAACATAATTATCATTTTTCAGTTTACCATTTACATATGATAATAATTATAATTTGCAATCAAAATTAAAGGTTTATAGACATGTTTTCCATACATTTCATTTCACTTCATTTTGTAACCCAGGAGAGAGAAAGAGAAGGGAAGAGAGAGAAAACACCATTTTGTCAAAAGTCCTATTTCACACAACAAGTTACATTATAGAGTTTTAAATAGTTATTTACATGTGTCAAGAGTTTCCACGGTGGTTTGGAAACCCGATGAGGGTCCCACAACTTTCTATTTTTACATTTTCTTACTAGCTACAAAAACATTCAAAACAGGCTCGGAGGCTAAGAAACCGCTTCCAAAAGTTGTCTTCCGATGAGAACACACACCATGATTAAAATTATATGTGTCCACCTATATACTAGGAGTTCATAGCAACTGATGGAATTAGGAACTAGCGAACGGTTTACGTTTGGCGGCTAGTTTTCTGGGGCCACTGGTCGTAGTTGACCCAGTTGCAAATGAACAAAAGTTAGCTCGAGGGCTCAGAAAACCACATCCAAAATTTACGTTTGACGGATGAACATGCAACGAGAAACTTCCTTCAAATTTCCTTATATAAGGAGAGTTCAACAAAGTCGACAAAACTCAAAACTGGAAAATAGTCTTTGAATGGTGACAAGTTTTCTGAAGCCACTAATCATAATTGGTCCAGTTTGACCTTGTCAAACTGCGACTAGAGGCCTACAAAATGCCATCGTCAAACTCTCCAGAAAAGTGTTTTTCCCTAGACTAAAATTTCCATGCAATTTTCTAGTAAAAACACGAGAGGTTTACGAAGACGGATATTAATTTCTCTATCCAAGTTTCAAATGGCAGTTCAAAATGAAAGCCAACTTTCTAGATTTAACAGCGTTCTACTGTTGTAAACCAGTGTAATAGGGCTCCTATGAGAGCGTCAAAAAGATCACATATGTTCATTTGGGGTCAATCGAAAGGTCAAGGTGACTCCTCACATACCAAGGTACACGAATGAAGCTTAACATCTCGTTTTCAGAGTTACAAAGGTTAATGAGTCTCCGAAAAATGAAAAAATTAACTATTTAAACTAGGAGATGATCAACTTCATTACTGGGAAGTCAATTTCGTCTGGTTGATAAAACAATATTGTAGCGATCTAGTTGAGTAGAAAGTTTTCTACATCACCTCAAAATGAGGGTGGAAGTTCATGTTTTAATGCAAACGAGTTATTTTGACTTCGTGAGTTACGACACGACATGTCATTGTTTTGCAACGAGTTGAAATAAACAATTAACTGTATTATAATCCTAATATTTTAAAATTATATTAAGTTTCAAACAAAAAAAAACTAAAATACGAGAGTTATGATAGATGAGGGGAGGTGAACCATGCCTGGAGAGACGAAGTCAATCAAACCTGCAGGATTCAGTTTAGCATCTCGCGTAAGCATTTTGTCAAACAGTTCACAAGCATCCACAGCTCCACCATTTCACATACACGTCTATCATAAAATTTGTAACTACAGATTTGAAACCATTCCTCTACTCTTTATACTTTGAAGGATGTCCATAATGTGTTCCACAACTCGCAACTGGCACAGGACAGGAGATGCTAGCAAGGGTTATGGAAATTGGCTTTTAGATCTTCCAGTTACAGTTTCTCAGAAGTTTCTAAAGCCCTTTCAAAAAACCCATTTGTGTACATCCTATAGTCTATGTTTTTTTTCCATAAGACCACTTTTTTTTTAAAGACATTCATTCAGAACATTTATACACCATGCATATTTGCACATATTCTACCATCAATGCAATCATTCATGCCACGTTTCAAGCATTTAGTATAACAGAGCATATGCTAAGTGTATGAGTCCACATGTTGCAGGCAGGTCTGTCATGGCACTCATAACTACAAAAACTGGTACAAATCCCCATTTTTGGCGTAGATTGGGAGGAGCTAGCAAAGTGAAAAAAAAATAGATTTCTAATATGCTTTGATGGATGTCCATACCCTGTTCCAGAGCTCGTATTTTGGCACAGTTCAAGAGTGTGCTGGAAAATGTAAACTCATCCAGTTGGAGACCTGTTTGTTGCATGGATGAAACAATGTGACTGTCTCCTAAGGAAACCCCACGTCTTTTGTACACTACCGTGATAATATTCCATGAGAAGTTGTCTCGTTCTTTCATTTGGTCAAACACCGTAACAACGCCCATGTTCTGTGAGGTGCCCTTTCCAGAAAGTGCCACTGGGGAACAAAAAACACAGAGAATATCACCGGGAAAGGATTCCTCACTGACTTTTATGCATTTTTAGATGTCCACGCAGGTCTAGGGTTCGTGTTTGACACAAGCTAGGAGGATGCTGGCACAGGCTGCAACCATGGCATTCCATGAGATGACATCTGGCGAGGCATTTATTTGAAAAGAAAACAAAAATGCCCTTAAGAAAATGGATCTGTGCAAAGGCTGCGACCATAGCATTGCGTGAAACCACATTTCATTCAGGCATTTTTCCCAACCCTGCGCATTTCCAACTGCACAACAGACAAAACCTCCTCCTTCACGCCTTCTTCACATCTGGTGGGTGCGTAAAAATTGGTTTGAGCTTCCCCTCCCTCCATGGCGGTGGCTTCTCTACCTCCTTTCAGACAAAAAGGATGAAAATAATCTAAGGAGCCCTAGCGCCAATTTTGCCCTAAACTGCCCTTTGTACGGGCTTTTTAAAATTTAACTCTTTTATTTTAGTTATTTGTTTTAACTCCAAAAAAAATAAGGAACGTAAAATGTATCATCTCCCCTCCCTTTAAATTATATTTCTAATTATTATTATTATTATTATTAAACCATTCTTCTCATTTCATAAGAAATCTCGTTACCCTTTATTTACTAATGTTGCTCTTGCCTAACAAGCAACTGAGAGGGATTTTCCCCCAAATCTCTCTTCACAACATTTGTAATGGTAGCAAACACAACTCGAGGCAAGGTGAGCTTGCACCACCAAGATGACCACTCATGCCTTAAGGTGTATGAATTTACCTCTTCCAAGATAATAACTACATCACATTGGTATGAGAACCATCCAACACACCAAGTTAGGACAAGGTGAGCGAACTTGCACAAGATTTGAGCCCTTGATCAACACAGGGTAAGGTAGCTCTGAGTTTTCCATATAAGGTTAGAAGAAACCATTACACTGATTTAATCAGACAATCTTGCAAAAATATTTGAATAGGAGTTATAACCCACTTGAGGGCCTTCTTACAAGCTTTTCAACAAGACACGACAGAGCCGGGCACCACATCTAGATTGTCGAGAGGTTTATATCCTGATCTGACTACACATTTAGCCATAAAAAAATGTTAACTGAGAGTCTGGTTGAACATGACATTAGTGCACAAGAAACATGCCACATGCTCCTCAAATTGCTACTTGTAATGTGCAGTCACACTTTTGTAACGCTAAATGTAGGCAGAAAAATATTAAGAAGATTGGTTGAAGCAGAGTGTGAAGATGTACAAACATCCCTCCTTTTAGATGCATACAAGGTCTGACCTTAAAACATGGAAATCCTTCCACTCTTTAAAGTGACACGTGACTTGAGTTACAGAAAATATCGCAAGGGAAATAAGTGGAAGAATCATACCCATCCAGCTATTGTTTGGGTGTTCCCCAAATTTCAATGCATTCCATCTAAGGATTCCCCATCTTTTGATATTTTCTGTTGGTCAAAACTCCTTCTATACAAAAATTTCCACAACATTTCTACTGATATTGGTTCAACACCTCAAGAAACCATTTCTAAATGGAGCTTGTTCAAATACAATTATCGGCCCTGGCATATTGCATGACGTGAATCAGATCTGTTACACACCTCCAATGGTGGCACTAGTTTGAGGCTGATCCCCCCCCCTTCTTGTTGAGAAACTATATGATTGGAAAGTTTTGGCTTGATTCCACCCCGGGAACACATCATGCCTTGACAACTTCCAAATGTTGGGCCTTCGTGAATTTAACACCCTTCATAATTGGAGTGCACATCTTGTTCATGTTTCTTTGTAGGCTCTTGGAGCCACTTTTATTGAAGACAATAAGGCACAACATATTTTAGCTTCCATATGAATAGAATTGACCCTCCACCTTCAACTTTATCTCTAGAACAACAATAAGCTTTCAACATAGTTATTCAACACTTCACGTACAGATCCAACCTTCCTCCATTGAGACTTATTATACAAGGGACTGCAGGTACTGGAAAATCATTCCTCATTAACATTTTAAAGTCTTCATTTTCCTCTTCATCCAGCTAGGGCCTTTCACCTCTCCTTCTGCTCGCCCCAACAGGAGTTGTTGCTTTCAAAATTTCAGCTTCGACAATACATGCAAGCCTCCGGATTCCTAGTAAAGAACTCAAACCCTTAGAGAGCCAAGCTTTATCATCTCTCCAAGACTCCCTCACACACACCAAATACATTTTAATTGATGAAATGAGTACATCAAGCCAAAGTTGCTTTCCAAAATCGACTACCATTTTAAGGAGGCTTTCCTGCACTTCAAAATTTCTACATTTGGAGGTAGATCTATGATCCTTGTTATAGACCTCAATCAACTTCCTCCGGTTACGGACATTCCTCTTTATGCCAGCAACTCTTACAAAGCTACCCTTTGGTGAGAATTCAACATATCCGTCTCCCTTCATTCAATCTTCTGACAACAAGGCTTTTTTCCATCACAGGCATCATTCCGAAATGTGTTGCTTAACATACGCAACTTCATCCCTTTGATCCAAGACTGGGAAACTCTTATGTCAAGAACCAATTCCTCCCTTTCCGAATAAGAAAGCATTGAATTTAAATATTCCCCTCATATTTTCACTTAGAATGACCTTGTGGACTTGGACAACCTTATGATGTTGAAATCCATTAACTCTCCTATAGCCAGATCAATTACCGAAAATACCAAACGTTCTACATCTAGCGACACTGAAGATGATCAGTTGAAGCCCAAGGTTCTTCCTGCATCAACCAGAAAGTAATGCTTTCCACAAACTTTTGGGTTGACAAAGGTCTTGTCAATAGTGCTATTGGTTCTATCATTGACATAGTCTATGAGGAATCCTTCAGACCTCCAACTCTATCTCTTTTTGTTGTCATCAGGTTTGATCATTACATAGGACCTCCCTGGGATTCAAACAACCCCTTGCATGTTCCTATTCCTCCCATTTCTAGAGGGGGTACAGACAACTATCACTCAAAATGGTTTGGGATTTTTCTATCCACAAACCTCAAGGACTTACACTACATCATACTACATTAGACATTGGCAGAACAAAATGACAAGGCCTGACATTCACTTCTATGTCAAGAGTTCCATCTCTTTCTTCCCTTTGTATTTCTCCAGCTTTCTCTTTCTCCGGCTACACTTGCATGTCCTCCACTCCTCTTCTGCACTCCAGGCTACAGGATAAATTTCATCTTCTCTCCCTTTCCTCTTCTCTCCCTCACCTCAACCCACCCTAGTCTTAACTCCTTCACCTCTTCCTCCTTTCTCTATCTATTACTTCCATTGGTTCCAAACCTTCTTTATAGCAATCATGCATGTACATATCACGTGTATTTTGTATCGATAACCCCTTTTGGTTTGGGTTTGTATTATCTGTAACTACTTTAAATGCCATAATGGATCTATGTTTGTTTGCAGAAATGTTCAAAATTTCTTGTTGCACTCTAATTCTAACCAGTCTAATATAACTAGTGGATTTTCTATACCTCACTATTATTCTTTTATATTTTTCATTCAAAATCTTGTTGCTAATGTTTTTTATAACTTTTTATTAAGAAACCCATACCCCCACCAAACTCTATAATCTTCTACTCACATATAAGTTAAAATTCAATTTATTATCCTTTGTTTTAAGTTTCCTCCTTTTTTATCCTTATTTGACTCCTACCATTAATTGCATTTACAAGATATATTCATTTTTAACACTCTCCGCTTTCCTTCACTTTTACCACTTTTCTTTCCCTCCTCTTCCATTTCCTTATCCCTTTTTCATTTCATTTATTCATTTTGTCAATTGTGTTCTTCTTTTCTACTTCCTTCTCCATGTTTCCCTACCTCTCTTTCAGCATTATCATCACACACCTTATGTGGGATTGCTAGTAAATACTATCAACTTTATGGATATATTATTCAACATTTCTCTACTTTCTCTCAAGGTAGTGGACACAAGGAAAAACAATCTTAGCAAAGAAATTACACTTAGGTATTGACTTCTAGATTGGTTGTTATATGTGTAAATTTGGAGTTTTCCCACACATTTACAAATCACATTTTTCTTTAAACCTCCACCATTCTACCATTATTTAGCCCATGAACTTTCAAACCACACTCGCAATTTTTTGCAAATCTTCGCTTCTCTTCCTATAAATCTCCTAAAGATTGTTCAACCTATCGTGAAACTTTTTTCTTTAATTTTTTAATATTATTTTTTGGTTCTATTGGTGGATTTTTGGGCTTGTGGTTGACGTGTGTGTCACTTAAGCTTACACATACCAATTTTGGTTTCGTCATGGTTGGTTTTACAGTAGTTTCAAGGCTTTAAGAATAAGGTTTTACATCAAGGCATAATGGTTTCCAAAAATGGTATGGGAACAATGGAGGAAGCTCTCTCACTGGGAAAGAAACCACTACAACTGACGATCAAGGAACAATAATAACAAGATATCATACATTTTTAAAACATATCCAAGCTAGTAATAGTTATAGTACCAGAGTGTATTGCAATATACCAAGTCATGTCACTTAAGGGAACATTGGCACATATAGGGTTAGGGGAGTGCATATGTTTGTATATCCTCAATGGATAGGACTTACACAAAATTCCAACATGTCATTACAAGTAAAATGTAACAACACCAATAATGGTTTCAAAACTGATATACATCAATATCAAGTAATATTGGGCTATTTCGAGGCATCAACAAGCTAAGGAGAGAGTGATGGATATGAAAAAACAAAAACAATGATTAACAATAACAGGGTTAAAATTGCATTAAAAAGGAATATGATAAGGAAAGTATATCAAGAAATTTCATACATTCTATACTAGATATCACAATCAAAACCATAAGATGGTCAAGGGAAATAATACAAACCAATATCAACAAATACAATAAGTACAACACTGCATGCTAAAAAAGGAGTTGTGAAGAGATTCAAAAAACATATAAAAAGGGATTCAGAGGCCACCAAATAGAGATTCAAGATAGTAAAGAAGCATATATCCCCACAATAACTCCTCTCATTTTCTCATTAAAGATCTATGTACAAGAACTAATGATATTGAAAGAAAGACTAGAACACATAGAATAAAGGGAGAAACTCAAACATGTTAAAATGGAAGAGATGAGAAATGTCACACGAAGGCTACAAGAAGAAATTAGTAAGCTTAAATCACAAGTGAAAAATCTACAAGATATCATGAATGTTAGGTAACATGAATAACACCCCGTCAAGAAATCAATCCACTCTTTAAAAAATTCCAAGGTAGTGGAATAAAATGCAAGTACATTTCAAATAAAATATTTTTAAGAATAACTTTGTAACATAGAAAAGAGAGAAAATGAGCTACAAAGTAAGGTAGAATAGGCTTATTCATGGGCACAAGTGGTAAAACAACCACTAGGAAAGTATATGGAGTTGATAGAGAGGCAAGTCAAGAGTCGGATGATATAAGAAAGAGAACAATAGGATAAATTATCAAAGGGATAAAATGTTATGGAGAAAGGGAGGATACAAGAAACCTCGAAAAGGAATTCCTTACAGACCAATTACAATGGAAAGGGCATATCAAACAAGAAAGTAGAATTGGTAAGATGAGTGATTGAGGAAGGGAAAGGTATAATCATGTCACAAATGTACGCTATGAGCATAAAACAAGAGTGTTAAGAAATAAAGGTACGTTGAGAAGCTCATGTTTTTATCTAGATGAAGACTTAACCTTTTAGTAATTGGAAGAGAGAAATAAGGAGTGGGAAAAGGTCAAGGTGGAAAAGAGTGAAGAGAGATAGGCATACCTAAATAATGGGAAAGTGTATATTTGTAGACACTAAAATTTGGTAACTTGTCCTTGTGGGATGCTAAGTTTTATCATGCTCCCTTACTAAGAAAAATGTTCACATACGAAATCCAATCATCTCATCTCTCAATCTATTCTACAAATTATTTATCTTTACACTTTAATTTATCATCAATTATGATATTATTATTTGATTAAAGCATCTTTAATTCATTGATATTCATGACACGAATTTCAGATTTGGTTTTCACCTCTTCAGTTTAAAAACATATGGAAGGTTCGGAATGTAAGGTATAGTCTTGGCCAACATGTATGGTACCACCCCTTTACATTCACCAACTTGGATTTAAATTTCAAATTCCACTTTGGGTCATTTTATCTTCCTCGATTCGGCCTTAATAGAATATTTCACGCATAGAAGGCTAAAATCAATTTAACATGACTTTATAACTCACTTGAAACTCAAAATCTCCTATTGTAAATATTAGTTCAAAAGCACTCAAAGGGTTACTAAATCTACCCAAATCAATTACACATCATCTATAGTAGTTCCTACTACAATTCTAAATCACTCAACTAAGTCAAAAAATCTATCTTCCTCCATTTCCAAGCATGAAAAGGTCCTAAAGCCATGTTTTATCAAGAGAAAAGTGACTCCAAGAATTACACAAGGATTTCAATCAATAAAGGGTTAGGTCACGTAGTTAAGGGAAACCACATCTCACTACATTTTATTCTACACAATTATCCTACTATCTTGGTGTCAAAAGACATAAGGGAACCCCTAGGTGTTTGGTTATATATTCACACTTACACAAGCACCTAGGAGAGCTACACGAGGCTTGATTCTACGATGAGGGAATATAGTGCAACACTTAGATTGGTTCACCAGTGGGAATTCTGACCACCAAGGATAACCCAACCTCACCACACACACATGTTTTCATCTTTTGGGTTGTTAATGCTTTGATGAAGGGTTTTGTAGGTTGATAGAGTTTCCATGTTATTGTATATGGTTACAGGTCATCTTGAATTTGTGCAAGAAAAATCCACATGTATCGAAGATCATTACAAGAAAAATAAAGCACACAGAAAGTTATAGGTCCAAACACTCAAAGGGTCCAAGATCATACGGCCCGACTTTGGTACCTTTGAATTAGGTCTATACATTACATAAGTTATAGAATTCTATCCCTATTTGGTTTTTAGCTCCATAACTTTTACTAAAGCATCTACAACTCCATATTAGCTTGTTTGACTATCTTCTACATCCATATTATCACTGCCTTTTCTGGTATAACTAAGTTTATCCCTCCACTTACGTATTTTGAGAAAGTACTAATCATGTGTTAGTTTTTACATGTATTACTGCATTATGCTTATTATGATTGAATAATATTGGAATTTAATTACATCAGAACAATCCATGTATTACAAACCCTTACATCCTCTTTAGTGTTGTACATCCCCATAACACCTAACACTAGAATTTAATTATGTTGTAAACAATATCATAGCTAGAAAAAAATTAATTAAATAGGGAATATTACCCACCTAGAAGAATGATGGTAAGTTGGAATTATAGAGGATGCCCTTGGAGAAGAGGACCCGAGTTAAGGCCCATAGCTAGATACATAGATATAATTATTTTGATTGAAATACATGAGAAAAATGGGTTTAAAACAACATATTTTGAAGGATTCAAGAAGGTAATAATTTGGAATAAAGGAGAAGAAGATGGAAAGGGACATGTGTGTATAATGGTGTTAATAAAGGAAACGTGGGGTAGAAATATGAAAATGAAAATAAATAGTGCATCAAGATAAGAATAATAGAAAATGGCATTGTTGTTAGTATAGTTCCAAGTTATTTTACACCCAATAACACAAAATTGTATAAGAAGAAAGATCTAGATCGCGAAGACATGTATTCCTCTCTAAAGAATGATATTTGAGTCTATCAGAGGATTGGGGAAATTTTGTTAAAAGGATACTTCAATACAAGGATAGAAAACAAGCAATAAAACATTCTAAGAAATAATGAGGCTCTAGATATGAATCCAATTGGATGATAGAGGCAAGAAATCACAATGGTCCATGGTTTCAGACAATGAACATGGGGGTATCATGCACTTTGGAGAAGGACTATAAGGCTTGTGCAGAATTCACAACTTGATTATATGTAATAGTAAGAGAAAATGTTAAACATCAAGAAAGTTTATGTTGAAGATTTATAATCGCCAGAGTGTAAATAACTATGTTATCTACTCTTAAAATTGTATAGCTAAGACAAAATAACTAAAAGAAGAAGATTCTCTTTTGGAACTTATATCATACCAGAACCCACTTTTTATGAAGCTCTAATGCCAAAAAGACAAATATCATGATGATCACACTAGGGTCAAACAAAATAAGCCTCCTTCCAAAGGAAACATCCTCTTGATAAAGAAAAATCCACAAGCTTTTAGAGTGGCACTAGAGAGAAAACTCCAATTAAATGAAAGGAGCACCTATCACTGGTATAGATTACACTAAGAGTAAGAGTTTAATGCACACCTAGAAATAAGGAAAGAAATAACTTTCCAACAACCTGGTGGTATGATGAAGAGTCCAAGGCAATGCAAAGGCTGCTAAAGGAGTTTTCTAATAGAACAAAGGAAAATAATTTTTTTTATGAGACGCAAGTAAAGAATAAAAAAGAAAAGTATATTAGAACCATAAGGAAGGAGATAATTTATTTAGGGAAGCATGAACCAAAGAGGTTTTGGATAGATATTTTGATGAGAGAAAAATCAAATAGATAAAAATATAACAGCAAGCTAGTGGATGGAATATTCACAGTAGTTGTAGGAGTATAAAAATGAACAAGATACTCCTACTATCTTTATAAATGGATAATTTAAAAAAAAATAATACATCATATAAGGGATTATAGAGCTAGCAATAGGTAAAGCCCATGACATAGTTAACCTTCAAGTGGGGCATCTAAAATGGGGAGCATATATCCTTGTACCTCAAATCAAATCCATTTTCAATGAGGTCATCCAAAATGTCTTCTTAACATAGTGGCCCTCAAGTTTAACCAAACCTTTGTTTAAAAGAAGAGATGTAAATAATCCTTCGAATTACCAAACTATCATGGTAAATCCTCTTTTGAAAATTTTATTGAGAGTATGATAAAGTGCAGGATTAACAACTGGGAAAAAGAGAGAGGAAAGAGAGAAAAGGGGAAAAGAAGTTTTAGACCCAAACACTCAACCTTCGATTACTATGTATTACACTTGGACACCTAGTTAAAAAGGTTTTGGATAAAAAAGAGGATGCATATTGTTGCTTTTTAGAATTCAAAACCTCTTGTGAAATGGTATTGAGGAGAAAAATATGGAGCAGAATGGAAGAACTTGGTGTTCTAATATAGTAAAATGCAGTAGTTCACAAACTATATGTGTAATTCAAGGATAAAATCAAAATGCAAGCAAGACTATCTGAGTGTTTCAGGATCGATATATGCATCAAACAAGGTTTTCATATTTCCCTTACTTTATTTGGGCTATGCATTGACAATATACATGAGTGGATAAAACAATTTGGAGGGAAAGGGGTCAACTAGGCCAAATATGTGGTGAAGCTCCTACTATATGCAGATGATTTAGTTATAATGGTCTAACAATCCAATATTTAAAAGATCTCCTTCATTACTTGGATATATTTTGTATAGAATTGGGTATGGAGGTAAACAATTGAAAAACTAAATTTATGATTTCCTAAATGAAACATAAGAAGTAACATCTCAAAATACCTTGGACTTAATGTTCATAGCAAGTTCAAATTACATACTTTTTGGATGAAGATAACACAAGGAGTATGGATATATGTGCATACACTCCAAAATAGGTGCAAGACTTTTGATCTATGTGATTGGAAGACCACCAAGGTCCTTTTTGGGTTACTTGTCAACTTGATGGTGTTGAATGGTTATGAAGTATGGGCTAACAAAATGGAAAATTTGAAATGGAAACAAATAAAAAGGATCTAGAATATACTAATAAAAAATAATTTTAGAATCAAGACTATAGTCGCTTATAAATCATCTTGGTTAAAACATGTACCTTCCCTTTATAGGTAAGCACTATGACTAGGCTTATATGTTACTTAAAAATAGAAAACATGAAGGCCAACAAATGGCTTAAGGGCGCAAAAGGTGAAGAGTTATACATATAAAAGAATATATGAATGAGTTATAACCAAATATGGATGAACATATGGGGTGTCAAACTAGTTAAATGCCCAAATATTAACAAAGACAAAAACCTATGTGAATGAAAAGTTTAGAATGGTGATGAGTAGGAAGGAAAAAAGTATGAAGTGTTATCACTCTATTACAAAGTTCAACTCGACGTATGAAATTTTTGAAAAATATTATAGATAGGGGATGAATTTAAATAGAGGGAAAATATTATCAATCCTAAGCTAAGGACTATCTCCCGCAATCTTAGATGTGACACACGAAGATGGAAAATTCGTAAGGACCATAGAAAGAGATGACTCATGTTTTATGAAATACAAGGGCATTCAAAAGGAAGGAGTATTTCACCTTGAATTCCCAAGGTACATGGACATCATAGCCAAGTATGATGAAATTTTAATAATATATTCCATGGTAGAGTTATTCGAGGAAAGAAAAATAAAAGGTTTTGGGGAGATGTTAGTTAAATTCAGCAAAAGGATGAGCAACCTTCTTAAAGATACTACTAAGCCCATAAAGATTTAAGCATTTATATTTTTCGATGGTCCCATAATCCTTTGGTCTCATAGACATAATGAAAAACATTTAATTTCAATAGTCCATATGATTGAATAAACATCATGTGAAAAGTAAATAAAGTGAGTAAATAAGGTTGTATAAAGTAAGTTTTCTCACTTGTATGTGGATCATAATAAGGGTTTGCAATTCATAGTCAAAATAGTATGTTATCAATCAAATATGCAATACCCACTTACAGGTTTTGAATCCTAATTGGATTAATGTTTTCATTCACTGACATGTATGCCAAGAAATAAATTTTATGGGATCCATAAGTTATTTTTATTTAACCTTATTGTATGTAGATTCTTTTGAGTTTAGTGTTCAATTACTAAAATTTTATTATAATTTGAAATTTTGATGAGGAAGTGTCCTCGGTCTCCTTTAATAAATAGTTGATGTTATAAATAATTGAGGCAATCTTAATTACACGTTAAATTTATCATTAGATATTTAGTCTAAATTCAGTTTCATATTTTGAGTGTTACTTTTTTATGTCTAATATCATTTAGTTTATTTAATTTCTAGTAGATATATTTAAGCTATTTTAGAAATTAAAGTCTTATCTGTTTCATTTAATCTAGGCTCATGTTATTAGATTATCAGAAGTATCCTTGTGTAAATAGGTGCATCAATGGTTGAAACTAACATTTGTATTATAATTCAAGTTTTTTTGGCGGGTATAACGGAGAGATTAAATTTGGTTGAAATTATAGACACTAGTTTTGTGGCACCCCTAGGTGACCTACCCACATAGCTCATATCCACATATTAATCACCATAATCTGATTCCTAAGTCATATTCTACCCCATAAAACATATTTACTCTTGTAAATAGTCACTTACCCCCTCCTAAAGCTCCTAAACCCATTTTAGCCTAATAAGGCCAAACCATCACAATCTCCCAACCTCTCTAACACACTCTTAATTGCCTTAATTTTCCCACAACCCAAATATCGCCATTTGGAGGTGGTTCAAACCACTTTCAAGTGCATTTTATCCACATTTTCTTGATCGTTAGCAACTTCCAAAATTTCGGTGATTCTATATAAACTCACCAAATTTATTGAATGAGGATCCATGTACATTGTATCAACATTCTATCATTTTGGAGGCTTAAACAACATCACTCATGACATCTTAGCACCTTATTGAGCCCCATCGATCCCTAGGATATTTCACACCATCGTAAGGCCTCTTTATAACATTCATCATGTGCATTTTTCATCAAAGGAAAGGTATTGTTATCTCTTTACGTTCCTTGTTTATCTACGCATCATTTCTAAGAAAAAACCAATCATTTAATCACTCATTAAAAATTAAAATTGTATTTCGTTAAAATTATTTGGTTACATAGTAATCACCATTGATTCCATTGAAGTGCCAGTGATTCCCTTGAATCGCCCACAACCCTCCTGAATCGACATTGATTCCTAATTCTTAGCTGTTTTCACATATATCCTATTTTTAATTCATTTTATAATTTATTTTCTACTAATCTCTATGTTTCAAGTTTCCTCTATCTGTAGATGACTATTCCAAGTGAAGCACATCCAATAACTAGCTTTTATGATCTCTCAATCGTCTCACATCACTTTTTCTAGGATCAATTTGGCATTACACACGAGTTGAACCTCTACACAATCTTCTTGACACCGAATATGGAATACATTGAGGATGAGATGGAGATCATCCAAGATGAACAAGACGCCACTGAGAAATATTTTTTCAAGTACTTCAAGGTGATATACCATTCAACAAACATTGCCTAGGAAATCTATTACGTAGAACAAGACCTTCCTATCCCTATGGAAGGTTTATTTGTTTTATCATTTTACTATCCAGATATCATGATTTTGGTTACATTGGATGCTTCATCATTTATCACTTAATTATTTAAAACTAAGTTGACACCTGTCAAAGGAAGCCCTTTGATTCTTGAGATTGACCTGTGCCAAACAACTTGTCATCCTATTATCTAACATCTCTTTTGTCAAGCTATTTATCTATGTGCAACTTTCCTCGTTATTTAGAAGAAGCATTCTCTCGTACCGATTTAAACCTATACATCTCAACATTGTTGACATAGGTATCATTAAGCCATGCTAGTCTCTGAGTTTTTTATTTATTCCATATAATAAGAATGAATAAAAAAATCTAATAAAACATTTTGGTACACTAAGTGGGACTATAGTTCATTTTCGATCAAATTTTACATTTTCATAGTAAAATATATTTCTTGTTTCATTTCTTACTAACTTTTTAGCATGGATTCTTCTTGAGCATTTCTAAAAAATGCATAAAATAATTAAAAAGTTGTATTTAGAGAACACAAGTATGCCTTTCCTCTTTCTTTTAGTTCTTGTTTAGCATTGCCTTGTGTGTTATTTTTCCTCATAAAAATCAATTTTTGTTTCAAGTCTTAGAAAGAATATTCATTCTCACCTGCTCATCTAGATTAAATAGGGGTTAAAACTCTACATTCATGGTTTCCCTTCACACACAACCAAATAAAATAGGCATTCTAAACACCTCCTTCTAGGTCTACCTACTTATATTTCATCACCAAGTCGGAAGTCGACTTGGTATTCTGGCTAAGTATAAAAAAATTAGTGGGTGGTATATCGGCTAAGCACCTGACACCCTTATCACTGCGGGACTGTGAAATGAGGGGTAGGCCCCAATACTACATCTTGTACTGATACCAATATAGATTTCGGCCTCTCATACCTTAGGTTATTTCTAGGACTCGAGCCTTACAAACACTTGAAACTAACCCTATTTTAGCCTTATTTTTAGTACCCTTTATAAAACATCTTTTTCTTTTCACAAGCTTTGACTTAAATAAATATAATTAAAAATATCTTGTTTATTATGTGACTTGTCTCTCAATTAAATATATTTCTTTCATTATTTGTTTGTTATTTCATAGTTTTGAATAGACAACAATCTCATATACATCTCAAACCCCTTGCAATAATCCCCAGACTCAAGTCAAGATCCTTTGCGCTCCCCCAATGAATAATTAGATACATCCAAAATTCCCTATGAATCCCTTCCACAACACTTTCATAGTGGAGATCAATAATTTGAAGAACTTATGGACACCAATCCGATTTACTTTAGAAATTATCTTACCACTCAAGGTATTTGTCTTCCTCATTATAGTCTAGAGCGTCCACAACCTATCACCACTATTACATTCGATCACTCCCGGATTATTGTTCACTCTTATTAGGAAGTTATCGAGAAAATTGTACCATATCCTACCACTAGTAATACAGAAACATCAACATTTATCTCATTCACTCAAGTATTTAGCTTTGACCTCAAAAAATTCTCATCGCTAAATATGGTTAGTCAACAAGTGTTGTCACCATCTACATCCTTAGTTAATCCTTAAGGTGTCCATAATCCTACTACCCCTACGTCACCATGGTTAGTCAACAAGGTCTCGTGCCGTCTACATCCTCATCTAGCCAGGGTTCATTTTAACAGACCTCTTAGAAATCGGAGGTGGAAAATACTTGGCGAATATCCTTAGAACCAGTTTCATGGGAAGGCAATTCTTTTGGGCATCTGACAACAAAATTTTCACCTGATTTTTAAGTGGTGGGACAAAAGGCTACAGACGCACGATATATATTTGCTAACACACATCAACAAGGTGGTTGACGTGCGTCAATGAGGTTCTAGTGACATGCATCAACCACCTTGTTAACATGCATCAACAAGGTTGTTGACGCGTGTTAGTGAGGTTCGTTGATGCGCGTCAACCACCTTGTTGACACACGTCAGCAAATCTTTGTTACGCATCTGCAGAATCCACCATCTGGTCATGCAACAAAAAAAATCTCCGTGTCACACATCAAAAAACTCTCTGTCACGTGTCTATTTCCTCCGCAATTCTGTCATGCGTCAAAAAACTCTCCCTGTAGCGCATCAACAAACACTTCCTGTCACGCATCAACAAACTCTTTGTCACGCATCTATAGCCTCCGCCCTCATGTCGCATGTTTATTGTACTTGATAATACATATGTCCCCAAGTGGTATGAGTGAGCTAGTAGTGTTCTACCTGGTGAATAATATAGGATTATATAGGGGATAGTTTCAAGGGTAGGAGAAGTCGATCCCTAAAAAAATTTAAACTGTAATTTTTAGGCGAACAGGTCACTGACTTGCACTAGAAAATTCCTCTTTTCAAATTTTTCAAAAATGGAATATTCACCATATTACAAATATTCGCCACTAAAATTATCCCTGCATCTAACCCTCATAGTGTTAGAAATCCTACTATTAATTCATCTCCCACGGTTAGTCGCACCCCTTTCACTACTCTTCCTCCTCTAACAAGCTCTATCGATATGCCTTGTTCTACAGGGCCCTTGGCCACATCATAACATGCCATCTCATAAAAATTTACATCCACAATCCATAATTATTAGGTAAGTATTTGTACATCCTTACCATATATAAATATGAGTGTTATCATAAATGCTAGTCCCCTTTCACAAAATATCTCCTCAACAAGTGTGTTACAATACGAATACATTCTGACTCAACAGAATCCACAACCATCACATCCCACTGTCTACACATCTATCCCTCATCCCTATCAATATATTCAATCTTCCTCACAGTCGTTAGTTTCTCAAAAAATTTACAATATACTGGGGAGCCTTCCTCCTTTTCAAAATTCCCTCCTACCATATCACTCATATCAACAATCAAACCCCCTCGTCTATAATAAAGATAACACCTCAAATATCCAACCCCCTCAAAATGATTAATAAGCAGAATCACGAGTCTCTAAGCTACTACCATGGGACCTAAAAAATACATTTTCTTATGAGAAGATCTTTAATGAACCTATCAACCCATCCGTGACTTTTAAATTCTATACTACTCATTGGGAAATTTCAAAGTATGTAAAATTATATAGTAAGGAAGATACGCAATAGCACATTCAGGCCTTTTACCAGGCTTGTTATCTTATAGCTCATGATCAGGCTCTTATGCTAAGGACATTTCCAATGTTGTTAGTTGGTCTTGCTCTTGACTAGTATAACGACATTCCTCAACATTCAATTTATTCAATTGAACAACTAGCACAACTATTCTTGGAACATTTATCTATCACTATCAAACATAGGATATCTATCATTGACTAATATACTATCAAACAATTTGAGGATGAATTCGTTTCTTAATTCATTTCCAGATGGAAAGGAATTATTAAATAGTTGTCATTTTCTTTTCCCTAGACAAATTTGATTGAGTTATTTGCTCAATATTATATGAAACATATATCATCCACCCTTCAGATCCAATCATTTCAAACATTTGATGAGGTATTTACCATGGTTGGGAAATTGGAACTCTAAGCCCTTGAGTATGGTAAGGTTAAATTACGATCTAAAAACCTAAACCTAACTCCTCATGTAAAAATTCTTCCAATAATGAAAAATATAAGGGTTCAACAAATGTTGTTGTCTTGTAAACCACATCTAATGGGCACTCAGACTCTAAATGGTCACAACCTCCACATAAGTGCACACCTCTAGGGGAGTCTTGCAACTCTATTTTTGACAAACTCATAGCATCTTGCATGATAAAACTCCCTCCCATATGACCCATCAAAGACTCTGACCATAAACCATCATGGTATAGGGGTAACACCTATTGCAAATATCATCAGGTTTAAAGACATGACATTGAGAAATTCCACTCTTTTAGAAACATCCTGTGATATATATATTGTCACCAAATCACTGCACCCCCCAAATGGCCAAACTGTAAGTAGGATGTTTGGTGTGATTGGGAAACATAGGATCACCTCTCAAGTTGTGGAACTTGGCTCAAGGTGAACCTTTGGAGAAGGTCAGCTTCCTCTTCCTAAACTAAGTATTGTACTACTCTTAGTTTCATAAAATGGATATGTAGTCCTATGCTAACATTGTCATTGTTTTAGGGAAATATTTTTGCAAAAAAGAAAACTATACTATGGATGGTGATGCAACAAATAAAGGAATATTTTAATCTTAGGAAGGGTTAATGTGAGTAAGATGCTTGCACCGTTAATCACCTTTACCTATTGCAACTTAGAAAGGATACAGAATACCACAAACTATAAGCATACGCTCCTTGGTTAAAACTTTAATCATACAAAAATAGAGAGACCAAATTTGATTGACATAATTAACTAATCATGAGGATAAAACACACGCACATATCAAACATCTATTTCACTGATGATGGCTAATGATAATATAAATTTTAATAACTTAAGGAAAAGACTCTTTCCACAACTGACATAAAAGATGGTTATATCACTTTTTCATAACATGAAACAAGCTAATCTAAAATAAAGGCAAACTAATCATCTATACTAAGGAATCATAAATTCACAAAGCATATATCAATCAACCATTTAGCACAATAAATCAGGTTCTTCAAGGCAAGATATCTCTCTTAATATAAGTAAATGGTTTTAAATCTCTGAAGCCCTCTTCCAAGCTTGAAGAGAAACTTCACCCAAACATGATCTATATATATCAAATGACTCCATACATCTAACTATTTATAAGTTCTTTAAGCTGAGCCATTACAATTGGACCTTCAACTAACATTATACTAAAAATAGAAATGTGTTTAATTCAAGGGAACATGCTTCCATGAAAATAGAAAATTTGTTGCAAGGTTTTGAATCATTCAACCCTGTAACTTTGACCGATCCAAAGGTTGGGATTTTCCTTTCGTGATTGCTCAGCCTTGGCCTAGTTCTGCAATTCATTCTCCTTTAGTAGGTTTCTATTGTGTTTCTTCCCATGCAACCATTTGATGTTTGTATTTAATGATGCGTTTAATGATTCCTTGAATTTCCACATCCTGTGGCCCACATGTGTAGTGATTCACTACGTCTGTTGTCTCAATTTCCCTCATGATCTTAGCTAGAACTCTTTTGAGTTTACTCAAAACTTTCTTCAATCTTCCTATGAAATGCTGGCATAAAACCAACATGTTAATAGATTCCCTACCTAAATTTTTGGCAACCTCATCGTCGCACTTCCCCAAAGCTTTGAAATTCTTCTTGATCTGCTCCTTTGGAAGAGCATCAATGTTTTTCATTTAAGAATTTACAGTTAACAATATCAAATACTTTTGATATGTCATTCAAAACATCTATAATCTCTACTCGTTTATCATCCAAATTCTTAATTAAATCTTGTAGCACCTGACATTGGAATTACATGGCCTTTTTATATTCAAACCAATTTACACCATTGTTGATTACATCCTCCTAAAGGAGTAGATTTGAATCTTCTTCCCTGATTTCACTCCATGTTGCCAAATTCAAATTCGGGTTGTTATTTTCCTCTGAAAAATCTTCATCCATTTTGCAAATAGTAGCTTTTCCAACCTGTAAATCATTATATATTTCAAGAGCCTCTTTAATTAAAGGATTAGCTTCCTCCAGTATACATTCCATCCATCCATATACTGATATCCCTTTATGGCCTATCTTTTCGATCCTGTGATAATAAATTTCATCAATAGTAGATGAAACAATCATAGTCGTAGTAGTTGAGACTTTAGTAAATGGAGTTGGCTTTGTTACTTTCTGTAGCAATACAGTGAATTGCTCAACCTTGGCCTTAAGCTCATCCTTAGAAGCTTTATCCTTATCATATTTCTATATCATATTTCCAAGAGCAGTGTGTACACTTGTTTTTGTCCTTTGTGAGTGGTTTTTCCTATTGATAATCTAGAAATCTGATAATCTATAGTTGTAATTGTTTCCTTACTTTCTCCCTCAACGGGAGTGGCAACCTCTACAACTCATTCTCTAGATGGATTCATTGTCGGGCTTGAAAAAATATTTTTCCTCTTGGCCTGTCTCTTTGGTGTATGCTCCAATATGCTTAGATCTATTATATCCCCCAAAGGACTTTCCTATTTTGCTTTGGAGTCTGTCAAAACAACCATTTTGGAATGGTTGATGCTGATGAAGATAGAATATTTGATTCAGTACCTGAAACATTAGTCACAACAAGAGTACCAAAAACATTAGTTGGCATTTGAATGGTAGTGGTAGTAATGGATGGGGTGGATGTGAGGATGGCCATCGGAGTTGATACAATGATGTTAGAAGATGAGACGGAAGGAAATGTATGTGTTAAGGGAAGTGAAGAAGAAATGGGTAACCCAATGGTTTCTCTAGCTGAGAGAACTAGAAGGGTTGAGAATACTTGGGCCATGGAAGGAGATGGGAAGGAAGAGATTATCGAAGAAGTGGAAGGAATTGATGTAGGAAGTGACAATGGAAGAGAAAAAAGGAAATGATGGGTCTTGTGGGACACTTGGAGAATCACTAACTTCAACTATTTTTGTCATGCGTGTTGCAGGAGACACAACTTTGGAAACAGAAGACTTAAAGAGAGATGAGTTACCAATAACAAATGAAATCTTTTTTGGAACTGTATGGACCTTTTGGGTTGACATTTTCCCCTTTGTCGGTGTTGATTGGCACATGGTTGATGGGGCTTCTATATTTATAGGTTACTCTAACCACTTGGGTGAGATTCCCAAGGTAACCAACCAACTGTAAGTTATCTGCATAATGGGCCCTACCCTCTCCTTTTTGTTGTAACATTCTTCCACATACCAATCAATCTATGGAAATGGGTGATTGGCAATATTATTATTTTTATACACTTCATCCAAAACCTCATCATCATCCTACATGTATTTTAGGATGTCGGCTATTCCAAATTTCTGAACCTCATCCAAAGTTATCCTTTCATAGTCTCTCTATAAGATGATGAAATAATCCTGGCAATGGATCCATATGTCTTCCAACTGGGGCACATGTGAACTGGACCAACCTGTTTCGCTGAATTTACCTCAATAGTCAAAATTAGTATGTGGATGGAAATTCCTCAAGATTACCTCTGCCATTTCCTTAGCCTTGTAAATATTTGGGCAAGTGTATCTTCTAATTGAAATAGGGAATTTAACTCCAACTTTGTGTCATTTGTTATGGATCTTATGGTACTCTAGAAATTTTGAAACCAATTCTAGTAGAACCCATTTATCGGTGGGACATCTTAGCAGCTTGTTGGGAGCACCTACAAAGCCAGGAATCCGAATGTAAGTAAATGTGGAGAGCTGAAGGTAGATGGCTCCCCACTCACACACTTTCTTGAAGGCTTCATCATAAGTCCTCCTATTATACAGTTCCTTATCGAAACGGTAGAGAATAACAATAAAGAAGGCAACATTGATCCTGCGAAAGTGCTTGTTTGCCTTATCTAGTGTGTGTTGAGGATAGAAATCATAGATTTGAGAGGTGCTTCAAATATCTTAGTATTCAGCCCAGTAAAATCTCCCATAGCAGTTGTGGCATAAACCAAGAAGGATGTCATATAGAAACTCTTTGAAGAATGCACTCTACTCAACTGATAGCAAATGGAGCTATTGATATGCTCCCCCCATATGATAAATTCCTTATTATTTTTTATGGTAGTGATATATAAGAACATCCACTCCTAGAATTCCTTTGCAGAGGGAAAACTTGAGAATCTACACAGTAGCACAATGATGTGATTAACCTCCTGAATGAAGTTTGACTGATACACGGTCTTTGGAAATTTGGCAAAACTCTTAGCCAAATAAATTTTCAACACAACCTTCGTTCATAATTTTGCTTCTTTATCCCAATGTTCCACCGCTGATTCTGGTGACATTGTGACGTAATCTTCAGCATCAGGGAGTTTGAAAAAATCTTTAAAGAAATTTAGGTCCAAGCGGTTCACAACTTTTCCATTGGCATCTTTAACTATCATAGATTCTTCATCGTAGTGGGTTGTTGCAGCCAAAACAAATTCTAGGTAATGCATGGACTTGGGAAAACTAGTAGCAAGAACAAACCCATTGTCATATATGCCATGCATCTAGGGTTTCTTATTTGGGGCCTTCGCCCCTTTCCAGAAGTTTGGAAAATCAATTTGTCTGAGGTCGGTGTCCCCTA
This sequence comes from Taxus chinensis, assembly GCA_019776745.2. Classification (NCBI taxonomy): domain Eukaryota; kingdom Viridiplantae; phylum Streptophyta; class Pinopsida; order Cupressales; family Taxaceae; genus Taxus; species Taxus chinensis. Next base: position 228,134,121 of record CM034151.1, on the reverse strand, counting down.
TGTTTCCCAGGTCGGAAGATAAGCAAGAGTGGGGGGAAACCCCGAGGAATGAATATTTCATTTTTTCTTTGCCCTTGGATGTGGAAGTAGACATTAAATTCTAAGTTCTGAAATTCCGAAGAAGAGAAGTCTGAAAACCCAAAAATCTCCAACCTCTAAAAACCCAAAAATTAGAAATCAGAAGTGGAGAAGTCATAAAACCTGAAGTGGAAACCTCCAAAAACCCAAATTGGAGAAGTCTGAAATGACAGGTTCCAAAAACCCAAAGTGAAAACCTCTGAAATGAAGACTTACAAAATCCCAAAGTCCAAACCTAAGAAACGAAGAAGTCTAAAATGACAAGTTCCCAAAACCCAAAGTGAAAACCTCCGAAACAGAGAAGCCCAAAATCCCGAAAAAGAGAACTCTGAAGTAGGGACTTCCTAAATCCTTAAAAAGAGAACTCCAAAGTCTGAATGGCACAATTCCCAAAAGAGAGAACTCTGAATAACTAAATTTACGAATTTTGAAAAGAGATTTCTCTAAAAAACCAATCTCCAAACTCTAAAAAACAAGAGGAGCTAAGCAGATGAATTGAAGAACTCGAGAGGATCTTTGCAAACTCTAAATGTCTATAGAAACTCAAATCGTGAAAACATAGCGGGAAATGAGTTTTTCATTTTCCAAGGTATGCAGAGGAGGAACACAAAAATAAACAAGGAGGAAACAAAACAAAAGATCTTAAACCAAAAATAAAATGACCAAAATAAAAATACCTTGAGAATGACGTTAAAAAGTACAAGATACAATAAAAATCAGGTCATCAGAGTAAAGTGTCAAGTGAAAATGACTGCTAAAAATGTGATTTAAATAGAAAACACTTGATATTAATGGTGAAATTACAATCTGTACTAAAGTAGGTAAGGATTAAATGCACAGAGAGCTCTGAAAGTCTGAAACCTAAAAGCTTGAAATTTTGAAATTTCAAAATTTTGGGGTTTTGGACTTCAGAGATCAAGGAATGAAAATTATGGAATGGTGTGGAAGAGTTCTGAAACCCAAAATCCTAAAAATCTGAAAGAAATTTTCCAAAAAAGTGTGACCTAGAGTTCTGAAATCCCGAGAGTCTAAAATTTCAAACTTTTGGGGTTTTGGACTTCAGATTTCCAAAGGGAATTTCCTAAAAATCGTGACTTAGTGTTCCGAAACTCGACAACCAGAAAGTATGAAATTTTATACTTTCATGGTTTCAGACTTCAGAACTTGAAAAACACAATTTCAAATTTAAGTCAATTAAACCCTGAAAGGGAAAATCCCTGAAGTCCGAAGTCATAATTTTTAGACTTCAGGACTTGGAGAATTTTCGAGATGCAGAAACCTTCTATGTAAATATTTCTGTAAAAAAAATTGATCGATTTCAAATCCTACTTCTCAAGGTAGATTAAATCGGTAACAATCTTATTGGTTGAGGTGAGCTATGGCTTGATAATCTGAATGCACCTCCCAATCAAACCTTAGATGTGCTTAAACAACCTTTTCCAAACCATCCCCCAGCTAATAATCAAACTTATTTTGTAGGATCTCAAAGATCTATCAATCATGTCATCAACATTTTCAACTGACTCTCACCTACACACACCATACCATGTGTTTTCCCAATCAAAACAACGGATAAACAATCAGACTCTTTAGATATGCTTGCCACTGAGACCTCAAACTTGCCTATGTCACAAATTCCAAACCAGACCATATCTACTCATACAAATATTCTTGATCCTATCCCTTCAAGATTGCAAGAAAAGAAATATGTTACCAAAATTGTAAACAACCCTTCTAAAGACAAGGTCTTGCATCATCAAATAAAAAACCTTAGTAATCCTACACAAAAATTAACAAATCATCCACACAAAAAAATAGAACTCTCACAAAACTAGACAAACATACCACATAATACAACATCATTACCTTCTATTCTAGGTACACATCCCTCATCCAAACTCACACTCTCCATCTTAGAATCTATGACTGCCCTCAAAATTGCACCTATATGTTTCACACAAAACACGCTTCCAGTATCACATCCTTCTAAACCATCAAACAAAATCTAAACCCCCACACCCTCATTATCATCTCAACCAACCTCATTAGGATATTACACCGGAATCCTTGAACAACTCATATGATCGTCAACCATAGTATTACCATCAATCAAGCCCTATGATCCATGGGGATGAAAACATTCTTGGTACAACTACAAGGTAGTTTTTACTTATCATCGAATACCATGCATTATACAGATTATTGTAAAACATGAATCCATGTCATGATTCAAAATCTTTTTAACAGAGGACTCCTCTATGAAAATAAAAAACCATCTGTGTCCGCCTATTAAGTCTAAAACAACAAGATTGAGCCACCAAATCAAACTTGACCATCCCAAAGCATCTTCTAGTAATTTAACCAATAAATACATGTCCTCTTCTAGTAATTCCCCTCTTTTTTAAATCAATGCCATCCATATAGCCACAAGATCCCACACCCAAGATTTGAAATCATGGAATCAAAATAGGTCTAAAATATTTATTACAGTTGTTCCCCCTGAGCCATCAAACCCTTCATACCCTAAATCAAAGCTCTCCATCCTTATTTCACCCCACACTCAATCCATGACATCTATAAAAAATATTGTTCTCAAACAGTTGCATAAAACACCTATCAATACCTCCCTTTACAAACTTATCCAAAACTCTCCACAATACCGAAAACTTATGATTGAAACCTTAAAGCCATCTCAAAACCATCAAATGAGCCCCAACCATTTTCCAACCTTTTATGTGCCCACAAAATGTCTACAAACATCATATTAAACAATTCTGATATTCCATCACTACAACCTAAGGATCAAAATCTCCCCCTCTTCGTCACCACCCAGATCAAGGATACACTTGTTAAAAGAGTTATGATTGATAATGGAGCTAGTATAAATATAATCTCATCTCATGCCTTCAAACAACTCCAATTAATTTATACCATTTTCTCTCAATTAGTCGTTGTCTTAAGTACCTTTAATGATACTATCACTCCCACCTTGGGCACAGTTACCTTACCTATCAAAATAGGTTTCAAAAGCCTCAATGAACTCTTGTATCTTGTATAAGGAGAGTTCTAATACAAATAATTATGAGGTCATCTTTGGTCCGTGTTATGAGTTGTTTCCCATCTACCTTGCATCAATGTCTGAAGTATGAACACAAAGGCAAGACCTTTATGGTTCCCACCAATCCTAAACCATTTAAATCCTACCATATAACCTATAGGCCCAATGGTGTGTTGTTTCCCTTACAAAACTCCACATATTCAAACAAATCCTATATGATTTCCTCCATCCCCGTATCAAAATTACTAAATTATTGATCCTTTGAGGAGGTTATGAATCTCTCTCATTTTGAGAGTATTGATTCCTAACCCTCAATGCATTCCCTACACCTGAAACATATGGGAGGCCTGACTCTATGAACCTAACGTGGGAATCATTATTTCCTTTGACCCTCATTCCTTCATACGCAACTTGTTTATGGGGGTATTGATTTCCCATCCTCTCATCTTAACAATGAACCACACGTCATAGTGTTCTCATCAGTCTTTTCATTCTTAGAAAAACCTTAGTTTTCTCGAACTTACCTTCACCATTGCACTTGGAAAGGTTTTGGTCTTGGTAGGTATGAACTAGGTCCACACGATTTACCCTTTGAATACTTAAGGAAACCTCACAAAAAAACATGGCCTCAACTTCAAAGCATCTTCTTCAAATCCATCACCATTAACATCAGAACCCCAACCATACCCATTATCATCATTAGAACTATCCTCCGACAAAGAAAATATCATATCCATCTGTTCTGAATTTTTTTAATCAATACTATCACATTGGAACCAATGAATTACCAATCTAATTGTAATACTAAACCTCTTCCCTTAATACTACCTCACATGATAGAGGAATATTCCACCACTATTGATGTTATCCGTTTTCATGATGATGGCACTTTCTTAACCTATATGGGTGTTAAGGATCAATATCTTTATAAATTCATATCCTCTGACACATCTACACTTCTCAATGAATCTTTCATCAACCTTAGTATCAGCACATCATAAGAACCACACATTTTTAAAATTAGTTGAGATTTAAACCCGTATGGACTCAAGGAATTCACCACGTTCTTATCCAAGAATAATCAAGATTTCACATTGTCTTATAGGGATATGCTTGGTATAGACCCTAACATCATTATCCAAAATATCGTCATCATCCCAAATACCAAGCCGGTGAAGTAAAAGCTTCGTAGGATGCATCCTCATATCGCACTATCAGTTATAGAAGAACTTTAGTGTCTTCTTTCAGCCAATTTAATATTGCTTATCGATTATCCCTAATGGGTTTCCATTATCCAACCTGTCACTAAAGACACTTGGAAATTATTCATATGTATATACTTTTATGACCTTAACATTATTTGTCATAAAGTTGATTTCCCCCTACTAAGAATCAATCAACTCGTCAATGTAACAACATGCCACGAAATTCTCTCTTATAGATTGTTTATCTAGTTAATATTAGCACATCATAAGAACCATACTTTTTCAAAAGTATTTAAGCTTTAGACCCGCATGGACTCAGGGAATTCATCACGTTATTATCCAATAATAATCAAGCTTTCACATTGTCTTACAGAGTATGCTTGGTATAGACCCAAACATCATTATCCAAAATATCATCATCATCCCAAATGCCAAGCCAATGAAGCAAAAACTTCATATGATGCATCCTCATATCACACTATCAGCTATAAAAGAACTTTAGTGTCTTCTTTCAGCCAATTTAATACTACCTATTGATTATCACACTAATACTTTTGTTGTTATTGAGTTTGATTTTGTACTACATCATGACTTTTCCTTTCCTTCATGCTTTATTTTTTGTGTGTTGCTTCTCCTTTTCACCCTTCCTTCTTAGGGTCATTATGACATATATGAACTCATCGTACTTCCTTCACTCCCTAGCGGGTCCATCTTCTTGTATGCCTTATACAATGTAATTCCTTTTTGCTTTCACTTATTCCTTGCCTACGGAATTCTTGAGGGCTTCTTCTTTCCATTGCCTCTTAGGCTCTATTAAACTACACTCTTGTTGATGGCCTTTATTTTCTCCTCTATCTTGTTGTGGAAATTTTGTTGTGGCACTTGTTTCTTTTGTATTCTCTTCTCTTCATGCACCTTCTTATTTACACAAGACTTCTAGAGCCTCTCCACATGACTCCTACTTCAGATCTTTTCTGACATCTTCTCCTCTTAGTGCGCCTCTCTACATGTGCACTTCAACAACTATCCTTAGTAACTATACATTTTTTTCCCTTAGGGAAACTTCCTCTCCGTCAAACTTCTCCCAACCTATCTCACTCCTAGCTTCCTCCTCCACATTCTCCTATAGTTTCTCCAAAATTCCTTCACACTCCCTTAGGTTTGTGTGCTCTTCTCCTCTTGTGCACTTCTTTACATGCCTTCTCTCAAGATCACCCTAGATCTCCTTACCAATTATGCCCTTTTCATTTGTACTATAGCAATCACCCTATATTGCTTGGCTTCTCTTGCAATGGTTCTCTCATTGTTGCGTGTGGCCTCATATTTGTGCTTTTCTACTCCTCTTGGAGTATTTTCTTCTACTCAACATGTTTCACTTCCTCTTCTTACTGGGACCTCTTTCTTTGCACATTCTACAGTGCTCCCCACTCCTTATATCTCTAATATTATCTCCCAATCATCTCATGTGTATTATGTGTGCCTATTTTCTTCCTACGCACCTTCCATCTATCATTTCACCTTATTCTCTAAGGTGTCTTCTCTTAAATACATGTTTTTACTTATGTGTTCATGGTCTACATCAACCATATCTCTTTCTTCATAAGTATCCTTTTTCACTAACATGATACTCTCATGCGCTTCCATCTAATATGATTCTATTAGCACACTCTTCTAAGGTACTACCATAGTTTAATCCTCTTCTCTTGGTGATGCTCCCATGTTGGGTTCTTATTTTTGTTAATTTCTTCATGCACAACCTCCAATTGTGCCTTTATGCACACCTTCTCCTCTCATTGCTTTCCTTGCACTATTTTCTCATTCTTTCCATCATGACCTCGACTCTCTGTCAAACGCTTCACTTTCTCCACCTCCTCACCACCTCTAGTCACTGGAACTTTCTTCTTTAGGTTGTTTTCCACATGCTCTAGTATGTTAAGCACCTCTCATAGTCCCTAAAGCTCTTTCATCATTTCCTTGATCTTCTTCATGAATTCCGCATCTGACACATCTTCCTTCCTTAACATTATTTTTCCTATCATCACGCTCTATCTTCACTTGCGTTCTCTACCTATTTATCACGGTAGAGAACAAAATCTCTTTGTGTCATCTACCTAAATTTGAAGATCTACTATTTATTCTTCTTTTCCACCTCCCTGCAAGAAGGATCCAACGCTGATACTACGTGAGGATGGGCACTCATCATTTTCATATTCTAACGTAGTGGATTAAAAAAAATTATGTTTCATTAGGCTAGAAAAGACATACATAATCTACAATCTTCACTCAATGGTGATATTACAATTGTTAGCGGCTCAAGGGATAAGCTAGAATCATCTCTCCTATTTTTCTTGGCTCAATGGTTGATCCTAACCTCTCTGCTTAGTCCCTCTAGTTGACTAACTCCTCTCAAACTTTGGTCAACCAACTTTTCATCCTTATGTTCATCTCTTCATTATTTCTCTAGACTAGTTGCCTCATAGTTGGTGTACTACTAGTCTTCCTTCTTAGAAGATCTTCATTATGTTGTGCATCTATTCCTTCTTTATCTCAACTAGTGTCCTCATGGCTATCATTCTACGAGTCATCCTATTTATAAACTCTTCATTCTGTCATGCAACCATTCCTTCTTTCTCTTGACTAGTTGCCTCACGGTTGGTGTTCTACCAATCTTCTTGCTTAATAGTTCTTCATTTTACAATGCATCTCTTCCTGCACTCTACTTTTCTCCTCTTGAATGTTCTCCAATTCTCATCCAATTCCTTTATTTATGTAGGTTTTATTAAGTCCAGGATGCCCCTGCATCAAGGAACCAAAGGAATTCATGGCTATTCTTAGTGGATGGATAAATGTGTTAGAATGGAGGGATAATGGACCTATCAAATTTGATGTGGTGTGTTTCATCTTGGAGGGACCAAAGGCTATCAAGTATTCCTTACTAGATCAATAAGTGGTAGTTAGAATGATGATCTATCCCTCATTGCAAGCCTCGTAGATAGGCTTGGTAGTGTGAGTTCTCTATTTGTGGTGTCAATAACTTTCTCATCCTGTTGTAGGCATGGGTTCATGTTTTTGTAAACATCTCATGTGATGGTGAGTTATTCTAAGTGGTGTTGTGAAACAAGAAAGAAAATAAAAAAACCCAGTTTATTTTGGATTGTGTTTTGGTCCTACATTTGTGGGAATTACATCTTCAATGTCGAATGTTAGCATTTGAAAATGTGCTACATAGTAGTGACCCGTAATAGATTGAAACCATATATCCATACACTAACACTTAAAAACATTATTTGATAATAAAATGATAAATATATTTGTGGTGCAGTTAGAATGACCCTAGTGATAAATCCCTATTGAACCGTTCTATGTGTTATACTACATCACATCAAAGGTAAGATAAAATTCCATGTAGTTCTCCTAGTATATGTGCAATTATGTATACAACTCTAAGCCAAACTCATGTATTTTCCTTATCTATTGACACAAATATATTGTAGGTAACTATATATAGAATAGATTTTCCTTTCATGATAGTGATATAAAGTGTTATTCTAATTGATGTTATATTGATTCCTTTTGACCCTTAAAAACTTTGGAAAATCTTTGTATTGAATTTATCTTGTTATGACTTGGATTTACAAACTTTTGAGGATTGTAAATGGGAAAGATATGCTCTTGATCTTGGTTTGAGTGCGTTAGACCTAACTTGTGGTTTCTCTTACAAATTTGTTAGTTCCTTTTGAATATTTAGGAGATCCTTGTGTGTGTATACCTCATTTTTATGCTTACTAATCTTATCTCTTATGCAAGGGTTATTGATGCATTATTCTCCTAATAAGGTGCCTCAAGGGGCCTATCAAGATTGGTGGTGATCACACATAATCACATGGGATAAAATACATCATTTCGAGAGATATCAAAATTTATTCCTATATACCATAGTTACCCTATCCTTTAATTATTTCCTTTCTTTTTCATATGTTACCATCAATATCTCCACTTTTTTAGACTCATTCCTAGTCTCTTTATCACTTTATGTCATCTTAAACCTTCATCACACTTCCATTATTTCTTTCCTTCCATTCACCATTGTTTTACACCCCTAACCTTAGGTTTCTCCCTAAATCTGATGTGATTGGCCATAGTCAATCATATCGGGCTTTGTTTACCCTATGGCTAATGAGATCAACTATGGTTGAATGCATTTACTATCCTAAAACAAAGTATCCTACGCCAATCTGAATAACTATCCATTCAAACTGGCCTTTCCCCATAAAATTCTTTGTGCATTTGATTCTCTCTTGTTTCATGATTCATGATGAGATTCTATTTCATGTAGATGGCCCTACCCTCTTTATTTCTATAAAAATTAGCCACACTATGGCTAACATATCCCTCATAGATGAAGTTTTTGGTACTTTTGTTGCTTCTCTTAATTTCATTAGGACACTTGGTTATTTTATCAACAATCTTAAGTCTACTTAGAAAATGTGTCAGGGTTATGACCATCCATAGATGCCCCTAATGTGTTGCATCAAATTACCTATTACCATACCCTCTCACATTGTATCCATCAAATTCACCATCTCCAACTTCCCATTTTCCTATAACATCCTCCCAGGTCTACTAGGGAGCCATCGCATGTGATAAGTCATGTGATCTTACTACCAAAGTGTTAATTTTACACATCTAGGGGCTATCTATAAAGTTTAAAATGACACCAATCCTTGGAAATTTGACCTCTTTCAATAATGTGGGACATTTAATATCCCCACCATGGACGAGCTTCTTATTATTCCATTTTGAGAATATCAATGCTTTAACTATCATTTTGATTCTCTTCATAGATATAGTGATCATCCATAGGTCGTGTCCATACTTCACCCAAAGTTATCAACTCAGATGATGGTGAACCTAATAAAATCAACCTTAAGATTAACACTTTTGATCTCTTTGATTTCATTATCTCATAGTTACCTCCTTCTTTATGACCTCTCTCTCATAATAAGGATGTATATTGAGTTCATATCATTATTACTTATATTAAGTGTCCTCTTGTAGAGCATCTCGTTGAACCTGATACTATCATTGACTCATGTGTTATTAATGTTACCTCACCTAAATAAGATGATGGTTATACCCTAGATGACTCTTTCTTATTAGACTAGACCTAGGCTAAGAATGCAGAGATCCTTCAATATCAATAATTTTTGCAATCTACTTTAAACTATAACATTAAAACTATTAATATATCCTCACTCAACATGTATTCTAATTTCAACCCTGAGGAGTATGATATGATGGATGATTCCCCTCTAAATACCAACCTAATTCCTGATTCATGGCTTTCTCTTTCAGTTATCTTTACATCTCTTCCTCCTCCTCCTCATGTCACTACCAACTTACCTTTTATGATATCACCTTCATCCCTTCTTTCCATTATAGCTCATAGTCCAACTAAGGCTAAGTTATATTTCACATGGCATGAAGCTCTATGGCAAGATGTTTCATATTTACAAGCTTATTGACAACATATGAAGATGCTAGTAGTAGAGACCTGTTAGAATAAATAAATAAAGGAAAGTGACATGAACCTCCTCTAGTTACACACCACTATTTTTCTCTCGTGATGGCTTGTGTTCTAATACCAATGACACTTGTCTGGTTATCCATTGCAAGCGTTGACTTTTAGAACCTTTTCCTTTTGTTCCTAAGTGAAGGTAGTTTTCCTCTCCATCATGACAACATTCTTATGTATTTTCATCTAGCTCTAGACATACACACACTTCATGCCATGTACCTCCCTTGATGGTATCAGTTGTGAGGTTCTCATGCAAGTATATGAAAGGATCAAAGATTCTCTATTTTTCGCATGATATTAGGTTCATTATGGCATTAACACCATTCAAGACAACTTATCATATCTCAGTATTTATACTAGACATAATTTTTTTCACCAAGTAACTAATATTGTAATTGATGCATGAGAATTTGTCGCATTCCATCATTTATTCACTTGACTTGACTCGTCTCTCTATTTTTCATGCCACTTGGATTTACCATTTCAACTTGGATTTTTCCTTCCTACTTTTATGTATCCTTCCCACTTGGGTATCTATGGCTATTTTCTCCTTCCCTTGATATGTTGGTAATCTTTCTATCATCTCTCACTTGGGTATATCTCTCATCACTTTGGTTATTCCTCTCATTGGTTTTCATCCCATTAACTTAACACTTCCTATCTTACAATTTGTATTAACTACTCTATTAACAGAATTTTAATCCTTTTATCATTTCATTTTATTATTCATAACTGACCATACATTTGTGCACAAATAAAAAACTCGAATCATAAAAGAAAGCAAACATCAACATCAAAATTCAAAACATGTGACATCATCATAAAAATATCATCTCATATATACAATACACTAAATAGTTTTATACATCATCATCTAATACTTCTATCAAAATTTATCATTATACAATTAACATCTCCATTGCTAAAGCATCTCCTCCATTAACCATGTTAGGAATTTTAGGCACTGAGAGGGAGGTTCAATCAGTGCTGATAAAAAATCACTTGTTTATCTATTACTATTAGATACTATATTGATTGTCATAAGCATGTAACATAAACCATGAAAGATAGAGATTGAGAAGCTTACACACAAACACAATAGGAGACCAGATGTAATGTGGGAAACCCTTTCGGGACAAAAACCCATAGAAACCAATGAACTAATTTGGACAATAGCTCTGTACAGTTAAAAATATTTCCCAATTGAGCTATAACTCAATTTGAAGCTACAAATCTAATAATTCAAGTAGGCCACTACCCAGTCTTCGACAAGCCACAACTTTTGTGGAAGCCGCAACTCCCAAATCTGATTCAGCACCCACTAATCTTTAGTAAGCCTCAACTTACAAGGATGTTCAACCCCCGGAATTTAATCACCTTCCACTAATATTGTGTAGGCCACTACCCATAAGGAGGTTATAACCACCTCAAATCGAAGCTACAACCTAGCCTGATACGATACACATAAATTCAATCATATAGTTTCTTTGTTGCACATTCAACTGGTTAAGATCACTTTACTCTTGTATTTTCCCTCATTTATAAGATCAGATATTCAATACTTTTCTTACCTCTTCTTGGTCTATGATTTGTCCTCTCATGCATTCATTGAACTTGGTATTTTGATTAATGTCTTTGTCTCCTCTCTAACTCTGTCACTGATTTTTGTAGCACTGGTCTCTTTCAACAATGCATTTTCATCATCCAACACTATCTCCTTCTTCTTCTTTTAATCAACAATATTCATTGATGGAAATTTTTCATTCTACACACATTACTCTCCTCTCTTTTGATCAATAGATATATCTTCATCATTCAACAACATCTCATTTCTTCAGCTTTCTCGAGTATTCATTCGATTTGATTATCTTATATTTTCATTCAACAATGGATGTTCTTTTAGCAACACTTTCTCCTTGTCTTTGTATCAGTCCTCATGCATTCATTATCTTCAAATATGGGATTATGGGCTTATGTGTGATGACTCTATCACTTCAAAACATTTCTCTCTTCTTTCAATAGAAGTTTATCTGATAACCAATATCATATTTGTATCTTATGATTTGATCAGTAGGTATACAGGTTCATCTCTCTTTTTTCAGCTTTAGAAAGACATTGGAAACTTGTATATTAGATCGATGAAACTCTTATTTTGGATGCCCTTTCCTCTTCTCTCCAGCATATTTACATCATGCAACAAATATCTAGTTCATGGATAATGAGATATACATTGAAAATATTGATCTCTCTGTACACATATCTCATTCAGGAACTTTGGTTAATGGATATTCATGGCTGAACAAAGCTCTTGTATCTCTCTTCAACCCTTAGCTTAGGATCCCTTTTCTCTTCTTCTACAGCCCTTAAGCTCACCAAGTTATGCATGGAAATTGGTTTATATAGACAATTACATCTCCCACTTTCTCCCTTGGCATGTCATGCACTCCATCTCATTGATTTGCATTGAAAAATCAAAAGGACCATTGCAAAATCTATATTCTAACATCCTACCGCATGTTATCAGCTATTTATTCTACAATTGGCTTCCAATCATGATTTTTATTGTTCCAAGTCTAGAGGATGGAACCATATTTCCAACGAATCCAAAATCCTGAAAATATGACATCTGGATTGAGAGATAACTCCATGCGGGTGTAGAGAGCTCGTGTGGAACAATATTACCAGTCCACATTATAACATTTTCTTTATATTCATTTTGATTAGATAAAGCAGGTATCTATGGAACTAGAGGAACTGGTGCTATGCAAGTCAAGTTCATCTGAACTCTATTTTATTTGCAACCCACTCCATCTATTCAACTCCTTTATTATCAGATATATCAGGTATATTTGGAACATTGGGAACTCATGCTTCGTGGGTCTACTTCTTCTGATCATCACTTTATCCAAACTATACTATATTCGGGGAACTTGCTGACTCGTGGAACCGTGTTTTCTGGGTCTTCAGTTCCTGCAACCCACTCCATCTCCACAGAACACTCTCCTCTCCCTTCATCCTTTTTTTGGTTGCCAGTCAGGGTTCATTGTGCCCATAACCCCTCATTATCCCACAATACATGGGCTTCTTCATTCTGCAACCTGAGACCTCTTATAGATAACAAAGGATCACGAGTAACTATTTTTTGGGGGGGCTTAGTGGCTAAAGTACTCATTTGACTTGCATTTCACTAAATGCAGCCTCCAATTCAATATGGGGAACTCTTGTTCCAAGGGTACTCCACCTCATAAACTTCTGCAATACACTAGAATTCAGTTTGCTCCAAAATTTCTCAAAATTTCCTTAAGTACCCAATAATTTTTCTTTCACCATAGGATTTTTGTAAGCACTTCGGACACTTGTAAATGATATTTAGGCCCCTAAATCACCATAATTAATTTTACTAACCATTTTAATAGCTCCAGAGGACTCCTTTCTCACTGTTTAGGCTTGTAGAGACCTAGTATCAACCTAAATCTATCCTAGAACATCTTGAAAGACACTGAATGTAAAATATACAAACCATATACCATTATACACACCTTATAAACCTTGTTTCACTTATATTTGATCATTAATGTAGTTGGAACCATCCTGAAGCATCCATCAACCCCAAACACCATTGAAACACCTTAATGAGCTTTCCATGAGCATTGAACACTAAGAGCTTACATGTCACTAGCTTGACCCTTCATGAAACCAATCTGAACCTAAACTCTCTCTGTAGCTAAAACTCTCACTATTATGGCTCTGATACACCATGGAATCACCTAGAACTCCTCTATAAGCTAACACTACTAATCAACCTTCATCTTCTTGAATTCTTGGCAACTCACTCTCCACTTCTCACCATTTTCCCATCAATTTCACTTAAAATCAATGACAACATCAATGACAATGACCAGGCTTCAACAATCTCCCCCTTTTTCATTGATGGAAACACACCCAGAAACCTATAACCTTTTGTGGCAAAAACACTGGCAAACATGGTTTCTGATAAAAAATCTCTTTATATCTCTCTCCCTTTGACATCTATGACAAAGGGATACATATTCAACCTTATAACACTAACAACAATGTATAAATAAGCTTGATAAACATATTCTTACCTTGAGAAGCTCCCCTTGGATGATGTTATGTTGATGCCAATTGTTAAAATTCTCTTTGCTGCATGATATGCTTCACTAGCAATTAGTTTTTCTTTTCCACAAGCTCTCACTGAAACTGTATTCCATATTGTTTATGTCATATCTCCTATCTTTTCAAGATAGTATCAACACTTTCTTTTTCAGGAAATTTCACTTAGAAAACAAGATGCTAGATTAGGATCATTAGCAGACTAGCTCCCCATGGGATCAACATCACTAACTTGTCACAGAGGCTTGACGGAATGCATGAATGTCTTCTTAGCTTCTTCAATGTTCCTTTTAAAACTCTTTCGTTGGGCATGTCATGGACTCTTTCAATAGCCAACTTTTATTTGAAAGTTTCTACACTTTTCTCAGCTCCATAAGGATGTGCATACTTTGTGAGGAGAATATAAGGATCATCCTTCACCATATTTCATCATATCATTCCTCATACTTTTATGCTCTTGTTGCATTCTTACACCAATTTTTACACAATAGATAATTTTGGAAGATATCCACACCATTTAGATCATTAGAAAACCTTTTCAACAACATATTTGAGAGATTAATCTATGCATTTGGCATTCATGGATGATGGCACCTTCTTCCATAATTTTAGCCTATCATGAGGCAATCTCCAGATATTTGTAATCATTTTCTCATCATTGATTACTCACACACACCCTGTCACCTTCCACAAATTGGATAACTATGAATATTTTTCATCACTTTACTCATATCAATGAGCTATGAGATAGAACTATAACAATTTTGGAACATATACTCATATAATGGACATTCTTCACACATTTGAATTAAAAGATCATGACAACAGACTTTGACACTTGACCAACACATGACTCATTTTCAACCAGGGATATATATTGCTATTAAAAACTAGGAAATAGATGATTAAATCATGACATTAACACTCACAATCATATTTGCACATATCAATCAGCTTGTACATTGACTCAAAATATTCTCTTGGAAACACCTCTTGTTTGAAGGCAATATTGACATTATTAAGAAGACAAATGCAGACCCTGGAAGCTAATGACAACCTTTTCTTTCAATTGTTTCTTAGAATCATATAAAAGGGTTTCAACATATGTTATATCATGAAGCAAATCACATATGGCATACCTTGAAAACTTTCTTGAGGCATCAAACAAAAACTACTTACACCAACCAACATCCCTGTATTTCTTCTTCATCATGAGAGACTCTTGATTGGTAGACATGTGAAGATCATCCTATGCTTCCATTAAATTTGGTATACCTTCTATACACTTAGAGAATGTATGTTATTTCTTCTTAAATATTGTCAAAACAACAAGAATTCATCAAAACAACATGATGACTCAATCTTCTCTTTCTTGGTCCTTTTTCTCTTATCAGTATCCCTGTATGTATTCTTTTTTGTTACTATTACATCACTTGGGTTTTCATTTCCTGACTGTATGCCTATGAGACACATATGTTTCATATGCTCTAATACTACTTGAGGAAGAAATTCTTCATTTCTTGTAACTCTTATTGTCTTCCTGTTTCTTGCCTTTGTCAATATTCACTTCTACCTTATTTGTGATGGATTCCTAGCTTGATACTTCATCTGCCCCTGTTACTCTCTTGTTCTTATTTTCTTCTTTGATTACTAGTTTTGCTTCCTTGACCTTGTGAATCCATTTCATTTCCCTCTTTCCAATAGCTGCTCTAGGCATGGCTTATTTTTTCTGATTACCAAGACTTATTTTTACGTTAGAATCCATATTTTCTTGCCATATGAAGAAATAGAATCTTCTATTGTGCTTAGTTCATCCATAGTAATAGTAATACTTTGATGAATATCAAACTTCATGACATGTATAACATATGACATGATTTATCCTTCTATCTGGATAAAAATTGTCATTGTTAAATTGACTTGAAGGTTATTCTAAAAAATACCTGGTAGTATGTCCTTTTTCATAGTAATTAAAATATATCGTATTTCTTTTAGACTCGGGTCTGCAATCCCTCCATGGATGCTCTTTATCTACCTTAAGTCATTTTCACTCTCTATCCTTGTGACCAAAACCATAACATGAAAAACAATAGCCATTGAATCTTCTCTCATACCTAGATGTATTTGGTTGTCTAGTTGGCTTAGACTTACCACTGTTAGTCTTCTTAGTATACTTCTTGTTTGGTTGCATTTTGGGACCAAATTTATCATCCACTTTGTTATTCGAACATCTTTGATGAGAAACATGACTTGGTTCAGCCTTCATTTCTCTTTTCTTTGCTTGTTCCATTTCTTCTCTTAGAGCACTCAAATCAGCATTTAACCTCTCACATTCTTCACTCTTGGCATGAATTTTTGTTTGGCATACCTCATGCTCTATTTTTCCATAATGTCTTTTTTTTTTTTGCAATTCATTAAGCTGAGTAGTAGCTTGTTCCAATTCAACCTTCAATGTCTTTAGTTCTTCTTCATACTTTAGGCAGGTATTCTCTGCTTATTTCAGAGCTCTTGATACATTTTCATTAAAAGTGGCCATCTAATTGAGTTCCTAACCATGTTGAACTTCAATGTGCTTTATCTCATTCTTCAGAAATTCTATAAGAGTATGATAAATATCATATCATCTCTTTATGATCAATTCTACTAGAGTACTCATGTTTATGTCTTTAGGATCACCTCCAATTTGTTAGGATTTACACAGGAGAACTAGTTCTCTGATACCAATTGTTAGGAATTTCAGACACTGAGAGGGGGGTGAATCAATACTACTAAAAATTCACAATCAATTTCACTAGTTTATTTGTTAATATTAGATATTATATTGATTATCATAAACATGTAACATAAACCATGAAAGATAGAGAATGAGAAGCATACACACAAACATAATAGGAGACCAAATGTAATGTGGAAAACCCTTTCGGGACAAAAAACCATTGAAACCAATGAACTAATTTAGACAATAGTCCTATATAGTTAAAAATATTTCCCGATTTAGCTACAACTCAATCTGGAGCTACAACTCCAAATAATTCAACTAGGCCACTACCCAGTCTTTGACAAGCTACAACTTTCCTAGAAGACACAACTCCCAAATATGATTCATCACCCACTAATCTTTAGTAAGCCTCAACTTACAAGGAGCTTCAACCCCTGGAATTTAATCACCTTCCACTGATCTTTTGTAGGACACTACCCACAAGGAGGATGCAACCCCCTTAGATCAAAGCTACAACCTAGACTTATATGATACACATAAATTTGATCATATAGTTTCATTGTTGCACATTCAACTAGTTATGATCACTTTACTATTGCATTTTCCCTCTTTTACAAGATCATATATTCAATACTTTTCTTACCTCTTCCTGGTATTTGATTTTTTCTCTCATGCATTCATTGAACTTGGTATTATGATTAATGGCTTTGTCTCATCTCTAACTCTGTCACTAATTTTGTAGCACTGGTCTCTTTCAACAATGGATTTTCATCATCCAACACTACCTCCTTTTAATTAACAATATTCATTGATGGCTCTTTTTCATTTTTCACACATGGCTCTCCTCTCTTTTGATCAATAGATATAGCTTCATCATTGATCAGGGGATCATTTTTTTAAAATTTCCCTAAACATCCCTAAATGGTGTTAGTGCAGAAGATCATCTCGCGAGCTTTCCAACAACTGTGAGAACACGACAAACGGACATCGGGAGCTCTAGATATGTTCAGTCAAAGTTCAGTCAACAGGAAAGTCAACTATGGTCAACTATCAACATTGGACCAATTGCACTGCGACACGTGGCAAAAGGCAAAGGGGAGTTGTTTGTTGGTTTTTGATCACCGGTCTTCGATGGTCGTAAAAATTATGCGTGGGAGTAAGAGGCTCAACTTTAATAACGGACGGGAGCCTGGCCACCATGTGGACTAATTAGTCATCACCGACGTGGTGGGTCCACAAGCCACCACGAGTTCGATCTTCTAATCGCAACTCGACAAATGGGGCCATGTCGTTCGAATTACACATCATCGAATGGATCAAATTCTATTCATTGAGTGGGACCACGTATAAACAAGTGGAGTCAATAGACCGCATTTACCAATTCAAGCATACATGTGAAGCGGTCAACACCCCCAGTCTTACCCATTTATGCGACCCACTTATTAGCCAAAGCAGCCACGTACCACCCATGTAATCAAATGTGGAGCGGTGGAGGGGCCTAAGCCCATGCGTGGAGGAGTCCACGTGAGGTAAGGTATAATCAAAGGTTTAAAAACCTTTGAAGATTTCTAATGCCACTCCATGTGGGATAAACCCACATAAATCGTTGGCCACTCCATATGGGATTAAATCCCCCTAAATATGCACAATTAAGGCTAATAATAGCCTTGGATAATATAGAGCGCATTTTTATAAGGGGCCTATTTTTGTATAAATAGGGAACCCGTTCATTGGTGGACACACAACTCAAGCTTATTATTTGTTAAGCTTGTGGTGGACACACACAAACTCAGAGACAAGCTCATTCCTAGAGCGCTGGAGGCGAAGTCCGAGCCAAGAGGAGAATGAGAAATTGTTGTGTGAAGACCTAAATTATTTTAGGCATTATTATTTTGATTATTATTGACCTATTATTTGTTAGGCAATAATAAATTAAATATTTGTGGCTAGGAGTTATTCAAACTACCTAGTTGGCCCATAACGCCACACCAGGTACTTGCAAATCCTGGATTGTCGACAGGAGTGCTAGCGTTGCATTGATAGCGTCGAGAAGGCCAATCGAAGCCAAAGGAGATTGTACACCAGGAAGGTGGAAGTCGGGTGCTATTTTTCACCCTTGTCGTCCGAAGGTCTGGTTATTCTTCTAAGCAAGTTTAAATAGTTTCCATTAGGTTTTCTTGTGAAAGTACTATTGTAACTTACAAGCTTGGACTAGTGGAACGGTTTGACCATGAAACTGGAGACGTAGGCAGTTGCCGAACTCCGTAATCAATCTGTGTGTAATTGTCATTATTGTCTTGCATTATTTTAAATTGATTACTTAAAAGGAGTAAATGATCGACAAATAATTAAATCCTACAAGGGTCCGAGATCAAGTAGTAATAATCTAGTTATTTACAGATCAATCATTTAATAGTGTCTCCTTTCTCTCAGCTTGCTCAGGAATTCATTTGATTTGATTATCTTATATTTTCATTCAACAATAGATGTTCTTTAGGAAACACTTTCTCCTTGTCTCTGTATCAGTCCTCATGCATTCATTCTCTTCAAATCTAGGATTCTGGGCTTTTGCTGGATGACTTTGTCACTTCAGCACATTGCTCTCTAATTTGCATAGATGTTTATCTGATAACGAATCTCATCTCTGTATCTTTTGATTTGATCAACAGGTCTGCAGTCTCATCTCTCTTTTTCCATCTTGAGAAAGACATTGGAAAATTGTATATTGGATCTATGAAACTCTTATTTTGGATGTCATTTCCTCTTCTCTCCAACAAATTTGCATCATGCAACAGATATCTAGTTCATGGCTAGTGAGAAATACATTGAAAAACTTGATCTCTCTCTACACATATCCCATTCAGCAGCTTTGGTTAA
This sequence comes from Taxus chinensis, assembly GCA_019776745.2. NCBI lineage: Eukaryota > Viridiplantae > Streptophyta > Pinopsida > Cupressales > Taxaceae > Taxus > Taxus chinensis. The sequence continues at coordinate 228,114,472 of CM034151.1, read as the reverse complement.
TGGATATTCATGGATAAACAAAGCTCATGTATCTCTCTTCAACCCTTGGCTTGGGATAACTTTTATCTTCTTCTACATCCCTTCAACTTGCCAAGTTTTTCTTGGAATTTGGTTTATATATATAATTACATCTCCCACTTTCTCCCTTGGCATGTCATGCACTTCATATCATTGGTTTGCATTGAAAATCAAAAGGAACATTGCAAAATCTATCTTCTAACATCCTACCACCTGTTATCAGTTTTTTATTCTATATTTGACCTCTAATCATGATTTTTATTGTTTCAATGTCTAGAGGATGGAACTAGCTTTCCAACGAATCCAAAATCATTAAAATATGACATCTGGATTGAGAGATAACTCCATGTGGGTGTAGATAGCTTGTGTGGAACAATATTTCTAGTTCACATTATAACATTTCCTTTATTTTCATTTTGATCAGATAAAGTGGGTATCTATGGAACTAGAGGAACTAGTGTTACGCAAGTTAAGTTCACCTGAACTCTAATTTATCTGCAAACCACTCCATCTATTCAACTCCTTTATTATCAGATATATTAGGTATATTTAGAACATTGGGAACTCGTGCTTCGTGGGTCTCGTTCTTCCGACCATCACTTTATCCACACTATATTATCTTTCTCTCTCCTCCTTTTTTGTGGGCCCTATGGATTTTTGGGGAACTCGAGGTACTCATGAGCATGGGCCATCTCATTCTCGTTCCTCCATAACCTATATCTTCTGCACTTAACTTTGTCTTTGGATTGCGGGTCAACTAGGTATTCAAAGAACTCATAGACTTGTGAAATCATGTTTTCTGGGTTGTCAGTGCCCGCAACCCACTCCATCTCTGTGCAACACTCTCCTCTCCCTTCTTCCTTTTGTTTGTGATGCAAGTTGACCCATTGACTAGAAAACTGTGGAACTCAAGGAACTGTACCTTTAGGGTTCATTGGGCATGTAACCCCTCACTATCCCATAATACATGGGATTCTTAATCCTGCGGTCGGAGACCTTTTAATTTTTCTTCACATTTCCTCACTTAGAATCACCCCCTACAACATCCTCAAACTTTAACTTTGAGTTAGCTGGAACCAAGTTGTTTACCTCCATTACCAGGCTATTACAACTCTTAGGCAAAGAGCACAGAACTAATAAAGCCCTAACTTCTTCATCAAATTCTATTGTAACTGAAGTTAGCATATTTATAACCGTATTAAAATCATTTAGATGACCTGCTACTAAACCATTCTTAGACATCCTCATATTAAACAAATTTTTCATTAAAAATATCTTATTAGAGGAAGAGGGTTTTTCATACAACTTCCCTAATGCATCCATCAATTATTTTGTAGTCTTTTCCTTTGAAACATTAAATAATACCGAAGATGCAAGACACAGCCGGATTGTCCCAAGTGCCTTCCTATCCAGAAAATTCAATTCCACATCTGTCATGCTCGAGGGTTTGTTCACCTTCTCAAACAGCAGAGTATAAAGATCCTTCTGATAAAGGTAATCTTCTATCTGCATCTTCCAAAGACTGAAATTCTACCCGTTGGATTTATCAACCCTAGATCTTCCATCATCTACCATAGCTCTCACTCAAGATAAAACTTTCCCTGTGATTCAACACTTCAACAAACCAAACCAGGCTCTGATACCAATTATTAGGAAATAAGTGATAAAATATGTGGAATAATCCCTCACAGAATCGCAATAGTAGAAACTAATATGCAGAAATTACTACAGATCTCAAATAAAATTGTCGAATAAAATAACACAACACAAAGAGATAGTATTTAACGTGGTTCACCCAATTTGGGCTACGTCCACCAAGAATCAATTGCTCAGATTTTATTACAAGATACTGCTCTTTTAATATAATACCCAAATCCGTTTGGAGCTATGCTCAACAAACTCTACAAAATTCATAGCCGAATTCAAAGCACATCTGCAATGTTTTTCATTATGCCCTACCATATGCATAAAACCATATAAGTAAGCAACTGCTTAAGCAGTTTTACAATACCGTGGGTATCAAAACCATGGGCCAAAACCAGCCCAAAAACCTATGGGTCAAAAATCTCACCCATATGAGAAGAGCACGTTTCCCAATATGTTGGGTGTGTTTTTTCGAGGCAAAAAAAATTACACCTAAAAAAAAATTCGGGGGCTGTGCCCCCAAACCCTGGCGAGGATACATGAAAATTTTACAGTACTCTTAGTGTACAGTCTTCAACACTTTCACACATGAAAACAAGCTCCACAACCTAACAAGAATTTCATCAACTAGACCGCTACCCATAAAAGGGGGGCACAGTAGGATCAGGTCAGCCACCACATGGAGGGAATCCCTGAGGAGGATCTAGATCAAATCCTACTCCAAGTCAAAGTCCACCACCACAACAACCACCACTAAACCAGCCTTAACAGACTCCACCTCAAGTTTACTTCGAGATGTCACTCCACTTAAAGGAGTATAGAGGTATAGAGGATGCAACAAAGCACGTGCATAAGTGTGAATTATTATGGCATGCAAAGGGAATTACAACTTAAGATAGGAATGCAAGTCAATTTAACACTATGCTTCATGGGCACGTGCATGGTTGGTATAAGAAGTTTAACCCGCATCAAATTGTGGTGGACTATAATGCTTTATGCACTTAATTTTTAGCTGAGTTTCACATAACGGAGTTTGAATAGAAGAGCATTAACATGCTCAATAATATCAAGCAAGGTTTATTTGAAAGTGTAAGGGAGTATGTGTACACTTTCCACGTTTTCTTGGCTTTAAAAAATTTTGGGCCTTAAAACGTGCTCGATATATCAGGAAACATGATTTTCTCATATGGGTAGGATTTTGACCCATAGGTTTATCGGATGGTTTTTTCCCATGGTTTTGATACCCACAGTTTTTTAAAACTACTTAAGCAGTTGTCTATTTATATGGTTTTATGCATATGATAGAAGTATGAAAAACATTGCAGATGTGCTTTGAATTCAGGTGTGAATTCTGTAGATTTTGTTGAGCATAGCTCCAAATAGATCTAGGTATTATATTAAGAAAGCAGTGGCTTGTAATAAAATATGAGCAAGTGATTCTTGGTGGATGTAGCCCAAATTGGGTGAACCACGTTAAATATTGTCTCTTTTTGTTGTGTTATTTTATTCTACACTTTTATTTGAGATCTGTAATATTTTCTGCATATTAGTTTCTACTGTTGCAATTATGTGAGGGATTATTCCGCATATTTTATCCCTTATTTCCTAACAATTAGTATCAAAGCCTGGTTTGGTTTGCTGAAGTGTTGAATCGCAGGGAAAGTTTTATCTTCAGTGGGAGCTATGGCAGATGATGGAAGATCTATGGTTGATAAATTCAACGGGTAGAATTTCAGTCTTCGGAAGATGCAGATGGAATATTACCTTTATCAGAAGGATATTCATACTCTGTTGTCTGAGAAGGTGAACAAACCCTCAAGCATGACAGATGCGGAAGGGGATTTGCTGAATAGGAAGGAACTTGGGACAATCTAGCTGTGTCTTGCATCTTTGGTACTATTTAATGTTTCAAAGGAGAAGACTACAAAAGAACTGATGGATGCATTAGGGAAGTTGTATGAAAAACCCTCTGCCTCTAATAAGATATTTTTAATGAAAAATTTGTTTAATATGAAGATGTCTAAGAATGGTTCAGTAGCAGATCATCTAAATGATTTTAATATGGTTATAAAGATGCTAGCTTCGGTTACAATAGAATTTGATGAAGAAGTTAGGGCTTTATTAGTTTTGTGCTCTTTACCTGAGAGTTGGAATAACCTAGTAATGGTGGTAAGAAACTCGGTTCCTACTAACTCAAATTTGAAGTTTGAGGATGTTTTAGGGGTGATTCTAAGTGAGGAAATGCGAAGAAAATCTCTGGTAAATCTTCTACTTCAGGGAATGCTTTAACAGTGGAAACTAGAGGGAGACAAAATAATAGAGGAAACCGTGGAAAATCAAAGGATTTGGCAAGGTCAAAATCCAAAGAAAGATAGTATGTTGGAACTGTGGAAAGTCTGGGCATGCAAAGAAGCACTGGGGAGCTTCGGGACAAGAAGAAACAACAGGAAGAAAACAAGGAGGAAAATGTGGCAATGGGTAATGTATGTCAGGATGGTTTGATTCTTTCTTTGTACTATATTACTGAATCTTGGGTTTTAGATTTGGGGGCTTCTTTCCATGCTTCTCCACATAGGCATTATTTTGTTGATTATGTTCAAGGAGATTTTGGGCATGTTTTTCTTTGTGATGATGATCCTTGCAGCATAGTTGGAAAAGGTTATGTTTAGGTTAAGATGCAGAATGGGAATACTTGGCTATTGAATGATGTCAGACATGTGCCTACATTAAGATAAAATTTGATATCAGCAGGGTAGTTGGGAAGTAATGGTTGTATTGTGATATTTACAGTGGACTCTTGGAAGGTTACCAAGGGTGCTCTTGTGGTGGCAAGAGGTAAGAAGGTTGGAACCTTGTATTTTACCACTTATAGCACTAATGTTTGTAATCTTGTGGCTTCAGAAGTAGATACAACATTGTGGCACTATAGGCTCAGTCATATGAGCCATAAGGGCATGGAGATCATAAAGAAGGATTTGCTTGGATATACAAAAACAAGTTTGGAGTTTTTTAAGGACTGCATGTATGGGAAACAAAAGCTAGTAAGGTTTCTAAAGGTTAGACCTACAAAGAAAGAGAGTAAGTTAGAGTTGGTGCATTCTGATGTTTAGGGGCTGGATTAGGTTTCATCTCTTGGGGGTTCAAGTTATTATGCTACTTTTATTGATGATGTAACAAGGAAAGTTTGGGTTTATTGTATTAGAAACAAATTTGATATATTTGACAGTTTTTTTAAATGGAAAGCCTTAGTAGAGAATGAAACAGGTCTTAAGCTAAAATGTCTCAGGTCAGATAATGGAGGCAAGTATTGCAGCAATGAATTTGATGATTACTATTCTAAAAATGGAATCTGCAGGTAAAAGATGGTTCCATGAACTCTGAAGCAGAATGGGGTGTCAAAAAGGATGAACAAAACAATAATGGAACGTGTTAGGAGCATGAGGTTACATGCAGGACTGCTTCTTTTTTTTGGGAAAAAGCAGTGAGCACAGTTGTGTACTTGATAAACAGAGGACCCTCAAGTGCCTTGGATGGAGGCATACCTAAGGAGGATTGGTATGGTAAGAAAGTTGATTAATCATTTCTTAGATTCTTTGGATGTGAGGTGTTTGTTCATATAGACAAGGATGATAGGACTAAGCTAGAGGCTAAGTTAGAAACATGTACTTTCATTGGTTATGGTGGTGATAAATTTGAATATAAATGTTAGAGTATTAAGAACAAGAAAATCATTCAATCTAGGGATGTGGTATTTAATGAGAAAGTCATGTATAAGTAGCAGTTGTAGGAAAACAAGGAAGAATCCAAGAAAGAAAATGCAGTGGTAGAGGATCTTCCGGATGGAAAAGTGACACATGAATCAGTTCAGGAACCTCCTCAACAGGAACCCCAAACTCCTATATTGAGGAGGTATTCTAGGGTAAGAAGAGAACTTGAATATTTTTCTCCTTCTCTTTATTATTTATTATTCATTGATAGTGGAGATACAGAGAGCTTTGATGAAGCAATGTAGGTAGCTGCCAGGAAGAAGTGGGAGCAAGCCATGGATGAGGAGCATCAGGCTCCTATGGAGAACCAGACATGGGATTTTGTGAAGCTACCCAAAGGAAAAAGAGCATTACAGAACAACTGGGTGTTCAGAGTCAAAGAGGTAGAAGGAGGCAAGAAAATATACAAGGCCTAGTTGGTGGTCAAGGGGTTTGCACAGAAAAAAGGTATAGATTTTGATGAGATTTTTTCTCCTGTAGTAAAAATGACTTCTATTCGAACTGTTCTTGGAATAGTTGCTGCAGAAGACTTGCACTTAGAGCAGCTTGATGTAAAAAATGCATTTCTCCATGGTGATTTGGAGGAGGAACTATATATGCAACAACCAAAGGGCTATGAGGTCAAAGGTAAACAGGAGATGGTGTGCAAACTGAAGAAGATTGTGTATGGCTTGAAACAAGATCCATGTCAATGGTATAAGAAATTTGATAGCTTCATGATGGAGCAAGGTTATATTAGATGTCATTCTGACTATTGCGAGTATACAAATAAATTTGAGGGTGGCAATTATATTATCTTGTGTCTGTATGTGGATGTCATGTTGGTTGCAGGTAAAAACATGCAGGAAATAAAAGTACTCAAGAAGCAGCTAAGTGAATCCTTTACTATGAAGGATTTGGGGGCAGCCAAACAAATCCTTAGTATGAGGATATCTCAAGATAGGAAGGAACGAAAGTTGACTTTATCTCAGGAAGAGTACATTGAAATTCTTGGAGAGGTTTAATATGTAGGATGCTAAACCGATTGGGACTCCTTTGGCAGGCCATTTCAAGTTATCAAAGAAGTAGTGTCCCAAGACAGAGTAGGAGAGAAACCAAATGTCCAAGGTACCTTACTCATCAGCAGTTGGTAGATTGATGTATGCCATGGTGTGTACCAGGCCTGATATTGCCCATGCAGTGGGAGTGGTGAGTAGATTTATGATTAATTCAGATAGAGATCACTGGCAGGCAGTAAAGTGGATCCTTCGGTATTTGAGAGGGACCATGGGGATAGTTTTGTGCTACAGTGGATCAGACACCACTTTCTGTGGTTATGTAGATTCAGATATGGCTGGAGATGTAGACAGCAGGAGGAGCATGACATGTTATGTTTATACTGTAGGTGGGACAGAAGTGAGCTAGATTTCACGACTACAGAAGTATGTTGCTGCCACAGAGGCAAGCAAAGAAATGATTTGGTTACAGAAATTGCATGAGGATTTGGGGCATAAGCAGGAGGAAGGAAAGCCACATAGTGATATTTAGAGTGTTATACACCTAGCTAAGAACTTTGTTTTCCACTCTAGGATGAAGCATATACAGTTAAGGTACCATTTCATCAAGATAGCTTTGGAGGAAGAGAAGTTGAAGCTGGAGAAGATTCATACTAGTCAAAATCCTGCAGACATGATGACCAAGGTGGTCACAAGGGAAAAATTGAAGCTGTGTTTAGATTTGGTTTTTCTTCATGAAAAATAGTGAAGGGTTGAGAAGCTTTCTCAGAGGAAAACTAGTTTCCAAGTGGGAGATTGTTAGGTTGTGGAGCTTGTTTTCATGTGTGAAAATGTTGAAGACTGTACACTAAGAGTACTATACACTTTCCACCGAGCCAGGCCCTGAGCGGGGGTGGTAGCCCCTGGTAGCAGGGGTTCGGGGGCATAGCCCCTGGAAAAAAAAATTTGGGCCTTAAAACATGCCTAATATATCAGGAAATGTGATTTTCTCATATGGGCGGGATTTTGACCCATAGGTTAATGGGACGGTTTTTCCCCATGGTTTCAATACCCACAGTTTTATACAACTACTTAAGTATTTGTCTATTTATATGGTTTTATGCATATGATAGAAGTATTAAAAACATTGCAGATGTGCTTTGAATTTGGGTGTGAATTTTGTAGAGTTGTTGAGCATAGCTCCAAACAAATCTGGGTATTTTATTGAGAGAGCGGTGACTTGTAATAAAATTTGAGCAAGTGATTCTTAGTGGACGTAGCCCAAATTGGGTGGACCACATTAAATACTGTCTCTTTGTGTTGTGTTATTTTATTATGCACTTTTATTTGAGATCTGTAATATTTTCTACATATTAGTTTCTACTGTTGCGATTCTGTGAGGGATTATTCCGCATATTTTATCCCTTATTTCCTAACAGTATGATGCGCGCTTTTAGAATTTATTGTCCAAATTGTCTTATGATATTCATCTAAGTTAGTATGCATAGTGGTTCGTTGGAGGATTATTGACTCCATTTCATATATCTTTATCTCATAAGATATATGTCGATCTGCACGAGGCTTTGGAATCATTTTTACACGTTGAAGCGGTTAGAAGTGCTGACACTAGATTGAGCCCATTTTTGGAAGCACAGATAGCGGCTATGGCTAAATAATTGGAAAATATTTCTACCAATTCAGCACATCGGACACATAGTGGTATATGGTGCACAGATTGTGAGGTTGAAAGACACACTAAAGATAGTTACATGTGTAGGTAAATACACATATTGTTATAGTCTTATGAGATCTACTACTATGTGTCCTCTCTTGAAGCACGCAACTATGAAGAGTGAATTTATGTACTGTAAAATTTGTAACATGCACACTTATGATACGAAGGATTGTCGGTTGATAGATCAAATTCACGAGGTATGTGAGATGGGATTACGACAGACCATGGTGGCAAGAAACTCTCAAGTACATAATGTGTAGCCCTCTAAAGAGAGTAATAATGAAGGAGATAGATTATGTGGAGGATATAGGAGTAGATTCTGCAGTGGCCAAAGTATATTTCTAAGCGGGACATGTTATACTTGTGGGTTCCTAGATCATTACCAGTGTGATTGTCTAATGAATATAGTATGTACATGGTATGGGAAACAACATAAGTTAGAGGACTTCCCTAACCTTTATGAGTAAATGTGTAAGATCAAGAAGAAGAACAAGGGTGCGGGGATGATCAAGGTGTAGTGCATGAAGGGTGATCAGTGGATACCAAAGAAGGTAATTGATTCAAAGTTACAACATTTTTTGGCCACTACTCGCATTGAAGTAGCACATGTGCACAAATTTCTCAAATCCAAACCACTCATCACGATAGAAAAAGTCATGTATTCCAGGTATCCATATGCTTCTCATCAAAATGAGGTTTACCAAGAGACTATAGGGGTCATCAAAGAGTTACAAGGTGAGATAAAATTCTTGAAGGAGCAGGCACGTGAGAGAGAACATGTGAGGAATGTTGGAAACCTACAAAAAGTTGTGGATGATGTGAAGGAGGTGTGTAAGTTATTGCACCAGGATAATATAATTCCTCTATTAGGAGAATGGCTATGTGAAAAGGTATCGTGCACTGGAGTTGAACGCAAGCAATAAATACTACATGTAAACTTACCACCACATAACCATGAGTATGATGATGAAATCACTTTGGATGTAGTAATTGATGGTTGGTTGGAAATTAATATCTTGATGGAAACAGGCATTGAGGTAAATGTCCTCACTCTAGATGCATGGAATTAGATGGGGAGGCCTTTGTTACAATCATCTTCAAATGTATTGTAATTGGTGAAAAAGACAAGGATTATGCCTATTGGGGTGTTGAAGGATGCTTTCATTATAATTGAGGTAGCCAAGTTTACTGGAGACTTTGAGGTATTAAAGCTTGTTGAAGCAAAAAACTTTCTAGCATTACTTGGGAAACCATGATGTTATGCGAACAATGCAGACATACACTTCAATAAACGATACATAAGTTTCAAGAATAGGAATTAGCGCGTAATTATACTTCTAAATGAATAAAAAGCTACAACATATGTTGATCCTCTAAGTGAAGAAGATATGAATAGATTTATGTGCACACAGTACATGACCCTGAATTTGTGGAACCATCTAAGGAAGGCATGTTGTAGTGGGAAGATGCACAGTCAGTTAACGACACCATAAGTGTTGCTTGTGATAATTGAGCCCATGACCCGTATAAAATGGTTGAGCACGAGATGAAGGGATGAGTGACTAGAATGATCATATTGCGCTTGGTTAGGCACATGGAAAAGGTTCGGTTACCTTGATTGACTAGTGAAGAAAAGCTTGAGTATTTCTTGCACACTATGGAAGAACACTAGAAGAACGAACGTGATCAAAGGAACATGTTAGTTTATACTCTGTGTGGTTTAACAGCGCGTTAGTAGGTGACATAAAGAGATAACTTATTGGGTTAGAGTGAGGTGAGAATCACCTTTTCAACCAGGTTGACACAGAGCAATGCACCTATGCATATATGTGAAAATCATAGGAATAATCCTTCTTTGGTACACGTCCATAACTGTGAGATAATGTGGGCATAAGGTCAAAATGCCTTACCACCATCACTGTGGGTACCTAAGTTCTATTCCACTTTGCAAGGTTACACACGTGTGTGGTATGTGCATGTTGAGCTCAAGAAAGAGATTTCAAGCTAACAAGATATGAGTGCAGGTATGGTACAAATATTTGATTATTTCTCTAATAAACCTCTAGTCCATGAATTATTGCAGATCATAAAGTGCATCACATTGCGGGATAGTGCGAAGGTAAAAGATCTCATGTTTGAGTTTCTTATAGAACATGATCTCGAGGTAGGCTTGGATGCTGAGGAAATAGAAGAGTTAAAATTGGGTCATGCCTGGAAGGAGAAAGAGAAGGGTAAAATGGTGTACCTCATCAATAATGAAGAAAGTGAGAATATGGAGGTTATCCATATAGGATGTGCACATGAAGTAATGGATACGACAGAGGAGAAGGCTAGAGTGTACCATGCTCCAATGAAAATGAAGAAGGTAAACGTTGACATTGAAGACGCACCCAAGGAGGCCATCATTGGCAATTATTGGTCAGAACAAGAGGTAGAAAAGATTATTAAGATTTTATGTGACTTCCAGAATTTGTTTCCATGAGGCTACCATGATTTGAACGGAGTGCACATCTCATTGGGAGAAATGAAAATTAATCTGAAAGAAGGGGTGCGTCCGGTTCGAAAGAGGTCTTACAGGATGAATCCAAACCTACGCGTAAAAGTAAAGGAGGAGGTTGATAAAATGTCTAAGTCTAGAATCATTGAACCAATTGACGATTCTAAGTGGGTTAGCCCTATGGTTATAAGCATCAAGAAGGATGGGTGTATCAAGATCTGTGTAGACTACATAGAACTTAATGTTGCATGCATCATAGATCCTTTTCCCACCCCATTCACCGAGGAGATCCTTGAAGGAGTCGCAAGGCATGAGATCTATTCTTTTACAGATGGATTTTTAGGTTATCATCAGATGCACATTGCACCTAAAGATGAGGAAAAGACCACTTTCACTACTGAGTGGAGAATATTTACATATACAGTCATGCCATTTGGATTGAAGAACCCACCAGTAGTATTCTCACGCATCGTGGTGTAGGCATTTCATGACTTTAATCGCAAGTTATTATAGGTTTACCTTGATGATTGGACTATTATGGCTTGGTTAAGGATCATAATGATAATTTGAGGTTGATTTTTGAAAGATGCAAGAAATTGAGCATTTCTCTTAACATTAAGAAGTGTATTTTTGGTACACCCTTTGTCACCTTGCTTGGACATATAATTTGTAAAGAAGGGTTATTCGTGGATCCACGAAGGTTGTAGTAATCTTGGGATTAGAAAAAATTACCAATCAGAGTGAAGCGTGTGGTTGTTTGGATCATAATGGCTATTATAGAAATTTTATTAAGGGATATACGAAGGTTTCTGATCCATTAGAAGAGTTTCTCAAAGTGAAAGGAAAATTTCATTGGGGTGATGCGAAACATCAGTCACTTAAGGAGAGGCTTACCACTGCACCAATCTTAGAGTTAACTTCATGGAACAATACCTTCAATGTACATGTTAATGTTTCTGGTACAACTATTAACGTAGTCTTCACACAACCTGGAGATGGAAATGTTGATCACCGCATATGATTTTCCAATGGGAAGTTGACACCAGCATATTATAATTACACTAAAATTGAGCGCAAGGCATTGTCTATGATCTGTGCACTTCATAAGTTTCAACAATACTTATTAGCCACTCCGTTTATCTTTTATACAGATCATATGGCATTGAAATATTTATTCAACAAGCCTATTTCGCAAGTGTGCATATGTAGGTCGATACTTCTCTTTCAGGATTTTGATTTCACAATTGTTTTAAATCCAGGAAAGAGAAATCTAGAGCTTGAGCATCTATAAAGAATCAATTCTTGAGAGGACATGTAGAGTATTGAGAATACAGTGTTTGATGCGTAATTTTTTAGGTTGAATCATGCCAGTGGATTTGGAGTACATAATAGTCTTCTTGTGCACTGGACTTTCCTCGTAAGTAATGAAAGCATTGGAGAAAAGGTAGCTCGTTATACATGCAATGCCTTATCAACTGATTGGAGGTGACTTGTATATAATGGGCAGAAATAAAGTCTTACGCTGGTATATTCTTGAGCATGAACGTGTAGCCATTATGGAGGAAGCTAATGGTGGAATAACAGGAGGAAATTATGTAGGTGATGCAACTGCACGCAAGATATTGATGGTTGGTCTTTGGTGGGAGATGTTGTACAAAGATGTTAAGGCCTTTTTGAAGGCATGTGATCATTTTCAAATAATTGGTAAACTTAGAAGTAGGGATGATATGCCCTTGAGACTAATATCAAGCAAAAAACCTTTTGAGAAGGGGTCATTGAATTTGTAGGACCGATTGCACCACTTGTGAGCAAGATCAAAGTTTGCTATATAATTACATGCACAAATTATCTAATGATGTGGAAAGAGGTCACGTCTACCAAGTATTACATTGTAGCCAAAACAACAAGGTTCTTATGGAAAAACATTATTAGTAGATACAACTGTCCATTAATCTTGACTAGTGATAGAGGAACTCATTTCTTGAATGAGACAATCAAATTTTTTTTGGAAAAATTTATGGTAGAAAACCATAAAACTACCCTTTATCACCCTCAAGCTAATGGTACTGTAGAATCTTTCAAAAAGTTTTTTGTTCAAAATCTTACAAAAATTTGTGATGTTGGAAGAAATTATTAGGATAATAAAGTGTCATATGTACTTTGGGATTACAAGACCACATATAAAATATTAAATACGGCTACACCCTTTTAGTTGGTGTTTGGTACAAAGGAAATACTTATAGTGGAATTATTGTTACCATCCTTGTGTATTGTGCACACAGGTGGATTATTAGATTGAAAGGATATAGAAGAGTGAATTGAGAAACTAATACAACTAGATGAATGGCACATTATTGCAAATTAGATGCAAAATAATGAGAAGGAGAGAAAAAGTCTTGACATGATAGGAACATCAAGAATAAGACATTTATAGTTAGTAAGATGGTCCTTATCTATGAATCCAAGTTTGTGTATCACCCAAGGAAGTTGAAAGTGCATTGGTTAGAACCATTTATAAACCAAGATACTTGAATCAGGTGCATGTAAATTGTAGATGTTAGATGGAACATTTTTTCCCGGTTACTTCAATGGGAGTAGGTTGAATCCCTGTTATAAATAAGCTTCTTGGTGATTGTAATAATGAAGTATTGTAACTTAGATTAGGTCTCCCTTTCATGTTTTGTTTTTGCATTTTACTTAGTTATTTTACTTTTTTATTTTAATAAACGTGTTCACACACATGAATTTGATTACTATCTATTGTGTTCATGCACTGAGGACCACACATACTTTTAGTGTGGGGTGAACCAGGTGTAAGTGTGGGGAAAAAATTATCTTGTTGATACTTTGATGATAGGTGAAGTTGATGAATATGTCCATGTGATGGTAGAAAGGTGGGATATTGGTTTTAGGATACGTGGAGAAGGAAGGAAAAAGGTGCTACAGGATGATGGTAAGGTAAAATAATTTTTCATAGTGAAGACCACACGAGGAAAATGTTGCGTGTAATACAAGGTAGGTAGTGACAGGATGAACTACTTGGTATATGGCGCAGAGGATTATGTATTGTTGCGTAGGGAGGTGTGTGTGAGGAGGTCTATGACCTAGGAAGTAGTGAGTGTGCCAAAAGGTTATGACTTTAACACACAGAAGAAAATAGAGAAAAACATGGAAAAAGTAAAAAGTATAATTAAATTTTTGGTATGGTGGTTGGTGAGGAGCAATTAATGTAGAAAAATCATGAAAATTTATAAAAAGAGTGTGAGCGAGGTCATTCTTACCTTATATGAATTAGTATTTGAGCCCTTAAAGAGAGAATTAAGTGTGAATCATCACGACAAGCTTTTACTGTAGGAAGATCTAGGGAACCAAAGAATAATTTAGCATGGTCAAGGTTAGAATCTCCTTTGGAGGAAGTGTGAGAGCAAGAAAAAGGCATGTGGAGAGAATAATACAAGTTTTCAAAGGTTGAAAGAGCTAGGTTTTTCAAAAATAAAATTTGCACAAGTTCTAGCTCTAAGCTAGGAGACGCAAATTCGAAGGATGAACCAGAGTAAGCAAAGGACAAGGAGTGAAAGACTGATTGGGGGTTTGAACACTCATCATAGAAGTAAGTGATTTAATACCTAGGGCACACCATAGCTTTGGAAAATTTGTAGTTGGAATCATAGTTATTAATGGAACCCAGAAAACCTAGCACCACGTCACAAAAGAACAAGGGCAAGGGAAGGAAGCTCATGATTGAGGAAGCACTAGGTGAATGGTTCTCAAAGATGTAATTTCCAATAGAATTAATAGAATTAAAACCATGGAATTCACACCTAACAAAGTGTACGGTCAATAATTTTAACCATCGTTTAGAGATGCATGAGGTGGAAATTGAGAAGGATACAGTCATCAAAACAAACTAGAGGAAAATCAGGGGAAAATATTTATGATGATTCGGTGCATAATACCTTGGAGAGTTTGGGAGTGCTCCAACTCTATGAGCTAACATTCTTTGGAAAATCGGAATTCTTGTACAAATGGTTTCTATCGTGAGTCCATGATGACTAATTTTACATTACATGCAAGAGAATGTGCATCATAGTGAAATTGATAGGGAAGGTGATAGGTTTGCGCAGGTTGGGAGAGGAAATAGAGCCAAACTTGGATGATGAAGTATGAATTGAAGCCGTTATAGTCACACTAAATTATCAAAGGGGAGGTCGCATGATGAATGTAATAGGTATAAGTGACCCTTGGAAAAGAGTGGTGCATGCCTAGTAAGATGTAAATTAGGCAGTCTGAGAAGGAATCAAGTAAATAAATGATGGTTATACATTTACACATAAGATGGAAAAAGACATACTATAATATTGTGTAGTTCATCACATGAAGGCATCATTAAAGAGGCGCATGTCCAGAAGAGAAAGTTAAGAAAATTACTTGGGGTGCCATTTTGCTTCTTTTGGTATTTCTATGAAATTGGGGTATTAGATGGGCCCTAGGAAAAGATATGTGTGTGTATCCTATGGAGTAAAAATCACCTGGGATCAAAGGTTCATCTAGTTCACTTGTGATGGTAATATTACCTGCACCTATAAATAATGTGTAGATAAGTGGTACATAAGAATGCAGGAAGCATTCAAGGAAGAGTGGCGCATGTCTAAGAGAACTTCCCTTGAGTCCTAGATAAGTAAGAAAAGTTTGCATCCTATCAACATTTCTGTCTTGGGAAGATTTTACATGAAAAAAGGAGATAAAATCCCATGGTGTAAAATTTCATTTGCATTCATGGAAAGGTACTTCCAAGATTCAGTGAATAGGTTATATGCCGTGCACAAATTGAGGTTTGACGTAGATAAGGTAGACGTAGACTATCATACAGTGCAAAAAACATATGTCTATCCTAAAAGATGACCTATGAATAAATAATGGATTATGATGACATCAATATTACTCTTGAGACCCTGGCAGTAGGGAAGATAGAACATGTGTGAGTATATTTATCTGAGGCCTAAGTTCCATAGGATGGGAAGCATGTTGGTGGTGAAGATATGAAACTTCTAGGGCCTCAAAAGGGAAGAAGATTTGGCACTAAGAGGACGTAAGAGGTACTCCTCCAAGGTAAGGAAGAGGAAGAATTACATAGGATAATACTGAGGAGGAGACAAAGGAAGGAGACCATGGTGTGCTAGACCAAAGCACTAAAGAAGGCTAAGAAGAACACATAAGGGATAGGATGGTGGCGCAAGAGATTATGAAAATGTGAAGATAACACAAGGATAACACCAACCAAAAAAAGCTCTGGAAAAGAAAAAGAGGAGGTGCAAGCTAGTGCACATGGGCGATAGTAACGAAGAATGGATATCGAAAGAGGTTGCACACAACACAGCAACTCTAATCATTCATGATGTGGAAAATGATGAAGGACATAGAGATGAAGATGTGCAATATGATGGAGATGTACCGAAGAATCGATGAAGATGGTCCCATTCGATAGGATGAATAAAAATAAAGGAATGAGGAACAACCATATGAGGAACATGAGATGGATACTGGTGAGGGAGGAGGTATGCTACTCAAGTGCTAAAACCTAGATACCTATCGGAAGACATAATGGTGTAGGAAGAAGAGAATATGTTTTGTGCACACTAGAGGTAGGTTATGTTGATGATAATATAAAGATAATATGAATAAGGTTTTAGAGCATGCTCCCTACTGAGAAGTTGTATGGATGGGAGATGATTGATCCAGAGGGTGAAAATATTCGTACTAAGCAAGATGATTTTCCTGGATCATGCAGACCCATAGGGAAAATACTTGAATTCGAACATAAGCGATGAATCTTGTGTAAGGTATAGGATGAAAAAGGCACCCCATACAACCCATGTGACTGTAAGGCCTACCAAGGCTCACTAGATGAATAATCTAGAAATGTATTAGCTAAAATGGTGAAAGAAGGTGGCTTGCAGGAATTTGGATAAGGGGCCACACTCAGGGTAATGATTGAGGAAAATAAGAATAAAGAGAAGGAAGTGCAACAATGAGGTGTGAGAAAAGGTAGTAGAGTGCGTGCAAGGTATGCATTTATAAAGGCAAAAGAGATTGTAAGATCCATTACTATAGTGCACCTAGACTTGGTAAAGAAAACCCAATATTAATACCCATCGATGTTGCATTACTTGGAATACCTTGTAGGAATTCTAGTTCAAGAGACAAAATTATGTGTAGAGGCCTTCAATAGAGGATATAGTCAAATGCCATAAAGAAGAAAAATAGGCAGCAATTACATGAAATATTGTTGAATATGATGTTATGGTTACTAACTTGAAGGATGATCTGAAGAAACTAGGTTGGGCACTGAACAATTGCCAATACCTTGATCCTATCCTTAGGGTGTATACCATCAATGAAGAGAACAAGCTACTCACGGAAAAAAGGGATGAAAAACTTGGGCTAAGAAGAGAAAATGGTCTAAAATTACAAAGAAGCGCGACATGTTCTCAAGACAACAAGGGAAGTATTCGATACAAGGCTCAAGGGGCTTAGGTCATTGGTTGCATGGAGAATGGATGGATTAAATTGGGTAATCTCAAGCCTCACAGGGGTTCATTAGATATATTAAAGAGAAGGGAGAAAACTTGGATCCCACGCAGGTGGCAAAGGTTGATGGAGCAGTGATAGATGCATCAGTATAAAGGAATCAACAACAGTGGCAAGAGCTCAGAAGGTGTCTTGAATAAAGAGTTCCCTGAGTTTTTGTAGCTGTCCTAGGAGTAGATTTAAGGAGCACTCTTGAGTACTCTCTCATTATTTTTTCATGTCCTCATTCACCTACATATTCTTTATTCTTTGATATTCTTTATTTGTTCATTATTTTGAGAGATAAGTCGAGCAACCCATTACCAAGGACCCAAAATGAATTTAGTGTGGGGTAATGTTGAGCAAGAAAAATTCCTAAGTATAACCAGCACATTGAGGTTTGGTAATCATGCAAGGGAGGCATGTAGGTGTGTAAATATAGGGTTGAAACAATTTACAGAGGTTCACCCCTAGATAGATAGAATTTGGAACTTAGTCATTTTGTTGAGCACATGCTAAAAATGGAAAAAATGAATTGTAGTGTGAAACATGCAAGCAAGAAAAGAACATGAAGAGTACACATGAAGGGGTATAATAATAGGATTAAATCATGCTCCATCTTTAGGAACAATCTATTATTATATGTTTTGTAAAAATCATTTAAAGGATGTACACGTGAATATTTTTAAGGATGTACTGCATCAAGTCTATTTTGAAAGCATGCCTATTATCATGAGAGTACATGGGTGGTGAAGGGAAAGTCCCCATACGTATATGTGTTTGGTTGAATGTCATTGATAGTAGTTAGTGGTTATGAGTTTGAGAGCATGTTGAGATAGTCATGATGTTATGGTCTAGGGTTTGGTGATAGCACACATGATTCTGTACAACACTATTATAATTGGTTTTGTAATTATGTTTCCTTGTTATGTAATGAATTACTGATTTGTAATGGCTAATTTTAGTTGGAAACTGATTGTTAATGGATATAAGTATGGTAATGTTATATTATGTAATTGATATTAATTATGGTTTACTTAGATTGAGTTATTTCCTTATCATATGCATTTCCAAAGATAAGTGTGAATGTAATTGATATTTATGTATGGATGATTCACTTGGTTTATTATCATGAAAAATATGTATGATAACATTTTGATAATAAAACACAAAGGAGGGACCTGGTAAGTCCCCCAATTAAATTGTAAACCTAACTCCAATGCATCTCTACATGTCATTATCAAAATAATGGCATTTATTCATCTACCTTATGACACAAGATTCAAACCACCACAATCCCTATAATGGCCTTTTAGATATCTAGAATTTGCGCAACAAAAATGACACTCATTTGTATCATCAACGTACCGAGATGGTAGTCATCACTACATTTCACCCGTGGAGTTAAGTCCCTCCTATCCATCATACCAAATGGAAGATCGTAATACATCCTCACATCATGAATGGGAAAATCAAGTATAAATTGCACATCGTGTAAGGTAATAGCAACCTCTAGAGTCTGTCATATGGCCATCCACCTAAAGGTGTTAGACCTAAACTACAAGTTTCCCAAAAACATCAAAATCATAGTTGGATCTATTGGGATCCAAATCATTGACATAATCCATCCAAAACTAAGTCCTTGTAACTATGATATGTATTGTGTCATTATCCCTCTCAAAAAACTCTGACAACTACAAAACATATACTTATCTCCGTAATTGGATCTTATGTGGAACCTACAACATATCAAAAATGAAGCATCCAACAAATCTTAGTAAGAAAAAGTAACCAAAAACATAAATAACATCACTAAAACTCTAAAATCAACACTTTCCTTAAACACAATAGGTCAGGCTATCCTACGCAATCAACCAGTGTGTAAAAATATCCTTAGTTTCCATATGGGATTGGCCATATTTTCTAGCATAAATGGTCCTTAAAGAAACATTACCACCCTCTTTATGGCATTGGCCATCTGTGAAAAGATGCAACGGGCCATGCTACAACTTTCCAATGCCATTGACCACCCTGTGGTCCAACCACTCTACTATGGTTAAACATGTCTATTTCAAGGGTGCACAACCCATTATAGCATTAGATTCATTACAAAACACTAATGACGAAAAAAATTGAAATATCCCAAAACCAACTAGACACCTACTTGATCTACATTTTGACTATATTTTGGGAAAATTTCACTAGTTAAATTTGCCTCAGAACACATTTTTCTACTTTTCTCCTAGCTCCCCTTTCCCAAACTAAATTAAAAACCTATCTCAGGATTCACATTATCATGTGCTCCACCTCAACCTCCTTGTCATACTCTCGTAATTGTCGTAAAAATCCCTTATATTGGATAATTCCATAGCTCTTAATCTCTCAATCGCAGTTATCAAAGTAACAAATGACTTGCTCTTTTCACTATTTATATAATTTTCTACTCTTTCTTTCGACGCGATTTTCCCCAATTTTCAAACCTTCACAACATTTTTAATAAAAAAACTAAAAAGTATTCTATAAATTACATCATGACCGTGGCATCTAGCCAATCATTTTGACATATTAAAGGCAAATTTACAACAAAAAATCTAAAAACCTTATTTATCACATTCTTGGACATCCTAATGATTTGTCTATTCCCTTAGGTGCCTCCAGCTAGGTGGCTTATAGTATTTACTAAAATTATTCCTAGTGTTTCTTTTCACTCTTGTCTCTTCAATTTTACATGTAGCTATTACACCCACTATAGGAAATTCAAGTGAGGTTGGTATATTTCATTTGATGGATTTCATCATTATTCCATGCACTGACATTATTACTTTATTATCGCATCTAATTTTGATTCAGAAGTAAACATAGTCTTTTTCTAAATACCGTCTCTCTCGTTGTTTCACTATGTTTGACATGCAAAATGATCTTGGTTGGGGCAATGATACACTTCATGTTTTGTTCTGCTAAATTTTTATCTTGTGGAGGGATTATTGATGCATCATCCTCCTCATTGGGTTCCTCAATGGGCTTGCCGAGATTGTGGGTGATCATACTTGGTCATACGGGCTAGACCATAATATTTGGAGAGATCGTTATGTTGTCCTTTATACCATAATTAGCCATATCTTCATTTTGTTTCCTCTCTTGATTCCACATGTTACCATAATTTATTTACATTGTCTGCACTAATTCCCGGTTTGCATCACTTTCAGTCATCTTGGACCTTTTTCACACTTTCATTATTTCTTTTCCTTCCATTCCCCATTGTTTTACACCCTCGCCCTTAGGTTCTACTAAAGGCCGACATGATTGACCATGGTCAATTGTTTTGGGATTTTTCTTTGTATGGCCCATGGGATCAACCATTGTCTATCATGTTAGGTATATATTACAAAATATTCTCTTGCTACTTTAGGGTTATCGATCAAAGCACCAATCAATCATCACATCATTACAGTGCCAAATTGGACTGTGCACATATTCTCACTAGTTTGTTGACTTAAAGTTTGCAAGCTCCATGTTTTTCCTTTTGGGTAGATAGTGAGTTAGGATAGGTATTTTCTTGAGATTCCCTGAACCCATAGAAAATATTCTTTTGTGTCTTTCTAGAGGCGGGTTGGGGGGGGGGCCGGGGGCGCGAGAGGGGGTCAATACCTCGGTGGGCATTGGCAATTCTGTGACAAAAGGATTGCAAGGCCATGCCTACACACTTTCCAACTGCCATTGACCACCTGTGGCCAACCACACTTCTACATGGTTAAACATGTTATTTCAAGGGTGCACAACCCATTATAGCATTAGATTCATTACAAAACACTAATGACGAAAAAAATTGAAATATCCCAAAACCAACTAGACACCTACTTGATCTACATTTTGACTATATTTTGGGAAAATTTCACTAGTTAAATTTGCCTCAGAACACATTTTTCTACTTTTCTCCTAGCTCCCCTTTCCCAAACTAAATTAAAAACCTATCTCAGGATTCACATTATCATGTGCTCCACCTCAACCTCCTTGTCATACTCTCGTAATTGTCGTAAAAATCCCTTATATTGGATAATTCCATAGCTCTTAATCTCTCAATCGCAGTTATCAAAGTAACAAATGACTTGCTCTTTTCACTATTTATATAATTTTCTACTCTTTCTTTCGTCGCGATTTTCCCCAATTTTCAAACCTTCACAACATGTTTTAATAAAAAAACTAAAAAGTATTCTATAAATTACATCATGACCGTGGCATCTAGCCAATCATTTTGACATATTAAAGGCAAATTTACAACAAAAAATCTAAAAACCTTATTTATCACATCTCTTGGCGCATCCTAATGATTTGTTCTATCCCTTATGTGGCCTCCTAGCTAGGTGGCTTATGTATTATTTTACTAATTATCTCCTAGTGTTTCTTTTCACTCTTGTCTCTTCAATTTTACATGTAGCTATTACACCCACTATAGGAAATTCAAGTGAGGTTGGTATATTTCATTTGATGGATTTCATCATTATTCCATGCACTGACATTATTACTTTATTATTAGCATCTACTTTTGATTTCAAGCATTACATTAGTCTTTTTCTAAATACCGTCTCGTGTTTCACTATGTTGACATGCAATGATCTTTGGTTGGGGCATATGTATACACCTCATTGTTTGTTCTTGCTAAATTTTTATCTTGTGGAGGGATTATTGATGCATCATCCTCCTCATTGGGTTCCTCAATGGGCTTGCCGAGATTGTGGGTGATCATACTTGGTCACATGGGCTAGACCACATCATTTGGAGAGACATCGTTATGTTGTCCTTTATACCATACTTAGCATATCTTCATTTTGTTTCCTCTCTTGTTCACATGTTACCATCATTATTTACACTTGTCTGCACTAATTCCTAGGTTTTGCATCACTTTCAGTCATCTTGGACCTTTTTCACACTTTCATTATTTCTTTTCCTTCCATTCCCCATTGTTTTACACCCTCGCCCTTAGGTTTCTACCTAAAGCCGACATGATTGACCATGGTCAATTGTGTTGGGATTTTTCTTTGTATGGCCCATGGGATCAACCATTGTCTATCATGTTAGGTATATATACAAATATTCTCTTGTATTTTAGTATCGATCAATCACTCAATCAAATCATCACATCTTACAGTTGCACATTGGACCTTTGTGCACATATTCTCATCTAGTTGTTAGACTTAAAGTTTTCAAGCTCCATGTTTTTCCTTTGGGTTAGCATAGTGAGTTAGGATAGGTATTCTTCTTGAGATTTCCCTTAACCCATAGAAAATATATCTTGGTGTTCTTTTCTAGAGGAGGGTGGGGGGGGGGGGTGCGAGGGGGTCAATACATCGGTGGGCACATCACATGCAATTATCTTTAACCCTTTATCATTTGTTTTATGTTTATTATTGTGTGGATGGTTAATCAATCATTATTATATATTAGGGAAGATTATCATTTTGTATTCTATTAATTTTTCATCTTTATGGCATATCCCTTAGCTTTATCCACTTTCTGACTTACCTATATTATGAATCCTAGCAGTACCCATTTATTTACTTTAGGTATAGGTCCTGGAAAACTATAGCTATCTTAAGGTTAGGACTATTATCATCTAGAATTCCAACCTATGCACTGCCTAAGCACCTTTGGTATCTACATCTTATGTGTAGGATTAGATTTGATCCCCGATAATACTAATATAACATGTGGGGATCCATCTTATCTTGTCACACATTGTGTGCTTTAGGAATTTATTTTACAATATGAGCTCTTGAGAATGCCACATAATTTATTAAGTTCATTTGACTTGCTCATATAGGATTTCATTGGTTAGATGTTGCATTAAGGCCGACTTATAGGATAATAAATGTAGACACCCCAATTTCACATCTATCATAAATCAATTAATTCCCCTTCCTCATTTCCCACAAAAATACACTTCGAATTAATCAAATATAATTTGATTAATTATCCATTTCAAAATCTAAAAATAATCTAATCCTCATCACATGTCATTATTCTCCATGTTTTTCCACTATTGAATTAAAAATTCAAATTCAAATCCTCACCCACCCTTCGTGGTCCCCACTCACCTAAAATCCTCCACTTATGAATTAAAAATATAATTCAAATCCTCACCCATTCTTCGCGGCCCCACTCACCTAATCTTGCACACATTTTCAAACCACTCATCTAATCTTACCCACATTTTCAAACCACTCACCTAATCTTGCCCACATTTTCAAACCATGATTACTTAAATTAATCTAATTTAATCACTCCCTCTGGCTATAAATACAACCTTACCCCTCCCCTCTAAACACACGAAGAATAAGCTTTCATGCCATATCTAAGTTCTTGCATCCTTTGAGCAAAGAACATCATTTTGCCTTGTCCTAACATCAAAATAGCCTCATAATCCTTCTTCCCATCTAATGCAAAGTAAGAAGATCGTTGTTGCAGGAAGGTCTTGCTTCGTCTTGAAGAAAAGCACCTACATATCACAAAATCAGGGCTCAATCCAAGTTTCCTAGCCCATTCTGAGGTTTGCTACGGAACGCGAAGGAGGAGGTACGATTATTGATATTTTACTTCCTTGTTAGTAGTGTATTTTTCTTAGCTTACATTCTGGCACGCCCGATGGCTTTTGATCTATTTCCATTGATTTCTCAATTAGTGGTGTTATCCATTCTTTGTTTATTATTGTTCGTTATTATCTCTTTTTCCGTACCTTATGGCCTTCTTTGGTTAACCTTCACGTTGTGGGTAGCGTTTTTGTTGTGCGGTATCTTGTGGTGTATCTGCAGGTTATAGTAACAATGACATCACGATGATCGTCCTATCTTTGATCTCCACAATGCTCAGTGTCTAGCAGAAAGAACATTCCCCCCCTCCTCTAGCTACTCGTATGTCGCTGTGGATGACAAATTTTGGTATGGGAACCCGATCCTGAAATTCATTTTGAATTTGCCTCTGGTCAATTTAATTTGATACTAAAAATTTGTAACGTATACTCTTATTATACGAATTTAATACTCCCTTTAGTTTTCTAATTTCTTTTACTTTAGTATTGTTTTCTCTGTCTAAAATCTCTACAAAACAAAAAACAAAAAAAAAACCTCAAAATAGTAAAAATATATATTTTTTATATTATTTATTTAAGTAATAGCAAACTTCACATCTCCCAACTCCCTATACCACTCGACTACGCCCTCACCACTCCCTGTATTCTCCTATCACCCATCCTAGATCACAATATCCTATCCTGACTCCTCTCTCCCCCATTCCCGAACTCCCCCGATCCACTCGGCTCTCACTTCCCAATCCTGAACTCCCTCACAGCCTCTCCTCTCTGATCCATCCACCACCCATCTTCCTTCCACAAGGACACCCAACTCCCTCCACGTCCGTCACCCATTGTCCCTTTCTCCCATCTCCCAATTCATCCCCATCCCCGAGCTCCTAGCCGACTCCCCTATCAAAACCATCCCCATTCCCCTTCCACGTCCCAACGCCGCTTCTGTCCTAAACTCCCAACTACTCCTCCATCCTTCCCACGTCCCAACGTCGCTTCCATCCTCACTCCCTCCAATCCGACTCCCTCCCTATCCCTTCGCCCCATCATATCCTTCCACATTCCCCTCCACGTAGACTTCCCCCCTTTTCCCGTGGACACCCCTAAACTTGTCTACCCATTAACGTAGCTTCCTCCCCAATCTCCACCCACTTCCCACATCCTGTTTCCTCGGCTTGCCCCTTCCTACATCTTCCACACAGACCCCAAACTACTTCCCCCGTCCCTTCAGCTCTCAAATCCCCGTTCCAATCTACACGTAGACCCCTCTCCTGTCCTCTCATGCCATCTCTCCATGCACAACTCCCCACTTCTCCATGCCAAATCCTCTCCCAATCTCCATATAATATCCCTCCCACCTTTCCACGTCATCCCAACATCAACTCCATCCTTCTCGTCTGCACATTCAAACTCCACCTGAGCCCTCAGCTCATCCATCCCCACATCCCCCACACCGACCCCGTTCCACACCATCTCCCTGACACTTATCCCACCTCACTTCCCTCTCTTCCACCCGACTCCCACAAATCCATCTTCTCCATCCACACCCCTTCAACGTCCACCTTTCACTGACTCCATCCTTCTTCCCAACGTAGACGCTGATTCACACCATCTCCCCCAGCCACCTTCCTCACGCGCTCAACCCGCACATCTCCCTGTCACCCCCTTCCCACATCCCATGCCATAGTCCCGAGCTCCAACACATCACTGTCCCAACACCTCCTCTATCCTAAAATCTCATCACCGAACCTTTCTCCCACGTATTCTATCCTACGTGAGCTTCCCCACTCCTATCTGAATCCTCCATTCACGTAATATACTTTACCATACACTCTGAATGTTCCTGAGATATCACAATTCACAGACTGTAGGTGGTTTTTGTGATTTTAAACCATATACGATTGTGAACATTTTTCAAAACTGTCGGCCACCTACAAATTTTGAAAACTGCACTTTTTTTTTTAAGTGACGAGTTATGCCTATTTTATACATATATATATGAACAGATTAGGGATATATCTATAAAAACTTTACTGGAATTTACCGCCACCTGGATGAGCTAAGCCGTCTGTGAAATTTGATTTTCTAGTCACAGTTAATTTGTAAATTCCAGGCCTCTTCCTGATCGACCATTACAAAAAATTATACTTCCCATTGTGTACAGACAATGGTAGTCAACTTGTGTAATATTTTCTACAGCTGTCTTGATCTGAGGATCGATCTCTGTATCTACAAGTCGACAATATTTGGCTGTTAATATACAATCCTCCATTTTCCAAACTACTTTCGTTGAAATCAATTTCAGGTCGCCCCATCTAAAACCAACAATGATCAGAACCTGTATAAATTACATATTTAATATGTTACCCAATTGATTCTGATTTACATATTTGTATAGTTTTATCAATTTTTCCGTATTAAACCATTTCCCTTGCCTTTATCTATCATTTATTTAGTTTTATACATGGCATCTTTTATGTTATTACTCTGCCTTATGAACTTGCTTTATCATCTGGATTAATAATTCCGGTCACCAACCAAACTCTATATATTCAATTATCACGTTTAACTAGACTTTCCTCAGTTTTTTCTTCCGTAGTGTCAAAACTTCAGGACATCGTTCACCACTATAGGTTCCAATTTCTTACTTCTCGAATTATAATCATCCTTAAAGTCCTCTATTCACATCACCATCACATCCACTATATCTACTTTAAGATTTTCCTTTCAATTTTTCTTTGTGCTCCTTCAAAGTCCACTTTTTTTTGGTGTATAAGTCCACTTTCGAATCAATTTCCCTTGGTTCACACACCGTGGTTACTCTCACTTTTTCTTTTTCTTTTTATTTTTATTTTTAATGAATTCTAACTTTCTTACTTTTATTCTTATTTAGGTCGTGCAAATGCCTAGTTGGTTGTGTTTATATTACTTAGGTCCCAAAAATCGTTAATCTTGACTTGTTCATGTTAGCTATTTGCCTACTTTATTGTATTTAACTACAAACACATTAGAAAATCTAAAAACTACAATCTCCACATTTTATCTTATCAGCTTAGTTTTGTGGTTTTTAACACTTCGTGATTAAAATTACTTACTTTTCGTGATCATTCTACTAACCTTGTGTGTAAGTACAAACTACTAATCATTTTCTTGCAGGACCTTTTCGAACCTATCTCGCCAACATGATTAGGTCTACATTCCCAATCATCTTTTGCAAGCTAGAGGCCACCCCGCCTCCGTAAAAACAAAAAAAAAATTGCCTTACATTCCAATTTTCCAAAAGACAACTTCTAGGTCACGTTTTCACACTCTTCTTTCATCGTTTTTCTTTTTTGTGAAAATAATCATTATCGCTATTTCGCAATCATGATTAATTGCAATAATTATTAACATTTAAAAAAAAACTATTCCAATTGTATCCGCGTATGCTCTTTTCTTGTGCCTTCGAGCGATCTACAAAATCAGAAATGGTCACGAGTTTTTAGTTTCTTGTTCTAACATTGTAGGATCCTCTAGCTTTGTTTTCCAACTGTCATTTTAATAATTATTTTCCTTTGTCATATTCTTAATATTTGTTTGGTCGTTGGTTGTGTATGCTCTTTTCCTGCGCCTTTGAGCGATCTGGCAAATCAAAAACAACCACGATCACTTTTCTAACATTTCATTTGCAAGATAACTACTAATTTGTTTTCTATAGAACTGCGTTGCTGGAATATTGTCAAAAACAAAAACAAAACAAAAACAACAAAAATATCACAAAAATACCACTATTCAAAGGCAATTACTGAAACCAAAAAAAAAAGTACGCTCAGGTACGCAATTATTTTCTGCTAGTGATTTATTTCAAGTTGGAAAGAACCCTGCGTTTAATCACTTTATCATATTGTTTTTACACGTAGATGAGGTGGATTTCATCACCACCAAAGCTACACCGGTGACGTGGACTTGACTACCACGCACCAACAACATTTGCATCTGCATTGCACTTTGAGACCTAGTCTCATCACAGTGTTCGGTATTTACCTCGCCGTTGCTCTTCACTTACAGGTATTGATGTCGTGCAGCGCATGCGAGTCACGCCTAAATAGTTGTAACAACGAAGCCTGGGCATCGTCCCTGTAAATCTTCGGGGAGTTATAAGGACACCATACACATTCATCCCTCCATCACCTTCCACCTTTTCACAAAACCTGTTCTGGACGTGGTGATTCACTCCAAAATAGGCAAGTAAGAATTGGTGAGTCTCCTCCAGTGCTCTAATGGTTCCCCGTACCAATTTTGTCCCCATAAAAATTTAGGTATATCAGGACTAGGGTATATCGGATGACGCATCTTCTTGGAGTAATAAGAGCCTGCATCCACCATTTCACAGCATACTTGTATGATTGCATGAAACAATAATCATTCCTGAAGAAGTTACCTCATAAGCCAAAACAATTGAATCCACATGATTGCTTGTTGTTTGAAAACAAAATAGTTTAGCATTGTTTTATCATAAAACTTGGTTGATATCAATGTGTTCATTGTAAAAGTTCAGACCCTAGTTGTGTTCCACAAAAAAATCAGTTCTCGACCAATTCAATACCAAGCGAAAACATCTAAACAATCCAACAACATAGACCAAAACATCACACCATTTTCATTAGCTCACTTTAGCCAATAATACATCTGTCATAGCTTGTCTTTAGCTATATCCAATAGATATTGAGTGACTTGCGTTCACTCCTTATCTCATCAATTGTCAAAACATTCTTTCTAGCTTGTTTCAAGCTATATCAAAATGACATTGGGTGACTTGTTTGAGTTCACTCATTATTTCATCAGCTGTCGAGTTTAACAAAATCCCATCTGACACAAATACCTTTAAAACTCATTTTGAGTTCACAACTGTGTTGAGTCACTTGTTTGAGTTACTCTTCCTATAAAAAATCTAGAGCTTGTTAAAGCCAAACCAATCAACATATTCGTCATAGCTTGTTTAAGTTATATCCCACTTGTATCCTGAGTATCTTGTTTGAGCTTACTCCTTATAGCCTTGTTAAAACTTGATTGAGTGAAAACAAATATCATAATCAATAGGTTGAGTTCTTCATTGCACATTTCTTCGTTCTCCCTCTCTTTCAAACATGATGAATTCACAAAAAAATTCACGCAATGAGCTATTAGAACAAATTAATAAGATAAAAACACAACTCTCTCATATGGCTACCCAAATCAATGAACGATCACCCAAAAAGCCAATCATACAACCTAACGAAGACATCACTTACGTAAAGTCGAACGTCAATTTACGCCCCTTGGAGAAACTCTCTCTAGTGTTTTTCATCAACTAAAAGAGGCTAAACTGATAAGATATCCAATTACAAAACCCTTTGTCGAAAGGGAATCTAAGCCATGTTGGTACAAACCTAACACATACTATGATTTTCATCGCATTGATGGTCATCACACAGATAAATGTGTGTGATTTAAGAATTACATCCAAGACTTAATTTACAACGATGTCATCTCTGTAGAGCTTGATGAAAATGCTCTTGCAACTAATGACACATCCAATACCACAACTTTTAATGAAGAGCTGACTACTGTCGAAACTCCTATATATACTGAAATTCCACGAGATCATGACGACAACAGTCAAGACTCTCTAATTCCAAACAAATCCATATCTTCTTCAAATTTCCTTCCATTAGTTCAAACATACATTGAACCTGTTTTGGACAACAACATTCTTCCAACATCTACTGAGTACTTGAACTTATTTCGAGCCTCTCTTTCAACCCAAACATACATTGAACATGTTTTGGACAACAACATTCTTCTAACATGTACTGAGTACTTGAACTTATTTCGAGACTCTCTTTCAACCCAAACATACATTGAACCTGTTTTGGACAACAACATTCTTCCAACATATACTGAGCACTTGAACTTATTTCAAGACACTCTTTCAACAGAAACATACATTGAACCTGTTTTGGACAACAACATTCTTCCAACATCTACTGAGCACTTGAACTTATTTCAAGACACTCTTTCAACAGAAACATACATTGAACATGTTTTGGACAACAACATTCTTCCCACATCTACTGAGCACTTGAACTTATTTCAAGACTCTCTTTCAGCCCAAACATATATTGAACCTGTTTTGGGCGACAACATTCTTCCAACATCTAACGAGACCTTGATCTCATTTCAAGACTCCCTTTCAAACCTTGATATTATTGTAGACACTACATACGAGGTTCCATCAATAGGTACCATTAAGTTTGATTCTATTCTTCCAATATTGGCTCTTATGCCTAACATCTCTAGTCTTTTTGTCGAAACACAACCACATCAAGTTTGGACACTTGCGACAATGCAACCCGTCGTGTCCATCATGCTTTCAACTATCGATCCTGCATGCATCTCATCACTAATTAGTCTCACCTGTCAAGACTTCTACGTGCATCCATTCTACGAGGTACTTATACCCAGGAATATTTTTACACAACCTTTTCCATCTTTAATTGTGAATCTATCCTCAAAACAATCAATTAATGGACAAATAGAAGCAAAAAACAAATAACACAAACCATCATTATTAACACACATGGAAGCTATTGGCTTAACCAAATCTATCCCACTCTTTGGGCTTACCGCACATCTTATCACACACCTACTGGAGCCACTCCCTTCTCCTTTGTTAATGGTTGGGAAGCTATTTTACATGTCAAGGTTGAACTTCCATCCTTCATAATATCCTTCAAAGATGTAATCAATCAAGATTATTATCGACACTCATGCCTTAATGAACCCGAGCTTCTTGATGAAAAACAACTTAATGCCCTAGATCATCTTCCATTCTATCAAAATCATCTATGGCATAGCTACCATAAAAAATTAAAACCTAGAAAATTTAAGGTCAATGATTTCATTCTCAAATAAAATCAAAAGAATACACCCAAAGAACGAGACAAACAAGAAAAATTTGAGCCCAACGAAATCATAGATAATTTTGGGTTTGGAGCTTATAAATTGGCTATTGACATAGGCCAAGTCCTTGAAAAACCCATGAATGCATTCCATTCAAATAAATTATATTCTTAAAAGCACTCTATATTCTAGGATACAACGTGTACATTGTTCCTTTTGTCTTTCTTATCTCCAAATAATTTAAATTTAATCATTTCCATTGGCAAATATTTTCTTTATCAAAATCACATCTTCATATTTATCATCATGAGACAAGTGTTAGTATAAATCCTATTAAGTTTGTGAGCGTCATACTTCTTCCACTTTCAGTCACTTTCCTCTATGGTCATACCTAGAAGCTTACTGATGGTAATATATCCCCTTCTAATACATTCTCTCTTTCATAACAAAGCTCTAAACTTCGTTACCCAATTCGTTTGGTCGTCCATCTCAGCCTTTGGTGTTGAACCCTTGCGTCCTACTAGTCATGTGGGGCTAAGATTGGGGGCAGACGTTTCTTCCCAAATACAAAGCACTGTTGTAAAAAAAAAAAACCATCAATTCAATAACTTATGAATAATTCATTATCACATCTTTCGTCCTTCATAGTCTTTGGTGTTGAGCCCACACTTCTTACTGGTAGTGTGAGATTGGGAATGGAGGAAGGTGCCCTTACTCGTCTACGTCTTGTCTTCGGTGATAAACCCTTGCCTCTTACAAGTGGCATGGGGCAAAGCATAGAGGGTCATTCTCATAAAAGCATAAAAACATTGCAAAATATTCCAAAAATAAAATAAAATAAAACAAAACAAAAAAAAAGACTAAAAAGAAATTCACTCGCCTATATTTTGCCTTTGGTGATGAGCCCTTGCTTCTCACTAGTAGCATGGGGCAAGGCATAGGGAGTCATTTCAAAAATACAAAATCTTATAGTGCTTACAAATTATAGAATCCCCAAACACGTAATTTATATGCCTAAGTGAAGAGAGAACTATCCCTTAACCTCATATCTTATCAATCGGTAGGCCACATAACTGTCTAAGTCTAGCATGTGACTCATAAAGTGAAAGCCATTTTTGAAACCAGTTCAATAACATTATGACTAATGGAGTCACAATTTCCCAAAGGGATTGTTGTTAGCATTTGTCTCTATATTCATTATCCACCTCCTTCGTCCTTTTTGATTCTCGATGATGAGCCCACACATCTTACTAGTTGTGTGGAGTCAAGAATGGAGCTGGAATTCTTTTCATCATATCATCACCACCATATCCTGCCAATGGAAAGAGAATTTGTGTTATTCTGAGCATAAGTTACTACACTGAACACGCTAAATACGAATAATATCCTGGTTTATCGCCTCTCAAAAATAACTCTGCACTCTAGGCCATATATTGCCACTCACAGTGTAAAAAAATCTAGAGATAGTGTAAAAATCTCAAAATCCAAAATTTGAAAATCGTCAAAAATCCAAAAAACAGTGTAAAAATTCAAAAATCCAAAAACATTTGAAAATCGTCAAAAATCTACCAACATTTGAAAATCGTCAAAAATCTAAAAACAGTGTAAAAATCTCAAAATCCAAAAACATTTGAAAATCGTCAAATTCCCAAGTATAAAAATCCCTCCAAAAAAAAAAAACATTCAAAAATCTCCAAAAAAATCTAAAAAAATTATAAAATTCAAAAACAAACATTAGAAAATCCAAAAATCCAAAAACAAAAACATTAGAAAATATCCAAAATACAAAAACATTTGCAAAATTTTCAAAAGACCAAAAACATCCACAAAATCGTAAAAACTCAATAAGCAACACAATTCATCCTTTGAACTATTATCCCAAACAAATGGTCCAACCACCTTATGACTACCAATTTCAGACCACTTCTCCTCGCGTGAATCCTTGCTTGGGGAAAATCTGGCTCTCATTGTTTCCTTGTTTGAGGAGACTGACCCAATCCCTTGTACCCCTACTTGGGGGCACATCTAATCAATCATCACTATGGAACACGTTAAGGACATGTTTACTGGTTCTTGTGTTGCATTATTAGTGGCAAATTATTAATTACTTTCTTGTATCTTGATATATTATAGGGGGTATCTTGATTTTATGTATCCTGGTGTTCTCTGTAATATTCTTATGTTATTTGATTGCATGTCGTACTGGAGCATCATACTTTCTTGATGGCCTTTGTCTATGCTCTCTTCCATTTGCATATCGTACTAGGGCATCAAACCTTTTTTATGGCCCCTGTCTATGCTATCATGCTTATTACAGTCTAGTCATCCTGATCTTTTATATCACGATGCATCCTGTTATGTGCTATATTAAAATTAAGATACTTTTCGTCACGTGAGTATGTTCCTGCATGATCAACATCTTACTTTGCACCCCATCCATTCACCCATACTAATGCATTCTCCAGTTTGCGAATCCTACTTGATCACCGTTGCAGTTTGCGAATCCTACTTGACGATCTTTCTCAAGTAGCATTCACTATCCAGCAACTCCTTCTCCCCCACCATGATCACCATGTATTTGATCCATTCATTCTCACTTCTCATTTTTACTCCTCCACCGCTTATACCCATATTACCCTTCTCACCATTCCTGTCCCCTCTCACCCATTGGTATTCTTTCCTTTCACCCTCCTCTGCTTGGCAATCTTACTTAACCACTCACCCGGCATGGTGATCTCACTTAAGAGTCCCTCTTAAGGATGATCTGTCTCCTTGCCTTTCCCCATCACTACACAGCCTTCACCCTTCATTTTTTCTTGGCATTCCCCATTATCACATCCTTTCACCTCCTTTTCGATTCTCGCAAACACCACTTCTCGCTTGACCATTTGTCATCTCCAGTTTTGCTCACATGGCAATCTTACTTAACCACTTCCGTCACATGAAAATCTTATGTCAGGGTCCTCCCTACACTTAACTTGTCATTGTGAACTTCTCCCCCGCCTCATTCTTCGTTCACTTTGTTGATCGCTTCTTCCACCTGGTATCTCCTATTACCCACTTTTTCCTCCTACTATTATCCTTTCTCCACATATTCTCTTACAACATACAACTCATCTCTTCCACCTACAATCACATTCTTTTCCCCCATTTTCCCCTTCTTGATCCATCACCCTTCATACCGTTTCTTCCCATTATTTTCATGTCTTCATTCTTCATCCTCACCTCGTTCATCCTCATCACCCACATCCTCTCCTCGCTTCCACTTAGTCCCAACTCATCCCTCTCATATTCTTCACTCTATCTCCCTTACTCTTCTCATAATCAACCCCCAATCCTATTCATTCCCTTTTCTCTTTCCCACACACCCTCACACCTAGCATTCAAGGTCGATTGAATCCTTTCTCCATTTGCGTCGTGCAGTCATTCCAGTTTCTTCCACTCCATTATCATCCTCTTCTCCGCCGAATCCATTTCCTTTCTTTTTGAGAGTTTTGTCGTATATTTCATTCTCGTCAATCCTCTCGAGGGGGCATCACCACATCTATCCATAATCACATCTTCTCATGACATTTTTGTCTTGGAGGATACTATAACATCCATCACTCACCACTTTCCATTCTCCCCAACAAACATTCGCTCTACCTTTTAAAAAGTAGATTGAATTCTTCCCCCATACCGTCTACTTTCTTTGAAAGGACACTACTTTCATAGTACCCTTCCAAAGAGGGGAAAATGTAGACACCCCCAATTTCACATCTATCCTAAATCAATTAATTCCCCTTCCTCATTTCCCACAAAAATACACTTCGAATTAATCAAATATAATTTGATTAATTATCCATTTCAAAATCTAAAAATAATCTAATACTCATCACATGTCATTATTCTCCATGTTTTTCCACTATTGAATTAAAAATTCAAATTCAAATCCTCACCCACCCTTCGTGGTCCCCACTCACCTAAAATCCTCCACTTATTAATTAAAAATATAATTCAAATCCTCACCCATTCTTCGTGGCCCCCACTCACCTAATTTTGCACACATTTTCAAACCACTCATCTAATCTTACCCACATTTTCAAACCACTCACCTAATCTTGCCCACATTTTCAAACCATGATTACTTAAATTAATCTAAGTTAATCACTCCCTCTGGCTATAAATACAACCTTACCCCTCCCCTTTAAACACACGGAGAATAAGCTTTCATGCCATATCTAAGTTCTTGCATCCTTTGAGCAAAGAACATCCTTTTGCCTTGTCCTAATGTCAAAATAGCTTCATGATCCTTCTTCCCATCTAGTGCAAAGTAAGAAGATTGTTGTTGCAGGAAGGTCTTGCTCTGTCTTGAAGAAAAGCACCTACATATCACAAAATCAGGGCTCAGTCCAAGTTTCCTAGCCCATTCCGAGGTTTGCTACAGAACGCGAAGGAGGAGGTATGATTACTGGTATTTTACTTCCTTGTTAGTAGTGTATTTTTCCTACCTTACAATAAATAACCCATAAAATATAATAAATTAGGAAAAGAGTCATTGGAGAGTGTGCGCGAGACTGTATGTGTTGGCCTAAACCGTAGTATAGCTTGGTCCTAGTCCATACAAGTTTGGACAAGCAATTCATGATGACAGAGAAAGATTCTAAGCAAGATTTTTGGGAGTGTTACATTAATTTGGATGAACACAACTGAGCATAGAAGTGTGTATAGTAAAGAAAATCATGCAAGAGAAAGATAGGGAGAGAAAGATATAAGTTATTTAGTCTTAGGATATGTACATAAGTCATATTGTAAAGACAATACAACTTGTCATTTCCAAAGGATAATTTACTAAATTTATGTGTCTTCAATATGAGAT
The DNA here is from genome assembly GCA_019776745.2 of Taxus chinensis. NCBI lineage: Eukaryota > Viridiplantae > Streptophyta > Pinopsida > Cupressales > Taxaceae > Taxus > Taxus chinensis. The sequence goes on along the minus strand of CM034151.1, from coordinate 228,078,917 downwards.
TGATATGTTCCCTCTCTAACTTAAATTTGAGTTTTTGCAAGCTCTAATGTGGCATGTTTGTTGTATGTGTAAGCTTCAATGCAGTGTGTGTGACTCAAGTTCGTGAGCAATCTCTATAACGGCATGTTGCAGCTCCTGAGTGGTGTTTTCCCCCATGTTCACACTAAGGTGGGGAATGTTAGGAAATTAGTATTCACATTTTTATGTGATTTGTAAATAACGTAAGTGTGTATAGGTATAATTAACTATTTGTGAATTTTTTTAACAACTTCATGCAAATAGTTAAAATAAGTGATTATAGGATTGAAATATATTATAAAAGAGAGATAATAGGATGGGTTGAGATAATAGGTTGTTTCCAATAAACCTTGACTCCTTAGTTTTAGGAGTTCAACAAATTATAAATTTGTAGTATCTTTCGTTGAATAAGATCATTGAGATTATTAAGTGTTATTATTTTTTAGTGTAAAGCTCTACCAAATGTATTAGAAATTTACACATGAAAACAAATTCATTACAATTTAGATAGACGTTCCTTAAACTAAACAACTTTAAGAAGAGGATTCACATGAAGAAATACCAATAGAAGCACCAAAGATTATACCTAATGCAAAGGAACATAATGTTTGAGTGCATAATATTATAACTATAAGAAGGTATAGATCACAACCCATTGTTATGGTACAACTAGAAGATCCTAAAAATGATCCAAATATTCAAGGTTGTATCAATGAAATGGATCATGTTTTTATAAATCCTATTTTTATAAAATAGGATGATGATAATGTTGGTGATAATGTTTTATCCTTTTTATATTCATAGGTACTTCAACATCTTAATTTAGCTCTTGATTATACACATGCTTGAACTTACATATCTTATGATAATTGTCATGATTCACTCGATTATGATTGTATTATTGGTTAGATTTTTCTAACGACTTACTTTTGCTTGCAAACAAATATTCTCTATTTTTCTATGTTGCTTTTGGTTATTTATAACAAGCTCATATTTATTTTGTTATGATTACTTCTTTATTTTCAATGCTTTGCATCTCTACACGTCTCCTTTCTCTTTGATTTTTATTCCACATTGTGTCACCCACTTATGATCTTTTTGAATGTTTCACATATATCTAATGATAATTGTCACAATTCGAATATGATCTTATTGTAGGTTATTGTTTTATAACCACCTACTAATGTTTGCAAAGAAATATTTTATATTTAATCTATGTTGGTTATTTCTAACATGCTCATTATGTTATTTTTTTATAACCACCTGCTAATGTTTGCAAAGAAATATTTTATATTTATTCTATGTTGGTTATTTCTAACATGCTCATTATTCTTTTGCTAGGATTACTTCTTTATTTTTAATGCTTCACATCTTTACACATCTTCTTTATCTTTGTTTTTTATTCCATTTTTCGTTACCCACTTGTGATATTTCTTGCTTTCATGTTTTTTCTCATGGTTCCTACATGTCCTCTCTACTTTTTATGGTTTATGATTCATTGTTTCACTAATTCTTATTTCTATAGCCTCGTCTTTTTTACTTAACTATTTATTTGTGCTTCAAGAGTGTATTTTATATTGCTTTACAATTGTTTATCTTTTACACGTTATTTCATTTTTCTTTCTTGGCCTTTTTATTGTCTCTATCCTTTGTTTGGATTGCTTTGTCCCATCCTGAAATTCTCTAATAACTTATAAATAATTATGGCATATTTCTTTTAGGAAAAGGTCTTCAATGCAATAAAATCTAACAGTTGTAGTCAAGGATCTCTTTTCTATTTGCCTTTAGATTTATTATTATTTATATGATTGGCTATATTCAATTATTATAACCATGTTAAAAGTGTTTGTCTTAAGATCTGGTAATTGTTATATGTATTTTAAATCCCTTTCCCTTTGTCTTCTTAAATGTCAATTTGTAAAGTATTGGCATTTTATGACTATGTTATACTATATATTACTTGTTCATGTTATATGATTATGCATAACAACCTCATTTCATTACTTTTTACAACCATGTTATTGACACAATTGTCAAGATAAGTGCAAGTTTTAGTTTCTTTTCAAGATATATGCTCATGAATATGGACTAATATTAGGTTGGGAGCATTACATACTCACTTGGGGGAAACTTTGGGGAAGCTAAGCACATCTTTTGTCTCATTTTGGGTTCTATCTCACTGATTATTTCCTATACCACTATGTTCATTTGATCTTCCATATCTATGATATATATTCTTTGTTGATTGTTATCCCTTATATACTATATTTTTATCCACATATTTGAAATGTTTCCATGTTCTTGATTTGTATTCAATTATATTGTATGTTTTCATCATGCTTGTTATATTTATGATCCCATTGTTTATTTTATTTTTTGTCATAATGATGATTTTTTGTGTCATGTTTGATGTGTCTTCAGCGAGCTTTATTTGATTTCATCATGTTTGACATATGCTCATTATTTATTATGTTTTCCATATGACTGGTGTGTATTCATTATCTTATTTACCTACTCTGTGGTTGGTATTTCTAAGGTGTTTGACCCATGCTTGTTGATATATATGGCATGTCTCACATTATACTTAGCTTTTTCAAGAGTTTGATGTGTCTTATGGTGTCAAAATCCATATCATATACAATGTATTTATTATTTTACTACGTTGTCATGATTCATTTCATACATCTATTGGAGGCAAGGATCTATACTTCTTATTCTAAGTATTTTATCCTATGATAAGTTGTGTTACATTACTTATATCTTGTTCACATTGTGGCATGTTATTGTGTGTACCAATAGCTTATATTTTTCATACATATGGTCATGTTACTATATGTGATACTTCTTACATACATATCACTCACATATGAGCATATCATGTTTACACTTATATTGATCATATCATAATCCCATGTAAGGAAAATTACCCATAACATACATACTTCCAAGGTTATATATTTATATCATATACATCAACAATTTTATAGCCTATCATACACATGATGCATAAAATCACTTTCCTTTGAGATGAGTGATTCACAAGTTCATTACAAATTTTAAAGGGTGCATATATTTCACTCATAGCATTTATCCAGACTTCAAATACTCCTATTAAAGAAGACATTTACAATAGCACCTACTTTTACAAATGGGCATTCCAATTTTTTCTTACTCCCATAAAGGGATGTACTTAGGGGTAAAACCTAGTCCCACAAAAATTAAGGATATTGATTAGCATTATTTTTCCACTAAGAATTATAATCTAAAATGTATGTAGGATTTAGCACATACTTCAATACACTAGACTTCACTCAAATTCATGTGGAGCATTGTGCCCACCTTCCAATCAAATCAGGTGTATCATTTTCAATTTTTATTATATAGCTTTCAATAGATTATTTATATGAGCACTTATCCATGTTTGAATGTTCTTGCAGGTTCATTGGAATTTGCTTTAGGATCTTCAAACCAAAAATAGTGTATCCATACCATATCTTCTTTACTTTCATATGTATGCAAGCATAGACATCAAAGTGCGGCAACATGTAGACATATAAATATGGCTCTTGTGCATTTATAAATCATTTGTTTGCATGTTTCTAGTGTGTTTTCCAATTTTTTGGTCAAAATGTATCTTTATTAGTGCATTTTTTTTACTTTTGATGGTCCTCATTAATCTCCTTGCACACTCTAGTTTTCACCTCACCACCTCCCTCCTTTTTCCCTATTGCAAACCTCTTTTCCAAAACATGGACATGTCAAGAACCTAATGTGCAGTCCTAGAAAGTTACCACTTGACACTTCCCTCTATTTTCTCATGTATCCATTATCGTTACTTTTTCACTATTTTGACTATTAGATGTTAGCTTCCACACCAGTAGGGTTCAAGTTTGAACTTCAGTTATTTATAAATACACAAACATCCTAGTTTAATTGAGCATTTATTATCTATCATAAATTATCTATCTATTTGGTGAAGCATCCATTATTATCAAATCATTCAAGGATTTTTAAACTGAAAGTTACAGAACACGGTTATTGAGTATCTATAAACATTTGCGTGTATGCACAAATATGAGGGGCCAAAAAGCGGACACAAATCCGTTTTTTGGCCATTTTGGCCATAACGCACTCGTGTTATGGCTTGCTCGTGTTATAACGTGAAAGGGAAAATCTAGGTCATGTTATAACGTGATCACATTATGTAACGACCCAAAAAGTTCACACCCAAACAACACAGTCAAAAAACAGGATAATTTTTTTTTGACGCATGACACGACACAACATGCCACCACCAAGGTCACAACTAACTCCGTGGGTAACTCAATACAAGGATGACCACAAGGGTAGCACGGAAATGTTCACACACGCCAAGGATGATTCACTTTTCTATCTGACAAAACAACATAAGAAACCACCACATAACACACCTACAGATAGGGCAAGCCACAATGAGGAAATTATTGATGGTTGTTTATTTTTAAGTAACCTCTTTCGATCCTTAACTACAGTTTGCTAAGACTCTAGATATGATTTGTACAATGCTTCTTACAATGCTAAGTTTTCTCAGGCTTATTAAATCTTATCCTCTTCTAACAACTAACAGTTCATTTCACCTTAGAGTTATTTTACAAATTTCACCCCAAAAGGAATAACGTTCACTAGAGAAGCTAGGGTTAACATGTTATATAATTCTTACTCTCAAAGATCGTCTCGCCTATGATTTCTTTAAAGAATTCCTTGCTCTCAACTTGGTAATCTCTACATTAATTTATTTAAATATAACTTTTAGTTCAACTTTTATAAGTATTAAACGACCCACATTACTTTACTTTTGTCGCATTATTAATAAGTCATAGCAAGATTTACTCAACATTTCTTTTCAAGGGTAAAGTTTAATAACACTCATTCACCAGAACAAAACAAGGTTACATCCACACTTAAAATACCAATAATCCCCTAAGGTCACTCAACAAGTAGTAACCAATATTTTAATATTTTCAATGATGGTCAAACGAACCAAGGTGTCCAAAGTTAAGATGACAAAGTCCACAAATACATCATACCAAGACCAAAATCTTCTCCTACATTTTCCACTGTATGTTATCCATAGCTGAACAATATAAAAAGGATTCATGTAAGAACTTCTCAGCTGAAGATGATGCACAAGTTTACAAGTCTATCCCTCATCTACCCGCTAACATTCCATCTGCAGCAAATATTTACTAGAGTCAGTTCGCTAGAACTGAGCATGATAAGATATAAACCTCACCTAATAACTTATGCCATCTAGCATTTAAATAAATGAAATTTTGCAATACTCCCTATCAAATAATTCCTATTCATGTATTCAAATCTTAACTGCACATCTCATGATAACACATTTCATACCCATCATTGAACACTTCCCTAAAATCTGCTTACATATGAACTAAAATTCCAAGTGGCTAGAAGATAAGCAACCTTAACCTTGCATTTAATCATAATTAAATCATAGTAACAATAGTAACGCTCACCTAATACCCTCAACCTACTTCACATATAAAAGTGTCCAACAATATTATCTCTCAATTAATACAAGCACCAACGACATTAAGCTTCTATAATAAATACAAGTGTCAATCATATGATAATCATCAATATTACCCAAGTATCAACCTTTATAGAAAAACAAGGATATGCAAGTATACTTTTGATATTTATCTCACAATAAAAAGAATGTACTTATGTAAACAAGGGTTCCACCAATCCGTAAGTTCATATATTGTTTAACTATCCTATCGGTTGTTTATTATCATGTCTCTATATGCCTCTATTAGTATAAGAGTCCATCCCAGAGGAATGAATTACGAACAACAATACCGTCATACTTCGTTAATAAGTAGAAGGTACATTTGGCTAGCTAAAACAGGTAAGCGTGGTCCAAGCCACTATAATTGCAAGTATCAACATTATCTCACTCACAATTGAGATGCAAGTACCAATTTTTAGCTAACATAGTAATCATCATAAATGCCAGAAAATATTCCACGCGCTAACCAAGGATTGAAATAACATATTTATTCTTACCGGTTGCCTGATAGCATAATATATCATATTATATAATTCAACCTCCACTCGCATATCTCAATTTATGGGTATCAATCATTGTCCTATATAATGAAGTTACATAATTTCAGGTCGACTTTTATCCTTAACGTCATATAAGGTATGAACAGTCCCATTATGTTAGTTGTCACCTTTACTTAAGGCTGTGCAAGAATTCTTTTTAGGGTAGTTCTCATAACTTCCCTATTCATCTGTTTTCCTACCAACAAGCATTTCAACCAGCTTTGAAGTCAAAGTATAGGATAAATTTATAATCTCATATTTCAAGCATTGTCTGAATTCATATGCCTGAGGGCCATCACATGTCAATCAAACTTGCAGAATATACCCATTCATGAGGGTTCGATGTATCCATTATTACTTTAACTGATTCGAAGATCTAAGAAGCGCCTCAAACTTAAGCCATATAGTTATCCACACAAACTAACGTCTTGAGGCTTACCGTATTCACAAGGGTCACAAAATAGAACCCCATTAACACATGTTTCAGGAGCGTTCCAATCTAAAAGTAAGCTCATAGTAATAAGAATAGTATAGGGCCTGGAGAGGGGTGTTCAATAATCCCCAAAGGAACGATAATCAAAGGAGTCAGATAGTATCTAGAAGGACCAGTAAGAGCCAGTACGACTCTCCCCAAATAGAAGCCTCCAATCCTAATGGGGGGGGGTTATACTATTATCAATCCACATTAAAAGACCAACACAGTCTTTCGAGAAAATTTCCTGTTTTCACGCCATGTTTTACATAATAAAAACGAGACAAGAAAAATTCTAAATCTCATTCACACACCACAATATTTCCTACAGAAACCACTGTTCACAGGAGTAATCATGGCAAAATGATAAACTAACTTTATAAGGTCAAAAAGCGAGAATCACTGGAGAGAGATCAGCTCATGTAAATTGCGATTAAAAGTCATTCGGAAACCCATTTCTTTTGGGCATCTCGTTCAAGGAGTCAACATATATGTATATGTAAATAAATATTAAATAATATCAAGAATCCAAGACGTTACTTACTTAGTAAAATAGAATCACACATCAACAATCCAAAGGAGACATCACATGTACAGAATTCAACAAAACTGCAGAGCTTGATTTATCTAAATGCTAAAGTAAATAAATTATTAAGAGAGAGGGTTAGGGCTTATCATGCCTTTAATGCGCTTCCCAAGGCAAGAGCACGCTGGAACAGGCCCTTGAAGGTAGTGATGAGCCAAGGTTGGCTGTTACTAAGAACACCAATTTCCGAAGACCAAGAATCACCGTTACAGCATGCATAGTGCCCCAGTATACCACCAATCGAACCAGTAACCAAGGGTGCCTTTTCTGAGTTCAAACAGATATCATTCCAGCCTATCAAATAAGCAACTCCTAACGCTAGTGCTGTGGCAATCGAACTATTCACTAGCACTTGCATCCAATCCCGTTGGCCTCCCTCCTTGTATTCAGCATCATTTTTGCGCTTCTTTTCAGTACCAAGCTTTGTGAGCTTTGAGGATGTGAAGAAAAACACGAGGAGAGCTCCAAACCTGGGCAGCAGAATGGCCCATGCAAATTCAAAACTTCCCCTAATAAGTTCATAATTGCAAAGCAAATTGTGCTTCATGAATATTCTGATATGAAACAGATCCTCCTCTATGAGATTCTCTTCCATGAGTTGCATTGTAAAACAAGTAAGTCTCAATAGAGAATCTTTGTAATAAATTTCATCAGGTTTTCTGCAAACACTCTTACTATCACTTAATCGATTTGGATAAAATAAATAAATAAAAAAAACTTGAAGGAGAATCCCAAATTTGAGGATGCATTCAATACTGAACAGGTAACAACAATGTTGGACAGCCTGTTTGTTGGCAGCGCTCAAAGGGGCTTCTACTATACTGTACACGCCTGCTGCCTGGCTAAGGACTGTTGCAGCCTGCTGTGGATCCCCAACAAGAACACAACTCGCAGCTTCCAATGAAACAGGAGGTAACACGCCCTCTTCACTGGCTTGTAGCTTCATCTAAAAACCAGCATAACAGACCCACGCGCCAGTAGGGAAGAGCGCCCCAAGGTCCCACGCACTCAGCAATCTTCCTCCACGTTTTCTACACGCCCCCCGCCCCCCCCGAGTTCCAGGTGAGAACAGGATCCAATGCGGCCAGGGAAGGTGGAGAAAAACAAAAGAAACAAGGGACAGGTGCGCAGCAAGAGAAAGGCACGCATTTCTCACGTTTTTCCACCATTCACAGACAAATCCGCCCAAGGAGATCCCTCGCCGCCAGAGCAGGAAGTTGCAGGTTTGTGGAAAAGAGAAAAGTGCGGCCGGCAAGAGATGGCCAGCAACAAGGAGAGAAGACAGATCTGCACAGAAAGATCCCACACACAGCCCCAAAACAAAAAAAATGCGGCCAGGAGGAAAGAGGCGTCCCTTTCCAGCTAAGAGGTCAAAACATGATTTCAATAAAGCTGACAAAGAGCAAATTTAGGCGGCCCAAGGCAAATTTGCACTTCCTCCACCAACAAGTCAGGTAAAATTACTTATCCATAAAATAAATTTAAATCTAATTAATCATGATTTCCTTTTTTTTTTTTTAAATAATTCCGTTAGGCCGACAAACTGACGACAGTAACCAACTGCGAAGGATAACTGGCGTCCATTCTTTTATTATTCATTTTTATTATGTTTTAAAATGTTGCGACACCCGACGGGGTTCGAAAAGTCGCTTAGGACTTAGCACAAAAGTGACAACAATTAAAAATAATAATAATAATTATTATTATTATTATTATTTAATCGAGAGGTCGAGCATGAGCGCGACCAAAACTACGGCAAAAATATCTGGCAGGCAACAAACAACAATCAACAGGAGGTTCGATAAAACAAGAACAAGGTCTTCCTTTAATAGGATAAATCGCGAGGAATGCTGCGGGCCAGCAACCAAAGCATCGACACTGACGCAAGCAAGAAGGCTCAACAAGACGACGACACCAACGTTTCAAAGGGAATACAACGACTTTCAGCCCTTAGAAGCTCGGTCGCCACAGAATATCAAAGCAATGACGAATGGGGGCATTACACATTACCGTTCGGGTTTACCAAGCCGAAATGCGCTCGCTTTATGGTTTTCTATGTGTTTTTTCACGTTATCCCTCCCAAGTGCGTTATAACATGCTCGCGTTTCATCTTGCTGGGGTTTGGAATACCCAATCCAAAGGCTTGGATTTCCAAACCAGAGGTTTGGACTATGTATTGCATGATTAAAATCGTGTTTGATAGAAAAACATCAAAATTTCACGGGTGCACCCCAATATCTAGTGCATTAAAACATAATATCCAAAAATAAATTATACTATGATGTCAAGCTCGTTTTTACCTTGATGACGATATAATTCTTTCTAATATCTTATTAGTTTAAGGCTTTCATCCATAATTTATTTTACTAGTGCCTTGTTTTCTTGCAAAAACCTATGCATACGTTTTGGTGCACAATTTACGATTTTTTCATCCAAATTAAAAAACAAATGTGGTTTTTTCTTAACTCCATTCTACACATACTCAAAAAAACTAAAAAATGACTTTTATCTCAAAGTTATGGGGGTGCACACACAAATATTTCATTTTCGGGATATGTGCACTTTGAAAATTTATAAAAAATTATCTATTCATCCAAAAAATATGAAAATTTAGTGGGACCTTGTACATGGTCTTAGCTAAATTTCTACCAAAGGGATTTGAAAAAAAAAATTATACAACTCAAAAAATGGGGTGGGGGGGGCGTGTGGCACGCACAATAGGTTCTTATCATTTTTACACAAAAATAGACATACTTTGTGTGCGCACAACATTTGAGACTCTTAATCTCAACCATTTTCAAAAAACAATAGTAGTTTAGAAACTAGAATCCGAGCTCTACGGTACTTATTCTTATCACTTTGTCAAATTTTGAGCATAGGCATGCCGAATTATTTGATGAAGTTCAAGTTTCACTGATTTCAGGAAAAAGATGTCCCTTTTTTACCCGCTTTTGGCCCCCCATCTTTGTGCGCTTACCCATTTAGAGATGTCAATCATTCCTTGAAGCACTAAATTTTATAGTAGATACATTTTGCATTACATTAGTTTTCTTATCTAATGAATTAGTGTAATGAGTTGGTGTGTTGTTTTGGATATTGTACAATGTTGAGGGGTCCAACAACTATCAAGATGGCTAAATGATTTTGGATGTAGCACAAATCCCAAGATATTATTTTCCTTACAATTTCTTATTATCCAATTAGGGTTAGGAAGAAGAAGATTGATTTCTTAGTGATTCGAGTTTAATAGCAACATTCTAGTGAGAATTTCAGAAGACAAAATCATCGAACATAGTTGTCAAAGAAAATTCCAATTTTGAGCACTTTTCCATGAACATCAAGTGTACGACTTAAACATAACAAAAATGTTAAATGCATGGTTTAGACATTTTGACTCTAGTCAATGCAAGTTTTCTTGGTTCTCTCCCGCTTTTTGACAAAAGACGTTAACAATTATCTTCCCTTTCTATATGACTTGATTTCTTTCCCCTCTCATATTAATTTAGCTTTAACAAAATAGCTATCTAATTTAGACCTAGTTACGCATGTCGTGTGTGTTTATTTACATGTTTAATGTAAAATTCATTTATTCAAAACACACATCTAAACTTAGACTTGAGAAATTTAAACTTAATTGATATTTATGTCTTTATGTGATGACCAGTGATTTTGTATTGAAGATTCTAACAACAAATCACCCTCAAACCATACCATTATTGTAAGAGCAATTTTATTGATTTATGTAAGCTTTATTATTAGAAACACATTATTATGTATATTAGTCAAAAAATGGAGATAAATTATATAGATGGTTTATAACAAAAGAGATAATTGCTTGGTATTCATGGTCTGCAAATTACATTAAACAATGTCATGCCCACAATTTACACACCCAAAAACAACAGTAAAATTACCAGAATAATTTTTTCTTTCATTACTTGTTACACGACACCAATGGGCTCAAATAGAATAAATCAACATCACAAAAGACACTTCCAGAAGCATGGACAGGCATAGACAACAATATAACTCTTGAGCACACTATTGTCAAACTTACTCAAAAGGAAGTACACGTTACAATGACTAAACCCCACACGAGAATCCTAAGGCTAGCCATATTCAACAACTCATCATTCATAGTTACATTTTTATTATAATTCAATTTCATTGTTTAACCTTATAGATTGAAGAGAATTTAATGTCTAAGCAAATATTATCATTCCCAAAGCTATACATTCGACACCGTTGTTTAAAATACATTATGTATATGAGACTTGTGCTCATACCTCAAAGCTGTATATTTTCCATTTTAATAAAACATTTTGGATCACAACGATGCCCTCCTTTATTTTCATTTGTTTTAAGATCATCTTAGGCATTTTAGCTGGTTTGACATCATTCAAGGTGCATATGATTTTTGTACAACCATTCCATAGTTTCAACTCGTTTACTCTTGTTCTAATTATATTTATGTTGTTACTTAGATCACATATTAATAGTGTTTTTAGAACAATTATGATTCATGTACACTTGCTTTTCACTCAGGGATTCAAGCCTACAAGGTGTGTGATCTCACACAACACAATTCATTTCATTATTCCTAGGCTCTCAAGTACTAAATACACATTACAAGAAAGACATTCGATACAATTTTATGCGTTCAAATGCAGGCAATATTATCAATCGTGGGGGAAACATACATCAAAGTCTCTTTCACCAATAACCTCATGGTAGGTCACACGATTAATCACTTCGTTTGCACTCGAGGAATCTACACCTTACTAAAATCAAACCCGGAGTAACCAAACACCCTTATTTCATAATAACTATGTAAAACCCAAAGGTATTTCTTTCTACTTATCAAGGTAAAACTTTATCTGCAATGCCTTAATGGGAATGTTCACAACATTTAGAGCATAGTTGAAATAACGCATTTAATCCACTTATGTTATACGTACTTACCTACATACAACACAATACTACAAGGCTCCCAGGGGAAAACATGAAGGTTATCGGTCGAGTACAAATCTCATAGATAAGTTGTAGGCTTCCTAGAGAGATTGATCACAAGTCAAGCACTCCTCTTCTCAAGTCACTCTAAGATTACATGTGAGTGTTTTTTTCTTGACCATAATCACTCAATAACAAGACTCTCCTCTTTTGTATCATTTGTAAGTTATCACTTCTCTTAAGTTTCAATCAAGGAGGAATGACACACGAATATATTTTGTTTGTGTTGGTGCTCATTTTGAGCCCTCCCTAGATGAGTTTTCCACAGAGTACTTCATACTGTTTAAATATCCAAATTTGCATATGTCACCTTGTCACTAATAGCTTTTCTTGAATATTCATGATCATCCCTTCCCCTGAAGCTTGAAAAATTAAAGTATGGACATAACTACTCAACTCTAAGGAAACCGCAATACATTAACTTGGTATTCAGTCGAATGGAGAATTCAATGTTCCATTGGTTGCAATGCAAGATAAAGGAAAGAAGGGATACCAAAGACCACTAGTCATAAGAGATAAGAAAATGTGGTTGTATCACAAAAGTCACGGCACACTGGAGTAGTGTTAGGCAGGTTTTAAAAAGGAATTAGTACTCCGTGGATTCCAAAAAATTCATGGGACACTCAAGATTTCGCCAAAGGGTTGTAGAACATCAGATAAGTAAAAATAAAATCTATAGGATGGTTTAATCACAAAATTTAGTACTCTGCGGGTTCCAAAATAGTTGTAAGGCACTCAAAGAAAGAAAAATCTTTACTGCAGATATTCAAACCATGAAATATGAATTTAGAAATGATTGATGTGCTATATAAAGATAAATTCAATATCATGGAAAGTAATTATTAAGTTAACAAATGCAATAAAAGAAATCGTATTATGTAATACGAACAAAATGGGGATTCTATAGAGGCCCCGACCCTTAAAATTCACATAGCTGATAATATGCATATACAAAAAAAATATATTACAAAAGAGGTACAATATTAATTAATTGTTATGCATTCCTCTGCAAAAGGTGGATTCTAATTCAACAACCTCTTCTTCCTGAACTCCAATTCTTTATGGTCTTGAGCACCATGAATGTACAAGATGTCCCCCGTAATATTGCTAGACATTCCTAGTTCCATGAGCTTTGAAATAGTGTTTTTGGGACCCCTCCAAGATTTTTATTAATTCGAATTTCCTTCTGTAGGAGGAAACCCATTCAAGGAGGTTAGACTTGCCTTTAAGGTAGGCCTTGGTACCTCACCGAGTAGTCACTTTTGAAGATGAGGAAGACCCAGGAATATCAGTGGGTACTGTCGAGGAAGATTCAAGTTCATCCACAAGAATGGGTTGACTTGTACAAGCTGGATTAGGTGCACATTGTTTGCATCTTCTCATATAAGGAGGCGGCACTTCAGGGGCCTTCCCAAAAAAATATATCACAGGTATTTTTTCAAGAAGATAAATTCTTTGTTCCATCATGGTGATTTTATAGGAAATTGATGATATATCCTCCACAGGATCATCAACAGACATTTTATAGGTAGCGGTGAGGATTTATTTACTCACCAATTCTTCATTAAATAATAAAGGAGATATATAATGATGTTTTTGTAAATGGTGGGCCGACAGCAGAGCTGAAAATTCTTCAATAGTTCAAGAGATTTTTGGTCCTCCACACAAAACAAATGATAATACATGACCTAAAAGATAGAAAATAAGGGAGTCATCTTGATGAGGCTTCTTATTAGTGCTACCCAAACCACAAGATGTGTTAATGGCCCATTAGTCTCCATCTGATCCTCAATATCAAATATCATCCTCACAAAGGCCTCGTCTGGACTAGAAAGGTCAAAGATTGAGTGTAAAGTATCCGAAGAAATTTATTTCAAGCTGGTTCCTAGCTCTACATCTACCATGGCTTGAGAAGAGTGGAAGCAAATTCTCTTTTTGATCAAAATGTTTGAATGGAGATATGATCTTATGAGATAACAATGGGAATTTATAAGAAGATGAAATTTGGGAGTAATTATGTAAGGTTTCATTTTAGAATTGAATGTGAAATCAATTCTGAAAAAATCACACGGATCTGGAGCAGATCAATATCTTCCAAAAGGTGATTTTCGGTTTGAAGCGGTAACTCACACAAAGAAAAAATAAAACACGAGGGAGTGTAAATTATTATCCATTTCCCAATTCATATTCCCAAAAGGGCAGTTGCAAAATCAATTTAAAATAAAGGCATGAGGGAATAGATGGTTTGTGATGGGGCGCATGAAGGATGGTAACAACATGAATAAGAAAAAAGGGGATTAAAAAATAAAAGTAAAAAAATCCCACGTATATCTATGTCATAATCTAAAAGCATAATCATATTAAGAAATAAGAAGGTATCTTTACCGTTACAAGATATTTTCCAAAAATGGAGCTCGTTTGCTGTGTCTTTCTGGGATGGTTCGTTAAATTTTTTGGGGGGAAATTTTGGTTGTAAGAAGGCATAAAATTGTATAAATATGGATTTTTCCTCATAGTTGAGAGAGTTAATTTTTGGTATTCAGATCAAAGGGGCTTATTCGTTCGAATTCTGGAAAGGTTAGAGATGTAATTTTTAACATTGTATGTTTCCATCGTGAAATGCATACTAATCTCAATTTCCCAAACTTTTGTGTCAAGTTGGTTGTAATTGTACAACCATTGATAGGATTTGAGGTGATTTATTTGATGTTCCCTTGTTAATAAATTCAAGAATTGAATAAAGTATGTTTGTTTTAAGTCTTAAATTTTGTCTTCTGGGTTCTATGTTGTAGAATTGTCCATTAATGAGTGATATTCTTTGGCTACAGTCTTGTGTTTACTTTTTTTCTTTGTCATACTTTAAATTTGTCCTTGATGTTTATGCTTTGGTTAATAATTTTGATATTTTGTTGTGAGATATACCTCTGCAATATTGGACCGAATTGTAAAATCCTTGTCATAAACATTTTGTACTTATAGAGTTTTGTAATCCTCTGAGTGTATCTTAGGCATATGAGGGATGAAGCAGTAAAAACTTTGTTAAAATACTTGCACAAGCACTTGTGTTATATATTTTAGAGATTGTATTAATTCCTTTGCATCTATTGATCTCTAATAAATGCAAATAGTTATTAGTTGATAGTGTCACTAGTTAATCCAGTTGCATTTTCCATGATTACAAGATACTTATAGTTTTAAATTTTGTGTCATGATAAAATTTTCTACTTATGATTCCCCCTTTGTGAATTCATATTTTCCATAATTGATCTCATCCCCCATTTTACAACATCTATTTGTTCTATATTAATACCTAATTTCTCTAAACATAATTGAAAGTGTCTTTTAGCCTTAATTACTTTACTAAGAGAACGTAAGAGCAATTAAACTTAAATTCTTTCAGTTACCTTCCTATGGTGTAATAAGCATACACAATACTTTGTGTGACAACTTGTGAAAGTGAAATACTGTGTCATTGGCCATGTTTATCCCAGATCAGCCCATCATTTGAAAATAAATAAGAGGGAATAAAGGCTCCATCTCCCCCTCTAAATTTCAGGCTACACCTTGGGTCCTCTCATCCTGGTTCAAGGTAGTACGTTCACCCCCTCAATCATCCCAAGACCTGATCCCTAAGGAATGTGTTAGACCCCTCCCCAGCTACAAAACGACCATATAATCCAATGTATCACCATTCCTAAGAAAGTTTCCCCTTCCTTAGAGTGAATTGCTATCAGCCCAACAAGGGGTGCATATTTGAGGACCAACTGTTTTGAGGATAGTATTCTCAAGGATTACTAGGCTAGAGTCATTTTGATGTCCTTTATACAAATATTTTATCAGTGTCAATCCATTTGCACTTCAGATAAGGTGGTTTAGTGTCTTTTGACGTTAAACATACTTGTTCATGCAGTAACCTAAATTCGTTATCTCTTATTTTCTTCAAGCTAAGAGGGGCCATCAAGTATAAATGTAACTAGGTTCATGCTTTAAGTTTAAGTTAACCAACTCATGATTAAGAAAAAAATCACTAAAATTCATCAAAATCATCAACATGCAATTATTTTATGCAATTGACCCATAAGGTAAAACACAAATATATTTCAATTCCTTAAATTACCTGCACATACAAAATAAGTGAATCTTTCTTCCATCAATCATACGACAATAACAAAAGTTGAGAATGAATATACAAATGCCTCATTTTATAATCATTCATATACTAACTATAGAATTCTCATACTTTGGTGTTTCATTGCATATACAATTGCGTTCACTCCATTTTACAAACTATGCAAGAGTACATTTAAATAGGAAATGTAGTGCTTTCTTTTTCTTCTTTGAAGAACAAACATATTACAAAGACATACATTTTTAACACTCAATTCTAATAATTATTCTATGTCATCCCGCTACCTGCAACCTATCAAAAATTTGTAAGCAAGGTCAGCGAAATACACTGCATAGAATTCTCTTACGACCCAACACAATTCATGATTACTAATCTTCCATTTACAATGAAATAAAACAACTTTGTATAACAAGAGAGGTAAGCAAAGCTTTTTAATTTCATTTCATTTTCAAAACTAAAAAGAGGTAGAGAGAGGAGAGAGAAATAACATTATTTTTTTCACAATCAATTTTCTCAGAACAAACAACCAAATGGAGATCCATGTAATCATAAGTTAGTGTCTACAAGTTTTTATGCCAATTATTTGACTTGATAAGGGTCCACGAAAGTGTTTTCTCATTTTGCAAGTTGGTGAAAACATCCAAATTAGCCTAAGCGAAAAATAAAACCATGTTCGAAAGTTGATTTTTGATGGCCCATCACACCATGTGACAAATCCTACACACTCTCTTTTATACAGAGAATTCATTGGATTTGATGGAACCCAGAACTGACAAATAGGATTCGAATAGCAAATACTTTTCCTGAGCATCCGATTGTAATTGCACTAATTTGTCCTTGTCACCCAACGACTGAAGGCCTACAAAACCCCTTGAATTACTAACTAGCGAGGTGTTTTTTCTCAAAACTAAGGGTTGCACATAATTGTCATGGATAAATATTAGAGGTATGCGAAGGCCAAATTTCATTTCCCCACTTAGGGCCTAAACGGAAATCACAAACCAAATTGAACTAACTTTCAGCAGCGATCTAAGACTACAAAAAGGTCTGCAGGGCTCCTAGAGGGGTGACGAAAAAATGCACGAAAAAACATGTGGGGTCGTTCCAAGGTTTGATATAGCACTCCACTTGACACAAAACACAGTCAAAACTTGACTTTCCTGTTTTGGGGACTGAAGAGATGTTTTAGATGTCGTTGAAAATCATGTTTATTAACTTTTTTAAGGTAAACATCGAAGTAGTTTTAAACTAGAAAACAAGTTTATTCTTCATTCAGGCGGTTTCTGTTATCCAAAAAGCTTATCCAAATCATCTAAACCTCTAAAGAAGTATAATCGAAAAATGGGTTTGCACTTAAACTTCTTTTTAGTTGTGTTGAAAGAACGGAAATTTTGTTGTTGAGTGTTATGTTTCATTTTAATTACCCGAAAGCATTTTATTCATTTGCTTTTATTTTCAATATCATTGTAAAAGAGAAAACTAGGAATAAAAAAGTCGTGTAAGATAGGGAAGATAAAACCATGCATGTCATAACCAAAGCGAGGGTATGAGAGTTGCTCCAGGTAGTTCCGCACGCAATCCAAGGGACCATGTTTTGTTGTGGCATAGTGTACCATAGTTCTTGTGCCTTCGGTATGTTTTTGCCCTTTTTAGCAATTAACAAAAATTATTTTCATTCATTGTTTGTTGGTTGTCCATAATTGTTTCAACGTTCTTGTTTTGGCATAACCTCAGAGGTGTTAGCAAAGTTTGTGGAACTTGGTTTTAAACATGTCAATGGTAGTTGGCCATCTACCTCCAAGGCCCCTCCAAAGGACCATTTTGTACATCTCCTACAATCATTGTAGGTAATAATATCGTGTTCCTTTTGAGGTATTTAGTGAAATATGGTTATACATCTGTAACTCTTATTTTGCATGAAAGTTTCCAAGGTCTTCTCAACAAGCCCATTTTGTGCATATTTTGAACTCACTGCATTCCATGAGAACCCATTTCTTTGAGCCAGGTTGTCAAACAATTCACATGCCTTATCTTTGCTCCTACATTTGTATAGATCTTTAACAGAAGAATACATGGTTCAACAATATTTAGAACACACTCAAACAAGGAAATTTGTTGAAGAAAAATAATAAATACTGCAAGTCCATATTCTTATGGGATCTACATGCACTAAACAAATAAATCCACACATCTAACATCAGTTCAATAAGCACATTGCAGACGAAGTTCGGAGTTTCTTCAGGATAAACAGAGCAGCCAAGGGCGCCTTCCACGCAACCAACATAGGGTCAAGCACCTAACAAACTAATCCACACCATCACCACAAGTTTCAATGGAAGATTCAATGATAAAGTTTAGAGTTTTCCTCCATGAAAAACAAGGCACAACCACATTGGACAAAACGTAAGAAGAGAATAATAATATTTTTTAATAAATATTTGGCCTACTTTGAAGGGCACCCGAATCGTGTTAGAATAACAATTATATTCTTCTAAATCGGCACCCACGTGGCTAATAAAACAAACAAAGGAGCTTACATGGTCGAGGATGCTTGAAATCATGTTTTTTAGTGGGCGATTTGTCAAACAGTTCACCTGTCAAGTGTGTGCTTCAATAAGAGACAAAATCCCCTTTTTATTATGCTTAGATGGATGTACATACCCTATCCCAAAGCTCGTATTTTAACACAAATTGAGAGTATGCCAACAAAGATGAGCCAATCGTATGAACACCGGTTGGTTACATTTGGTGAAGCTATTGGAACATAATGACTAAGTGGTCTGGCCAACCCTTAATGTATATGGGTCCATCACTAATATATAGGTTAATATTTAATAATCTGAAATATTTATGTTTCTATTATTAAATATGCTAACCTAGGTATATACTTTAGGTTAAATATTTAATATCATGAAATGATTATATTTCTAATATTAAATATTATAAACCTAGGTGTATGTGTCAACCATTTTAGGCTGAAAAGGTGGGTCAGGAGACATACCCGATCACCTTATATAAAAAGGACTTTAGGTCCTCATTTGATATATTCGGGAAATATATCAAAGGTGTGCAAATTAATTGATTTGGTTTTACACTTGGTAAATAGGGTTTCAAATGAGGAGGTGATCTTACTAGATCTAAAATAAGTTCTCTAAAGTAAAAGGTTATTTTCAAAGTGGTTTTTACCCTATTGGGGTTTTCCACTATAAATACTGTGTCACCTGTGTTATTTATTTCTTGTAAGTATTTTTTTATTTACTTATGTTATGATGTAATCTTTATTTAAATATTTATTATAACATTATGTAATAAGTAAGTTGATTAAATTTGTATTTATTAGAATCCTCAAATTCTAACAGAAACAACCGCCATGCTTCATGAGGAAGCCCATACCCTGATCCAAAGCTTCACGCACATAATGGGAGGATTGTTGGCTAATGTTGTAGAGTCTGGATTACACCAGCAAATTTCCTTTGCATGAAGTTTCCAACGCCATTTTAACAAATCCATTCTATGTATCCTGCAACATTGCAGTTTGTTGAGCATATTTCTCTTAGGCCTTTGGTCAAACAATACCATGATTCCTTAGGCATATTTGTCAAGCACTTTCAACACAACATCAAGCCAAAAATCCTCTTCCATAATGCATTGAGGGACGTCCAATACCTGATAAAAATAAATCTCCCATTTTTGGCGCAGGTTGGGACGTCCCAACACTGATCCAAAGCTCCACTTATGACACAGATAGGAAGGATGCAGACAAAGGAAGTGGATCTAGATTTACACCTCAAAAAACATCATTTTTTTGAAGATTTCCAAACACCAAACCACAAGATAACAAGGAACCCTAAAATTGTTTATCCCTAATTTGTTTTATTCTACCTTATTTTTATTTAATTATTATTGTCTTTCCAAACAATATATATATATATATAGTATATATATATATATATATATATATATATATTAATATATATATATATATTATTTTACTATTCTCCTGATTTAAGAATAACTTAGTATTTTATTTATTTATTTAATCCATGGATATGGTTGGGTTTGTCGAACCATTTTTATTCTACACTCAATCATACTTACTCGCATTACCTTGTTATAAACTTCACTACTTTTGAGCCATCAAGATCTTCACACATTGCAACCATGTGGCTTGCTGAGCCATTTACCTATAACTGACTCCCCCACTTTTTCAAATATAAAATAAATATTTTAAATTTGTTTGATTACTCGTTTTAAATTTTAAGATTTAAACTCTATTCACCTTGATTTTTGTTATTATTATTATCTATTTATTAATACTTTGTTACATCATTGACCACTCAAAATGGGGACATGATTGGCCACATCCACTGAAATTGATGTCTACCCTAAATTGGGCATGTGGCAAAGCACTACATCGATTCGATCAGCCAATCTTGCAAAAGATGTCCGTAAAGGAATCATAACCCGCTTGAGGGCCTTCAGATGAGCTTGTCAACAAAGCATGACAGAGTCAGGCACTACAAACAATATACATGTGACATTAAAACACAAAAACATCCCACATAACAAGCATTATTGGGAGAGAAAGACCAACAAGTGAAAGATATACAAGTATCCCTCATTACACCTTTATTGGAAGGGAAAAGCCAAACAAATGTAGAAACATCAAACCCACAAATGGGGAAACAACTTTGTAATCAACACAAGAAAAAACCTTTAAAACATCGACATCAATTAATGATGATGATGGCGGAGAATAGAACAACGAATAAGTCGTGAAGCTTAACCCATTTCTTAAAGTTGTAATCGCCGTGAACTCCAACAAAAATAAGTGCTACAAAATACAGATGCTCGAGTAGAATGCCAAAAGGGTGTAGAATTACAAAACCACGTGCAAAAGCACTTGAAAATGGAGGCATTCAAACCAGAAGTTGCTAACAAAACAAACCAAACGATACACCAAAAATGTCACAACATTCCAAACATACCTTCCCTAAATAACAAGCACCCCAAGAACCACACTTTTCTGAGGCAAACTATAAATCTAGAGTTTTAAGAAACAGGGTATATAAAATTATATAAAAATATAAAATTACAAAATCACACACAAAAATATTTGAAAAGAGAAACATTCAAACCAAAAATTATCATCAAAACAAACCAAACAATATACCAAGAACATCACAACATTCCAAACACTCTTTCCCTAAATAAGAAGCACCCCAAGAACCACACTCTTATGAGACGAACTCTAAATCTAGAGTTTTCAGGAAAGAGGTTATATAAGCCCCCATACTTTTCCAATCTCTATATGAATAAATATGTGAATCATATTAATAACTGTACAAACAATTAATTTAGAATGCTACATTTATTTTTTAAAATTAAGGAACCAAAAACAAAAATACAAAAGTCAAAGAGTATGAACCTCCGGTATGAGAAAAAGGCCATAGAATGAGACAAGAACAATACTAATGGTGGACAGCATGGAAGACATCTCCTTCGTATAGAAGTCATTAGAGATCTATTGAGTGACAAATATGATGCCAACAAGGCATTGTTCTTCGATGATTTGATTGATAGTTAAGAAATGTCAACATTGGCGAGCTTTGTTCCAAGAGATCCATCACACCATGTGAGGATACCCACGGATAGAACATAAATTTAAACCTTTTACTAAATTAATAAATGAATTTCATACCAGGAGGGCCCCAAAAACGAAGGATTTATTCCAAATAGTTTGGAACAAATCGGCGCCGTTGGATCCGTTAGATCTTATACTACCCTACATGGATGAGTGGGACAGAATAGTATCAAAGTAATATTTAAATTATAAAAGGAATCTTACAAATGTAGTACCAAATTAAACAATTATATTAATGATGATGCTGGCGGAGAACAGAACAGCTCTCTTTTATATTCAACATAATGCTGGCCCAGGAGTCGGGACAGCTTTTATATTCATCACAATGCTTACAAGAACAGCACTCAAAAAGACTATCTTCGCCTTCATTATTAGTTGCGGTTTTTTCCGCAGTTAATGTTTATTATTAATGATTATTATTATCGGACATTTTTCACTATTTCTTTACTATGATATGACGCTATATCAAAACAGCTAATGATCTTTTTCAACACGGTATTTAAACTAGCAATTGCACAACAGTTGCAAATTACGCCGGAGAATCCACACAGATATACAATAATTTATTAAATTGTTTTGTTTGTTTTATAGGTAATTGGTGTTTGATTTAATTTTTCATTTGTTTAGGGGAAATATATGTTCTCAGTCATTTTAAGAAAATTTGTGGAGGAATTATATTTATGATAGATTAGCTAGTTATTTTTTTGTAGTCACAATCTTATTCGCAACTTCCTTATGTTCATGTTGATTCACCTTCAATGGATGGTGTAATACCCAACTAAATACATGTAGTACCAAATTAAGGTTTTTGAGTACCTTAGGCAATTTTTGGAAAGTACTCCCTCCCTATGACTCCCCTGCTTGCCCGCCCACCCACCCAATATTTTGAAAAAAATTATAGTGTAATTTTTAACAACACATACAATTAAAGATAAAAAGGTTTCTTTCTTGACTTTTCCATAGAAAAACTATTGGTTGCATCATCATAGTTTATTGTTGTAGTGATGTCGCACCCAATTGTTAAAATGAAAAGGCTATATAATCTACTTTCACCCATTGTTGATCTTAAATTGTTTCAACACCCTCAAGAATCCATCATTTGGGAAAGATGGAATGTCAAGAAGAAGCTTAGTGCAACTCAACTTAACTTCAACCCACAATTTCATTGACCTCCAATAATCTTCTTTCTGCATTGACATATGATAAGTCTCCTCCAACATGCACAACTGAACTCCCCTGCAATTGTAGAGTGTCCTAACTATCCACAAAACTCAAGGGCTAAAATTGTGAAAAAACTACTATTGACATGAGTATTGATAGATTGGGCCTTGCTTTTAGATATATCTCCAAAGTATGTTGCATCAAAAATTTGTGTAACACCCCTTTCTCCTTCTAACAATTGACATATATGGCACGTGGTTGCCATGTGTCTACTTGGAAGAATGAAGAGCTTCACATATATTCCCCTGAACATTTTTCCAACTCCAATATTTCAATCCTTCATATTTAAATTATTTGAAAAGTCTTGTGCATTACAAGTTTCACATACAATTGCTAATTTAATTTCTCCATATATAATTATTTGCCCCGAATTGATATAGAAACCTTCAAATATTACGTACGACTTAACCTTCAAAGACTACATACGACATAACCTCAGAGGCCAAACATGTTTATACAAAATTAATAAATAAATACACCACAAACTGACTACCAACCAATACATAAGAAACCAACTCCCCACAAACAAAACAAACCTAACTTAAGAAGGTTCTACAAAAACAAGTGTGTCCTAAATCATGTTCCCTATAAAACGATAAAAATGACATTTCTTAACAATGTCTCTCCATCCTAATTTTGAAATTTTAAACATTTAAACCCGACTCCCAAAAAATACACAAAAAACCGAATTCCAACAAATGAAACAATTGATAACTTAAGAAGGTGTTATAAAAAAGAGTGTCCTAACTCATTTTCCTATACAACGATGAAAATGACATTTGCTTCGATGTCTCTCGAGCCTAATTTTTTCATTTTAAACAATTAAACCAAAAAAATTGATACGTTACACGTCTATTTTTCACGGTAGTAAAAAAAAAAGTGCTTGTAATTATTTATAGCACCCCACCAGTCCCCTCTCTCCAATTTAGTGATTGACAAAAATCTGCATCTTTTTATGTGAATCGTGCTTTTTCTGCCATGACAAAATATGTAAAAGCTACCATCTTGTTATGGTTGTTACTCGTGTTAGTAGTTATGAGAAACATTGAAAATGAAACTTTAGTGCCAGGGGAGGAGCCTGCGGCATCCATGAACTCTATAAATGACTCACACACTGATTTCCAAGCACAATAGCACCGCTAGTAGACTTTGAAATTTAGGTTGATCATCCCTCTCACCATCAAATTGGGATTTCATTCAGCAATTATGCACAACTAATAAGAGAAAATTCTATGTAGTTTCATAAATAAAGCCTTTAGACTATTTGAAGGTAGTAGCTTCTATGTTGTTCAAGTGATGAGCCACTTTATTGGTCTCTAGTTCAGAATTCTACAACATTGTCTAGCTACAAATGGAGATTGACTGTGTACAGCTGAGCTTTCTTATAGATCTTTTAATTGAGACTAATGGATTTCATAAAACTTGATTCTAACCATCCAAAATAAGCATATCATATGCTTGTCACTTGTATATTCGCTGAGAGGAGTTCTTTTTGGTGTCCATGCCCATCATTCACCCTAAGAAATTGCCTAGGCATAAAATGCTCTTGAATACATGACGGTAATGATTTTTTATGGCGGTTCACGCATTTCTCCAACTTGTATTCCTTTTCTTTCCCCTTCCTTCCTTTAAAAATAATCTTGTCAAATAAATTTGTAATTCCATGATTACCCCTGTTAGGCATGAATGCTAGTGTTGTATACATTTCGGCCATTGATTGGTCATTGAAGGGACTATCTGATTTGGAGAAGCCATTAAAGTAAATATCTAGGATTTATTGATGAATATCTAGGATAGTAAATATCTATCTATTACTGTAGAAAAATATCTAAAATCTAGCAACCTTTAAAATATTTAAAATCCGATAAGATAACAAATATTGGAGCCGCCGGAATTTGACACTTTCCAGCAAGAGCATCTTCAAAGGTGACGCCTACCGGCGAAAAAATAACTTAAAATTTAT
Organism: Taxus chinensis; assembly: GCA_019776745.2. Classification (NCBI taxonomy): domain Eukaryota; kingdom Viridiplantae; phylum Streptophyta; class Pinopsida; order Cupressales; family Taxaceae; genus Taxus; species Taxus chinensis. The sequence continues at coordinate 228,053,763 of CM034151.1, read as the reverse complement.
TATTATTAATTTAATAGTTACAAATAAATGGGGTTTAAGAGTTTTGGTTGGTGGTGTGAAACAAATAGTTCCTAATCACTAATTTAGTTTCCATTTTTATTGGATCTATTGGATACTTTCAATAAGTAGTCACATGATATTTTGAGCTAAGGGTCGAGATGGCAAGTGGAATTAGGTCTTCCTAACTTGTCCTGAAATTATAGCGTGTTCTCCCTATGGTTGTAAAGCGCTCACAAGCAGGATTGGGGTTTCCTAACTATCCCAAGGTTAAGGGGGGCTCACCTTGTGGTTATAAAGGGCTCACAAGCACGATTGTGTCTTCCTAACTTGTCCCTAGGTTCATGGGGGCTTGCCTTATAGTTATAAAAAGCTCACAAGTGAGATTGGGTGTTCCTAATTTGTCCCAAGGTTATTGAGGGCTCGCCTTATGGTTATAAAGAGCTCGCAAGCAAGATTGGTTCCTCCTAACTTGTCCTAAGGATATAGGAGGCTTGCCATGTGGTTATAAAACACTCGCAAGCGAGATTGTGTCTTCATAACTTGTCCTAAGGTTATAGGGGGTTTGCCCAACGGTTATAAAGAGCTCGCAAGTGGGATTGATCTCCCTAAATTGTCTTAAGGTTATAGGGGGCTCACCATATGGTTATAAAGAGCTTGCAAGCGAGATTGGGTGTTATTACCTTCTCCCGAGGTAATAAAGGCTCACCCTATGGTTATATTGAACTCGCAAAATTGAGCCTACTCCACACCAATGTCACGCTTTGATAGGTTGCACACATGGAGTGCCAAAACGTGCTTTAGCACACTTCAAGCCCTCTAACGCTCAATTGTATTGAGCTTTGATGCAGCGCATGGTGCAGCCCAAATCCCCTCTCTATAATTTGACAAGTTCTGTCAAAATCTATCCTTTTCAATATAAATAAACCAACCACCTATTGTCACGTTACAATACATGACCCTAAGCTCAGTTGTTTTACAAAGTCCTCGTGTTGGGAAGATAGGGGTAAATGCCTCTCACGTCAATAGAAAATTCTATTGAAGCATGCTTTTTAGTACTCATGTGCACAAGCTATGACATGTGCTCCTCAATTGATCTACTTTGGTTTTACCATCTACATTTTAACCACAAGGATTGGGATGGCGGACAATATTGGATTTTCATTACTTGTCCCGAGATTATAGGGGGCTCACCTCCTGATTATAAAGAGCTCACAATACTCCACCTACTCTAGCTAGGTGGACATCCAATTCCACCGTACATGTATATGTAGATATTGATAAATTCGAAAAATCTACTAATAAAACAGTGAAACAAAATACCGTGCATCATGTGTGTTTTCATTTCATTGCTAGTCATGACTCATTACCCTAAATTTTCATATTCTACTTAAATCTACAGATGCTAAAAAGTTATAATAAATATCAATCGAAGTTTGTTGACAAGAAACAAGCATATGCTTAAGTACCATACGAAACTGGAGTTGACGTACAGTTAGTTTTGAAATTCGTGGAAGATTGGTAGGTAGCTGTTTCGACTTTGGAGGCCCACAAACTGTTTTACATGCAGAAGGCCTGCAGACAGGCCAAGATTCATTTGGTATACGAACACTAAACTATAATACACTCCCTGACATTCTACACCCGGAAAAATAAATGCATAGAAATATAGGCCTGCCTGAATCCCATATTCGTAGCTTCCAGTTCCACCCCGGCCTATCCTTCTTTCAGAGGTACTGCTGATGAATTCTGGACCGATTTTCTTCCCACCAAAGTCTCGCCTGCACCTCTCCGAATTTCTCACGACTGCACCACAATCAACTCATTAATTCACAGATTCTGATGATGTATTGAAACAATAAATGGGGGCTCAGGTTTAGTCGCTGCCTACCTAAATCTGACGCGCCTGAGTTCCCGGGAGCCATCAGGCAGGGATCTGATGGTGATATACACGCCTGGTTCGTCCTCCTCCACCCACTCCATTTCCTGATCGCTTACGTTGCTCGCGGAGACTGAGAGGTCGTCGGATCGATCCGCGTCCATGGACGAGCTTCCCGCTTTACTGGAGAGGTTGGGCGTGGCGGCCAAACTGTTGGTGTGGTTGTCCATGGAGTCGGAGGAGGAGTAACCCACGCCCACCCCCGGAGCGTTGCACTGGCGGTAGAAGTTGCGGGGCAGCCGCTCGTTGTGCAGCGGTGGCGTCACTGGACTCTCCTCCGCAGGAACCCTCTGCAAAAATTGTTTAGTCAGGAAGGTCCTCAGTTCAAATCCCCTCGACACACCACACAGACACAGAATTCATGATATGGATCCCAGAGAAAATTGATTAAAAAACTCTAATAAAATATATAAGTTATTCGATTACCTCCTCTTCTTCCCCTGTGGGGAGATACACGGTCTGCCGGTTGAATCGCTGGACGTTGTACAGCTCCATGACCTTGTCGTAGTTTTCTGACCACCATCGCTGTGCTTGCCATTTGTTGAACATTTCCCGGCTTCAAACAAGAAAGAATAATGAACTGTTAATGTAGAGAAAAAATGCAAATTATTAAATAGGGAATCATCGCCATTGCTGCAAGCTGTTGCTGCACACCTTGCGACTGGCAGTTTACAAGTATTTTCTAGAAATAAGATGCAAGGTAACATCTAAAGAGACTCCTCAGGAAGGTGATGTTTTTGAAAACATTCAGGCAGAAATTGGCATTATGTTCAAGCTTTGCTGATGTTACTTATATTTTGAATAGTTTGCCCCCTATTCCTCAATCAGCTTAACCCTAGAGTATTTTAGGGCAGAAATAGGCATAGATTTTGAGTAGATGTCAGTTTGAGCAAAATCACAGGGTAAGGATAATATGTCAACATAGGCTAGCTTTCTGAAGAGACGTGAACTCTAAACCTGTTGTAATATTGATGTAGTATAAGATGCATTTCTGAAAGGAAACTAGAAACGAATGAAACCTCGGAGTTGGAAAATGGAAATGAACATATTTAGAATGGATTTCTGGTTGTGTAGTGACGTAGTCTACCTGAAGCGGATGCGTTTGAGGTCGTTCCCGCCCTCTGGTAAGGAAATGAGAGTGATGAGAACCCCCGGTTCGACCTGCGCAATCCACTCTTTGGACTCCTCTTCCTCTTCCATGGACACGGCATCTAGACTGCTACTGTTCTCGCGGCGGCGTGCGGTCGGGGATTCGAACCTTGGTGTGCCTTCGGCGCTAGAATTTGCGGTGCGAAACCTGTATTCGCCGAGGACGTGATCTCTGGACAAGTTCCAGGCAGGGGTGGAACTGGAGCTTCCGGTGATGCGGTAACCGTACTGTGTTCCCTCAGATGCATCGTCCTGCTCCAAAGAATGCTGCGGCACTCCCTTACGATATACGCTCGACGTCGCGCACGGTTTACAGTGCCTATACGCTCCAGAAAACTTCAACGCCATGTCTTTGATCTGGATAAAAGGGTTAATACATTACATAGATGTGTCAAATTTGGCGAAGACAGAAGTAAAATAACTTCTGCTACAGATTTAATGCTGAATCGCACATTCGAAATGAGAAAGCTTTACTAAACATGTAAATTTGCAGAAACAATCAGAGAGATTAGCGGATTCAAAAGGATTGTATTTAAGATTTCTCAAAAGAAATTTAAAAATCAAGCTCTAATCAGATTTTAGGGGGAATCACACATTCCATATCCTAAGCATAAGTTCACAGTTTTACACACTTAAAATCTGGGGAGTTGAATATATATTTATGATTTTCAGTGGAATCACACATTCGAAATCCTAAAAATTAAAAAAGAAAAATCTTCCTGTTGCCGATTGTCGGCGAAATCGCACGTTCGAAATCGAAAAACTTTAATGGAGAATGTCTGAATATTAAATTTTCAGACGGATGGAAAATGTCTGAAAATTAAATTTTCAGACGGATGCTTTCAAATATATATTTTTTCAGTTTTTTTTTATTTTCAACTTCTGCTCGACGATTTATCTTTACACTGTTTAAGGATTATCTGAGTACGGTTAGAGCTCTGCTACAGTTTTGAAGCATTAAAAGCCTTACTAGTTCAGAGCTTCCACACTTAAAAATCTGAGGATTTTTAGCATGTATCTCTCAGATTTCTTGAAAGGAAATATAATATTGTTCTTGCGTAGATTTTCACTGGCTTCACGCATTCAAAATCCGAATACTTTTAGCCACGATTTAAACCTGCATATATACAACATGAAGATTTTCGCATATTTTTCGGATTTAAAAACCAAAAGTTTGCTGAAATTCTTTAACGGATTTTGCGGAGTTTCTGCTCGAATCGCACATTTTAAATAAAAATTCTATACCGGTCAAAAGATTTCACCAAAGTTGGAAACCCTAAAATTTTAATCTAGGTTATTTGAAAACATTTTCAGTCCACATCAGGTTTTCAAGTTCCAAGGCCGCCTCCTGCATAACTTATCTTTACACAGATTTCGAGATTTAGACTATCCCTCCTGTTTTACAAGCGAAACAATCAGATACAGAAAAAAAAGACCAGAGATGAAAAAAACAAAAACCTGAGAAGTGAGATTCTTGATGGCCTCTTTGGAGGCGGGAGACCTCGGTGTGTTGGAGCCATCCAGCTGGTGATTTTCAGGCAGAGAGTCATCAAACCGCTTGGAGCACGCAATGCAGGTCAACATTATCACTATCCAAAATATCTCTGTACAATCCCAAACCGTAACGACCGCTTCTGAGCCAAAGCACGCAGAAGCGGCTCAAATCAGCAGAAGAAATGATGAAATTTCCCGTTGCATAACAACACCGACAAAAGCTGTGCATATATATTTCCCCTTAGGCTTCTTCTCCCCCAGCAATCTGCCTCGGGAGTCGTTTCCGCTTAAAGCAAAAGGAAAAACACAAATTTATCTTTTCCCTTTTTCTTTTCTTGTCCCCTGCAAACAGCATAAATTAAAGGGCGGAGAGTCGGAGACAGACCTTGCCGTCAAATTTTTCCGAAACAAGCAAGGAACAAAATTATGTATGAAAATGAGTCCGTCGCCAGAGCATGCGCTAAATTATGCCCAATCTGTCATTTCAAAGTTTCAAACCCCACAGTCTCCATTAAACAGCAGTAATCTCGTCAAATCAAATTATTCCACAAACTTTGACGTACTTCGGAAGCGTGAAAATCACATCAAATCCGCTGCGCCCTTTGCCAGCCTGTGTGAAGCCCGCCATAGCCGCAGTCTGCCCTGCAGCATTCCAATCACGCCAATTCTTCCGTCAATAGACGAACGGGCCATTAATTACCATTTTTATTATCATTACGCCTATGATTATCGTCACTGTAAGAATTCACGTGGGCCTCGACTGTCGAAAATATTTAACCTTTATAAAGCATCGTGTTTACGCGTATTTCTGATAAATGTAAATAAAAAACACGCCAAGATTAGTGCATCCGTTAACATTTACAGAGTAAAACTATTTAAATTATTAGCGGCTTGCAAATGCGCCATGTAACATGGACCACACATAATAATTTATAGCTCTATCCCCAAAAATGGTGGCCACAAATTTGTAATGTACCTTCTATTTTGAAGGTCTGTAACGTGCTGTTCAAAAACCCTACCAACTAGACATGTGTCACCATAATGAAATATCACTTTATTGGTTTTTTCTTTCTCTATGACGTTGCTTCTTGATGAGTTATTTGACCTTCGATTTTAGGAGTATGTGTATGACTTTTCACTATGCGTTAGTAAATATTCAAGATTAAATTTATGTCTCATACAATATATAGATACCAAAAATGTTAAAGGAACGTACCAATAATGTTGAAGGAATGTTAATGTTGTAATTCTTAAATTCTAACCCTAAGGTAGATATAGGTTTCCAAAGCCTATATCTAACATAAAGATAGGTATCTTACTAGGATTCAAAAAAAAATCAAAAAGGATGGATAGAGTCGAAAGATGTAATATAATAAGACAAAGTAATAGTTCAAAACACACATGTATTTGAAAGATGTAATCTAATAAGACAAAGTAAAAGATCAAAACACACATGTATTTAGTACTATGTATATGACCTATCCTTGATCCAGTAAACCCATACCCATCACAAAATATTTGGGTCACACCAACAAGTATTACACCCAAACTCCTAAACCAAATTGCTCAATCTCCCAAAATGGTTGAAATCATTACACCCCAGGTAAGTCAAAATCTAATTTTTACTCCTAAAGAAGAAGAAAATTTGAAACCATCTCCATCTCCCCTGTGGAAATATACAACATGATGTCAAGAAAGAAAAGAATATTACCCAAATAAGAAAAAGAAAAAAGAGTGAAATATGATCTAGAAGTGGGTAATATGAGAACAAGAATGTAAAGAGTTATGTTGCGGGTAGATGGCTAACACGTGCTTCATTCTCTATATATGATGTGGAACAAAAAAAGGCGGGGTATGCATGAAGCACGAGTTCATAAAGAACTAGGCAAGCAACCTAAGTCATCGGAATCTCAAAGAAACTGGTAAGCATAATGGGACTTAGATGCACAACAACATGTAGATGGCATAGCTAATGATGTGATGTACTTACAATTTCATACTATACTTGTCAAAGACGCCACTAGTTTTTTCAAAATTTCTATCCAATATCTCCATATTAGTTGCTCAGAGATCTCTACAAAATCTAGTAGCATAACAATTTAAGCTAAAAATCATGCAACTACTTTAAATTATTAGTGGCTTGCAATTGCCCCGTGTAACATGGACCACACATAATAATTTATAGCTTTATCCCAAAAATGATGGCCACAAATTTGTAATGTACGTTCTATTGTAACGTGGGATTGATCTAGCGAGAACCTTCGAAGGCTTGTAACATGTTGTTTAAAAACCCTATGAACTAGACATGTGTCACCATAATGAAATATCACTTTATAGGTTTTTTTCTCTAGGATGTTTCTTCTTGATGAGCTATTTGACCTTTAATATTAGGAGTATGTGTATGACTTTTTGCTTGGGTGTTTAAATGTTTGCGATTAAATTTAGGCTTACACACAATGTATAGATACAAAAAATGTTAAAGAACGTTAATGTTGAAATTCTAGAGGATAATAAATTATAACCGTGAGGTAGCTATAAGTTTCCAAAGCTTGTATCTAACAAAAAGATAAGTATCTCACTAGGATTAAAAAAATTCAAAAAAGGTGGATAAATCCAAAGGATGTATTATAATAAGACAAAGTAATAGATCAAAACACACATGCATTTACTACATATATATGACATATCCTTGATCCAGTAAACCCATACCCCATCACAAAATTTTTTGGTCACACCAACAAGTATTACACTCGAACTCCTAAACCAAATTGCTCAGTCTCCCCAACTGATGGAAATCGTTATACGCCAATTAAGCCAAAATCTGACCCTTACTCCTAAAGAGGAAGAAAATCCTCAACCATCTCCATCTCCCCTAGAACAATAATACAAGCTTGTGGAAAGATACAACATGATGTCAAAAAAGAAAAGAGTATTACCCATACAAGAAAAAGAAAAAAGAGTGAAATATGATCTAGAAGTGGATAATTTGAGAAAAATATTGTAGAAAGTTATGTTGTGGGCAGATGGCTAATATGTGCATCATTCTCTATATATGATGTGGAACAAAAAGGGTGGGGTATGTATGAAGAAAGAGTTCACAAAGAGCTAGGAAAGAAACCTAAGTCATCGGAATCTCAAAGAAACTAGTTAGTATAATGGGACTTAGTTACACAACAAAATGTAGATGAAATAGCCAGTAATGTGATGGACTTAAAATTAGATATTATACTTGTCAAAGAAACTGTAACACCCACTATTTCACACCAAACAATACAACACGGAAAAACTCAGATAACTTTTTTTTTTTACTTGCTTGGAGTTTACACGACACAACAAGAGATCACAATGGCTACCACCAACTCACGATAGGCTTGACACAACATTGACCACCAAGGTACAAGGAAATCTACGATGTTCACATGAAACTGTTCACTTCCCAATTCGACAAAACATCACATACAAGTCCAAACACAAACACACTTATGTTCAGGGGCATCCCACGAGGAAATTCTTGTTAAGGTTTCTTGTTTACTAAAATGTCTCTTAATTCTTAACTTACGTTCTTATAAAATTCATGTAATGATTCGCACAATTCTTTTCACAAGGGAGAACTTATTTCTTTTATACTATTGACTAAATAGCTTAAGGCCAAGATTTCTAAAAGAGGATCATCAATTATATGTCAATAACTTGCTTAATTCCTTTGATTTAAGAACATTTTCCATTTCTCACAAGGATATTTAATCTTACTCAAGCCACTGAAACTTGTTCCACACCTCTATTGCACAGGTGATAAGCACAAGCTCTAATTGAGGGAAAGAACCGTTTTAGGTTTAGAACAATAATCTTCTTTGTTTAAGGATCAAGAATTTAACATTACTTAAGAAAGATCACAATGAATCAAGGCAAGGGTTAATGGAGACAGGTCGAAAGGAATTCAGCTTCAGGGTCTCATTGCTTATTAACCCACCTTTTATTGAGGCTAAGAAATTATCAGCTTGGTTAAAAGTTTCACTTAGACTCTGCTTGATTAAGTTTGACAAAGGAAAACAATTTACATTTCAAACGATTGAGAGAGATTGAATGTTTTCTTAATAAATTTCCTCCTACTTATACAACCTTATTTTAATCCAAAAACTAATCATTGATTTCACCATAAGATCATTTACGAGTTCACCATAAAAGGATAATGTTGATTAGTTTAGCTAGGGACAACAAGGTATAAATTTTTACTTTACAACGGATAGTTTCCTCTTTGATCACTTATGGAATTGATTGTTATCAAGTAGGTCACATCTACATTATCCTTATTTCTTGAATAAATTTTTAAGTATTACTAACCCACTCTATTATGCCTAGGTTTACATTTATGCCATGGCCTAGAGGGAGCTATTACACAAAATTTTAACTCAAAGATACATTTATCATTAGCCAGTTTGTGAAACTATACATGGTTACACATTTTATCCAACACGACGAAGAAACTCAAAGGTGGCAAAGGACTCTAACGAACTTTGACTTGCAAATAAAAGGGTAACAATATTGGTCAAATCCAAGATAAATTATCTTTCAAATTTGCTATAATACAATAAATAATTCAAAACAAGTTGTGATTTGGTTAAAATATTCAAAATATTATTTACAAGGTCCGTTTTCAGACACTTACAACAATATTACCAATAAATACAAATTGGGCCCTTCAAACTTTCCAAACAAACAATAAATTTAGAGTCTCTCAACAAAAATAAATCACATACAAACAAACGAGCTTTGAAGCAAACACCGATGCAACACTTACCTTTTCTACCCTCGAAGGCCATCTGCACATTTATATCCTTATTCAGTTCGCGAGAACTGAGCATGATAAAAACTATACAAAGGAATCATATGATACCATTAAAAATATCATAAAATGAACCTTCTATTAAAGAAATAGTGCTAAGCTCAATCCCACTAACAACTTCTTTAATATTTCTGGAAGATTTACTATTACAAATTTAGAATGAAACCATAAAAAAAAATTATGAACATTGTTTCAGAAACAACAAGGAGACTACAATAATTCTAGTAGGGACCAAAGACCCAATGAGCTCGAAATAGAATGAAGAGTGTATTGGGATTTCAATCATGTAACCATATAAATTATATGTTTGAAATCCAATACTCAACATCAATCAACATTCCTTTAGAAAGTCATAAGATTTAATAGGTTTAAAGTTAGAACTTTAACATCGCATACTAACCACTAAATTCCCTTTTCAAAGGAAATTTACTCCACAACATGCCTACGCCTAATTTCTTGCAAGGAACATATGGAGTAATTTTTAACAGAAAAGTTCAAAACATAAGATCATCTTGCCATGTTCTGTACAATAGTCAAAAGTACAATAAATGAAATAACACATACTTAGTAAATCTAAAAATTAAAAATGAATCTAATGCCACCATCTTATCAAGATTTAAAAATACAATCCGATCAATTTAATTACCCATAAATCTATATCAATAAAATTTAAGCAAACCGTCACAAGGAACTAGTATGACAATGTTACACAAATTGAACTTAGGAATATCTCCCCCATCAGATAACCAAAAATCCTAAGCTTCCTTAGTTTATTACAACAACCTCCTTGAGCCAAAATACCTTAAAACAACTGCACATAAATCTTTATTAAACAGGTAAAACTCTCTCTCTTATTTCTTTTGAACAGTAGCATATTCTTTTATCTCGCCACTCTTGAGTACCTCCATCTCTCAATCAGAAATGTAATAAATATCCAAAGTCTTAAACAAGGAGAAACTTTCCTTAGTCACGTCAGATAATAATAATTATAAATAGTAAAACACCAATTCATCTCAAAAGTAATGTTTCCCTCTATCATCACGATTTATAAAACATGAAATCACCATCTCTTCCTATCATGTTCAACAGCCCCTTCAAAGAGGAGGGAAATCACACCTATCCAACCTACTACATAAAGGGTTAATTATCCCATTAACAAGTTATCAAAACTTATGGAAACAGTAAACTGATTCCTAACCATTATAAGAGATGAAACATGAGGTAATCACCTAAACTCCTTTCGTAATAAGAATAAGCACTTACCATTATCTAGATTCAACTTCTTATTCTAACATGAAAATTAACTATATTTGACGGTGGCATCAGAAAGAGGCATCCTTCTCATTAAGGTTCATGTAGCATCAAGTTAAAAGCTAAGGCCCTTTTTATCTTGTAGATACAAATGCATCTAACTCACTAATTTTAACCCAAGCCCATTTACCCTATTGTCCTCATGATCAGATTGACCTTACACAGTCAATAGGAGAGTATACGAGGGTACACAACACTAAACCTAGTTTAGAAAAGAACAAGAATTCACGGAACTCAAACACGCTTACCCCTCAGTCACATATAAACTTAGATTCAGTAACCTCAAAATAAAGAAGTGAAACCATGAACCTTAGTACTACAAAACACAAGAATAAGAGATCATGGGAAAAACCATGCCATCACAGGTTTGCAATCAAAAGAACATTTCTATTGATCCAGGGGAAACCTTCAAAGTAACATGGAGTTCAGACTGTAAAACATCCATAAATCAAAACAATTTACCATTTCAACAAATGAAAACAAATAGTTTCATGAAATTGTTAATGTTGGCATATAAATCAAATGGGTAGTAATCATCATGCTTGGAAAAAGCTTCCACCTATTCCACGTATCTTACAGGGCCCTTGGCATAGCAAACCTGGAAAATCATCCACGTTTTATTTGTAGGGCATCCAAACACAGTCCACGATTCACATTGACACAGGTAGGGAGGCCTCCAAACCCACGAGTTGCATCAAAAAAAGAATGTGGTCTTCAAGGACTGTCATTACTATAATATCAACATAAAAAACAGGTTTACAGGAAGGCCTAGGAACGTAAAGGAAACACATGATAGGGGAGATCCAGACTCCACAACCTTGTAACCATCCTCCCAGCCTGTGTTAGAAGGGGAAATTAGAAAACATGACTAGGACATCCATCAGAGCACAAACGGGATTAGATCCATTTGTCAAAGGTGTACATGAGCTTCAAAACCCACATAAGCAATGAGTGGAAGCATCCACAAGGTAGGAAAGTTTGATAAAATGTTTAAGAGATGAGCCCATAAAACCCATGCATAAGCAATGATGTGGAAGGCCAAAAAACACTGTTGATAAAATGCTTTAAAGAGATGTGGTCCCATGCATGAGTAGGAGGGCCATCTGTTTGAAAACCGCATGCATAGATCTCTCTTTCCAGCATGCGTAGCCAGTCCAAAAATAACATCTTGAAATAGGGTAAGGACATCCATTCACACAATAAGAGGAGACATTTATGTCAAAAGTTACAGTTTCCAGCACCCTAGGATAAATGTATGCAGAACGTAGAAGCTACATCAAGGAGAGAGGAGAGTTTAACTAAAATCTAGAAGCTCCAGATCCTTCACACACTGACCCACAAATACACACAGCCCTCCATTTTGGCATTTCCAAGCACCACATCAACAAGAACCAGTCTAAAATAAAAACCAAGAATACAATGCAAGCGGCCCCAAAATTTGGCATACATTCAACAAAACAAAATCAATGCGTGTTTCCCAATAATATTATTTAAGAAAAGGCAGGAGGCCACCGACTCCACCCTCTTACTATCTAGGGGGTGTATGAAGCATTAAGTAGTTATTTAAACCAATGCTAGGTTAATAAATTTATCTGGAAAATGCCACGCATGGAGGCTAGGTCACTGCATAGGTGGGATGGTGTTTGAATTCTTTAATCCGAATATTGATCAACAATCTACCTCCTAGAAAATGGCACCACCAAAAAAGACTCTCCCCCTCCTTTTCATGCAAGCCAAGACCATCCCTACGAAGAGAGATCAACACTAAAAAGGGGGCATTACATTCTCCTCCCCTTAATAAAGAATCGTCCTCAATGCAACACCATGCCGAAGAAAGAAAAATAGCTAAGAAATAGAGAAAATATATAGATAAGAGTTCTTCCTGTTTGTTAAAATTTATGTCGTTAGAACACGACCATAAGGTAGACTAGAAAATTTAGTAGATTATTTAACTTTCATTGTTTTGTGAATATTGGTATTTCTCTCTTATTTCATTTATTTAATTAACCTATTTTCCTTTACATTATTCCTGACTCAGGTCCTTAAGATTTCATTTTTGTAAAGTTTTAGTTTATTCATTGTTGTGGGTGCCAACTAGGAACTGCTATCACAATACCATACCAAGGTCATACGAACCACTAAATATTCACAGGCAATATTCACATACTATCACGGATGTACCACACTAGAAGAGCTTAACAAAACTATGGAAGGAACACACATGACCCACATAACATAGTACTCGTCACACATGGATGACTGACACAAAAATACTCAAACATAAGTGTACTATAACAACCATAAATTTTCACAATTCCACAAATGAAGATTTTACATAACTCAGAATAATAGCTATAGATACATAGTGTCAACAAGGGCATAAATTCCATATCCACAACATCAATAAACATATCCAACTAACATGAGTAACACATACATCATAAGACCACAACCAAAACATCATAACAATTTTGTATACCTCACAAAGCATCAATCACACACACAAATGATTTTATGCCTCCCTCAAGTATCTTATGTCTCCCTCAAGTCTCTTATTCCTCCCTCAGTCTCTTATGCCTCCCTCAAGTCTCTTATGCCTCCCTCAAAGAGGTGGTCTCCTTATAGCCCTACGCACATAGAGTCCAGACACCCCTCACCCAAGTGACATAATAACTCATGGTTCAACAACCCACTAGTTATTTGTAACTCCTTGGGGCATACCCCCATACAAAAACGTGGGTCCATAGGTCCAACCATTCCATGGTGCATCCCATGACCCTATTCCACACATCACGACAATAGAACCAGTATAGCAATCTGATCCAAATGCCAAGTGGAAAAGTACAAGCCTTGGGCAAGGCGGTAAAATATTAAAATTTAAAATAAGATCCAAAACCAAGAAAAAAATTGCCAAATAGCCATAGTTAGTTCCAAAATCCACATGTTAGTATAATAAACCAAGGAAATGCCCAAAAATGTAAAACATGGAAATTAAGAAAACTACTAGTCCTTGCAAAAATAAAGTAAAAAGTCCAATTTACAAATAAAATTCACATATAAGAATAGCACATTACGATGACTATGTGGCCTTATCTAGCCACTAAGGGGGTACTCAACGAGTTGCTAGCACTTAGAACATCAAGCCCAAGCTCGTAAAAATAACATATCAAAAGTACAACTATCATCATCTCAATCTAAATCATCCCGCCACCACTTCAACAATGCTAAACACACTCATAGCTACACTTAGGTTACATCCATACAACAACCATGAGGAGAGAGGGAGCAGAGGAGCACAGGTCATCAGCTATTGAACCTAAGGTCAGCTCTGAGTTACTGGCCCATGGTACACACTCCCTCACTCCAAACATACACTTTTACCGATTTCACTTAGGGTCGGTTAGCGTAAGGTTCACAACATAGCATGCAACTACATCACTAACACAATGGTGGTTCACGCACATTGACCATAGCATCTTATGCATGGTACCAATACAGGGTATATCACATACATTACATTCACAGTTTACAACATACCACATCACCACATGCTGCACCCAAAGTGCACTCACTGTACGATAGGGATCATACACTCACCATATGTCCCAAATTTATGACATTAATCATTACATCTTACATGAACTTTACTTATGATGAGCACAATCACAACACATGGTCAATCACCCTATAACATGGGAATACACATATTTCTACACAAATGATAATGACATCATTACAAAAATCCAATCCACTACAGCCAACCTTGTCGTATAACATATCAACACACCCACACATTACAAATGCCAAAAGGATCTAACACTCTAAAATTAACAATCGCACTTCTTCCCTGCACACAACAAGACAGTGTTTCACACTCAAATTCACATAGAATTCCTGAAACGGAGAGATAGAATTCTCTCATCTTTAACACGTCAACATTCCATAAACTACGCACTAAGTGACATACACAACATGTGCGCTAATAATATCACAATTACGACGTACTTCACATCACGGCTTGAATCACATTACTCTTCCAATATCCACCACCAGCATGCAACACCATCCGGTAACACCATCACAACTCCAATCTATCCTAGAGCTTCGAGAGCATGAACCTCTGCTCTGATACCAAATGTAATGCCCACTAAAACAAACCCCAAAAACAACACCAAAAACTCAGATAATTTTTTTTCTAACTTGTTTGGAGTTTACACGACACAACAAGATATCACAATGGCTACCACCAACTCATGATATGCATGACACAACATTGACTACCAATGTAAAAGGAAATCTACGATGCTCACATGAAATTTTTCACTTCCCATTTTGACAGTACATCACATAAATTTCCAAACACAAACACACTTACATTCATGGGCATCCCATAAGGAAAGTCTTGTTAAGGTTTCTTGTTTACTAAAACGTCTCTTAATTCTTAACTTACGTTCTTATAAAATTCATGTAATGATTTGCACAATTATTTTCACAAGGGAGAACTTCTTTCTTTTATACTATTGACTAAATAGCTTATGGCCAAGCTAAAAGAGGATCATCAATTATATGTCAATAACTTGCTTAATTCCTTTTATTTAAGAACATTTTCCATTTCTCACAAGGATATTTAATCTTACTCAAGCCACCGAAACTTGTTCCACACACCTCTATTGCACATGTGATAAGCACAAGCTCCGATTGAGGGAAGGAACCGTTTTAGGTTTAGAACAATAATCTTCTTTGTTTACAGATCAAGAATTTAACATTACTTAAGAAACATCACAATGAATCAAGGCAAGGGTTAACGGAGATAGGTCGAAAGGAATTCAGCTTTAGGGTCTCATTGCTTATTAACCTTCCTTTTATTGAGGCTAAGAAATTATCAACTTGGTTAAAAGTTTCACTTAGACTCTACTTGATTAAGTTTAACAAAGGAAAACAATTTACATTTCGAGCGATTGAGAGAGATTGAATGGTTTCTTGATAAATTTCCTCCTACTTATACAACCTTATTTTATTCCAAAAACTAATCATTGATTTCACCATAAGATCATTTACGAGTTCACCATAAAAGGATAATGTTGATTAGTTTAGCTAGGGATAACAAGGTATAAATTTTTACTTTAAAACGGATAGTTTCCTCTTTGATCACTTATGGAATTGATTGTTATCAAGTAGGTCACATCTACATTATCCTTATTTCTTGAATACATTTATAAGTATTACTAACCCACTATATTATTCCTAGGTTTATATTTATGCAATAACCTAGAGGGAGCTATTATACAAAATTTTAACTCAAATATATGTTTATCATTACCCTATTTGTGAAACTATACATGGTTACACATTTTATCCAACACGACATACAAATCCAAGGGTGGTGAAGAATTCTAACGAACTTTGACTTGAAAGCAAAAAGGTAACAATAACGGGCAAAACCAAGCTAAGATATCTTTAAAAAAAATTATAATACAATTAATTGCTCAACCAAAGTTGTGATCAGTGGTGAGTTGTGGAGCTCAATTACTTCAGTTTAGCATGCAATGGAAACTTGTTGGAAAATACAGTATCTGTCATCGATCAAACGGGAACCGACATCGATCACCTAGGACTTGCATCGGTCAGGAAGGACCGGCATCAGTTAAGGAAGGAACCGGCATCGGTTAGGGATAACCGACGTCGGTTACCTATGCGAGGATGTTTTAATTAACTCTCGGGAATTAGATCTATTTTTAGCATTAAAGTATATTATATTGATTGTAATTACATGGCTAAGTGCCCTAAGTCTATAAATGACTATATAAGCATAAAAGCTAGGGTTTAGAAGTAAGAATGATTAACAAGAATTAGAAAGAACTTGCAAAAGTTAGTGAGAGAGAATTCTTGGTGATGAAGCAAAATCTTGAAGGAAAGAAAGTATTATACATCTGAGAGGTGTGGAAGATTGTAAATCTTCATTGTATATCTTGTCAAAGCTTTGGATAATAGATTGACTTGTTTCTTGGTGGACATAGCCCACACTGGGTGAACCACATTAAATCTGGTGTTGATTTATGTCTCTTGTTTTGTATATTTCTTCTGGTAGAATATCCACTTTTATTTGCATGTATGCTTAGATCTGATATATTATCTGTACAACCGGTGTGCTAACCCCAACAACTGGTATCAGAGCTTTGTTTGAGGGTTTTGTGTGTTGACAAATTTACTCATAGAGGGTTTTCTGATTGAGTGGGAGCTACAACAATGGTAGAAGAAAACAAATACAAGGTAGAGAAATTTGACGACTGAAATTATCAATTATGGAAGATGCAGATTAAGGATTATCTGTATCAAAGAGATTTGTATTTACCGTTGGATGAGAAGTCTAGACCTATGAAGATGACTGATGAAGAATGGAAGATTCTTGACATAAAGGCTTTGGGATCTATAAGATTAAGCCTGACAGCATCTATGGCTTCCAATATTACAGAAGCGGCTTCTACGGTAGAGTTAATGAAATCTCTTGCTAATTTATATGAAAAACCTAGTGCTTCAAATAAAGTTTATTTGATGAAGAAACTATTTAGTTCTAAGATGCATGAAGGTGGATCTTACATCTAGTCATTTGAATGATTTCCGATCTATTGTAAATCAGTTAAAATCGGTTGCAATACCATTTGATGATGAAGTAAAAGCACTTTTACTCTTATGTTCTTTGCCTTGATAGTTGGGATAACTTGGTAATGGTTGTTAGTAATACAACATCTGCTAATAATATTTTGAAGTTTGATGATGTGGTTAGTATAATCTTGAATGAAAGAATTCGCAGGAAGAGTACCGAGGAATCATCATCTGGAAATGCTTTGAATGTAGAAAGTAGGGACAGGCAGAAGGAGAGATCCAAGAGTAAGAGTAATGGGAAATCAAAGTCAAGGGATAGCAGATCTAAATCCAGAAGTAAGGGAATTACTTGTTGGAAATGTGGAAAGAAAGGACATGCAAAGAAATATTGTTGGTCAAAGGATAAAGAGAACCAACAACCAGACAAAGGTAAAGAAGAAAATCTTGCTACATCAGAGGTAATGCAAGATGCTCTTATTCTTTCTTTAGATAATAGAATTGAATCATGGGTTTTAGATTCAGGAGCTTCTTTCCATGTAACCCCTAATAAGGGTTATTTCAGAAATTATGTCCAGGGCAATTTTGGGCATGTTTATTTGGGTGATGATGAACCTTGCAGTATTACTGGTAAAGGGGAAGTTCATCTAAAATTGCAGAATGGAAATACATGGGTATTGAAAGATGTGAGGCATGTGCCAAGCCTCAGGAGGAATCTTATTTCTGTAGGGCAACTAGGTGAATCTGGTTACATGGTTACTTTTACAGGAGACTCTTGGAAAGTCACCAAGGGTGCTTTTGTTGTGGCAAGAGGTAAGAAGGTAGGAACGTTATATTTATCTACTTGTATTACTGATTCATTTTCTACATTATCTACTTCAGATTCAGATGCATGCATGTGGCATAATCGGTTGGGTCATATGAGTCAAAAAAAGAATGCAGATCTTAAAGGCTAAGGGTAAGTTATCATATTTGAAAGATTTAGATCTTGATTTTTGTGAGCATTGTATCTTTGGAAAAGCAAAAGAGAGTGAGATTTCTCAAAGTTGGGGCAACTAAGAAGGAGCAGAAATTGGAGCTTGTACACTCAGATGTGTGGGGACCAGCTCAGGTAGCTTCTCATGGAGGATCCCAGTATTATGTTACTTTCATTGATGATGCTACAAGAAAGGTATGATTTTATTGTATTAAACGTAAATATGATGTTTTTGAGACTTTTAAAAGATGGAAAGCCCTTGTTGAGAATGAATCAAATTCTAAGTTAAAGTGCCTTAGATCTGACAATGGTGGTGAATACTGTAGCAAGGATTTCAATGATTATTGTTCAGTGAATGGGATACGTAGAGAAAGAACGGTTCCAAGAACACCACAGGAGAATGGTGTTGCAGAAAGAATGAACAGGACAATCATGGAACGTGCTAGAAGTATGAGGATACATTCTGGATTGCCCTTACAGTTTTGGGCAGAAGCAGTTGATACAACAGTTTATTTGATTAACTGTGGGCCTTCAAGTTCACTAGATGGAGGAATACCAGAGGAAGCTTGGACCGAAAAATAGGTAGATCTTTCTTTTCTTAAAGTTTTTGGTTCAGAAGCTTTTGTGCATGTTGATAAGGAAAATAGAAAAAAGTTGGATGTAAAATCCAAGAGATGCACTTTCATTGGTTATGGATCTGGTGATTTTGGTTTCCGTTTTTGGGATTTAGAGAATTCTAAAATTATTAGGAGTTGTGATGTTGAATGGAATGAAAAGAGAATGTACATGGATCAAATTTTGGTACCCAAGGATGAATTGGCTGAGAATTTTGTGAATGAAAATGAACTCTCAGATTTAAAATAATTACCGACAGGGTTACACAGTAACCAGTGTCAGTTGACCCCTGACTGACACCAGTCAGACAAACTGGTATCGGTTATAGAGGATCCAAACTGGCATCGGTTAGCAGAACTGACATCGGTTAGAGGTGACCGGCATCGTTCACTATCAGATTTGGATAGGAATGTCCAGGAGGTCCAAATTGAGCCTCCGGTACCCCAAACTCCTGTGAGAAGGTCACAAAGGGTAAGTAAACCTCCAGAAATATTTACACCTTCTATATTTTATTTATTATTGACTGATAATGGTGAACCAGAGAGCTTTGAAGAAGTAATGTAGGATAAGACCCACGTCTAGTGGGAGCATGGCATGGATGAGGAGATGGACTCCTTGGAATAGAACCAGACTTGGGATTTGGTTAAGTTGCCAGCAGGTAAGAGAACATTGCAGAACAAGTGGGTTTACAGGATCAAGGAAGAAGAGGGTGGACAGAAAAGATACAAGGCAAGGCTTGTAGTAAAGGGATTTGCACAGAAAACAGGTATTGACTTTGGTGAAATATTTTCTCCTGTTGTTAAGATGACTTCTATTCGTATTGTATTGAGTTTAGTTGCAGTAGAAGATTTGCATTTAGAGCAACTAGATGTGAAGACGACTTTCCTTCATGGTGATTTGGATGAAGAGATTTATATGCAGCAGCCACTTGGGTATGAAGTCAAGGGTAAGGAGAAATTAGTGTGCAGGTTGAAAAAGAGCCTATATGGGCTCAAGCAAGCTCCAAGGCAATGGTACATGAGGTTTGATAGTTTTGTACGAGAGCATGGTTACTTGAGATGTGAATCTGACCATTGTGTTTATTTCAAGAAGCTTGAAAATGAGAGCTATATTATTTTGTTACTGTATGTGGATGATATGCTTATTGTAGGATCTAGTATGCAGGACATTGGTGAGCTTAAGAGAAAGCTAGCTCACACATTTGCTATGAAGGATTTAGGAGCTGCAAAAAGAATCCTTGGCATGCAAATACATAGAGACAGGAAAAACAAGAAATTGTATTTGTCTCAGGAGGATTATATCTACAAGGTGTTAGAAAGGTTCAACATGCAGAATGCAAAACCTGTTAGCACACCTATGGTTGGACACTTCAAATTGAGCAAAGATCAGTGTCCTTCATCACATGAGGAGGTCAAATACATGACATGAGTGCCATATGCTTCAACAGTTGGGAGTCTCATGTATGTTATGGTTTGTACAAGACCAGACATTGCACAGGCAGTGGGAGTTGTGAGTAGATATATGGCTAATCTAGGTAAAGAGCATTGGAAAGTAGTCTAATGGATACTTAGGTATTTGAAAGGGACATCTAGCATGTAGTTATGCTATGGAGGTTCAGATATTTCATTACATGGCTATGTTGATTCGGATATGGCTGGAGATCTAGATGGTAGAAGGAGCACTACTGGATATATTTTCATAGTAGGTGGAATGGTAATTAGCTAGATTTCAAGATTGCAGAAGGTTGTGGCTTTGTCTACTACAGAGGCAGAGTATGTTGCAGCTACAGAGGCTAGCAAGGAGATGATATGGATGAGTAGGTTCATGGAAGAGTTGGGAAAGGAGCAAAGTGATTGTAAACTGTTCAGTGACAGTCAAAGTGTAATTCATTTGGCAAAGAACTCAGTGTTTCATTTGAGAATGAAACACATTCAGTTGAGGTATCACTTCATACGGTAGGTATTGGAGGATGGACAGTTGAATCTGGAAAAGATTCATATGAGCAAGAACCCTGCGGATATGCTAACGAAGCCATTAGCAAAGGAGAAGTTGGAGCTACACTCCACTTCTATTGGTCTTCGAGTTTGAGACTTGAAGAGGAAGAATGATGTTGTACAAGTATGGTGCAGTAATTAATCTCCAAGTGGGAGATTGTTGAGTTGTGGAGCTCAATTACTTCAGTTTAGCATGCAATGGAAACTTGCTGGAAAATACAGTAATTGTCATCGGTCAAAGGGGAACTGACATTAGTCACCTAGGACCGGCATCGGTTAGGAAGGACCGGCATCAGTTAACCAAGGGAAGAACGGGTAGTGGTTATGTCTAACCGGCGTCAGTTACTTATGCGAGGATGTTTTAATTAACTCTCAAGAATTAGATCTATTTTTAGCATTAAAGTATTTCTATTGATTGTAATTGCATGGCTAAGTGTCCTAAGTCTATAAATGACTATATAAGCATAAAAGCTAGGGTTTATAAGTAAGAGAATTAAAAAGAATTAGAAAGAACTTGAAAAAGGTTGGTGAGAGAGAATTCTTGGTGATGAAGCAAAAGCTTGAAGGAAAGAAAGTACTGTACATCTGAGAGGTGTGGAAGATTGTAAATCTTCATTATATATCTTGTCAAAGCTTTGGATAATAGATTGGCTTGTTTCTTGGTGGATGTAGCCCACACTGGGTGAACCACATTAAATCTAGTGTTGATTTATGTCTCTTATTTTGTATATTTCTTCTGGTAGAATATCCGCTTTTATTTGCATGTATGCTTAGATCTGATATATTGTCTATACAACCGGTGTGCTAACCCCAACAATTAGGTTATATTATTTACAATATTATTTACGAGTTCCATTTTTAGACACATGCAACAACATTACCCATAGTGCAAACTGGGCCCATCAAACTTCCCAAACAAACAAAAAAATTTAGAGGCTCTCAACAAAAATAAAGCACATACGAACAAACGAGCTTCAAAGAAATCACCAATGCAACACTCCCTTTTCTACCCTCGAAGGCCATCTACACATTTATAGCCTGAGTTAGTTCGCGAGAATGGAGCATGATTAAAAACTACATAAAGGAATCATATGTTATCATTATCAATATCATAAAATGAACCTTCTATTAAAAGAAATAGCGCTAAGCTCAATCCCACTAACAACTTCTTTAATCTTGCTAGAAGATTTACTATTTCAAATTTAGAAGGAAACCATAAAAATATGTTATGAACATTTTTTCTGAAACAACAAGGAGACTACTATCATTCTAGAATGGATCAAGACCCAATGAGATCAAAACAAAGTGAAGAGTGTATTGGGATTTAAATTGTGTAACCATACAAATGACATTATTGAAATCCAATACTCGACATCAATCAACATTATTTTTTAAAATTCATAAGATTGAATAGGTTTAAAGTTAGAAATTTAACATCGCATACTAATCACTAACTGCCCCTTTCAAAGGAAAAATTTACCCCACAACATGCCTACACCTATTTTCTTGCAAGGAACATACGAAGTAAGTTCTAACAGAAAATTTCACAACATAAGATCATCTTGCCATGTTATGTACAACCATCAAAAGTATGATAAATGAAATAACACATACTTAATAAATCAAACAATTAAAATGAATCTAATGCCTCCGTCTTACCAAGAATTAAAAAAAATAGTCCAATTAATTTAATTACCCTTAAACCTATATCAATAAAATTTAAGCGAACCATCACAAAGAACCAATATGACAATGTTACACAAATTACACTTAGGAATATCTCCCCCATCAGATAACCAAAAATCCTAAGCTTCCTTAGTTTATTTCAACACCCTCGTTTGAGACAAGTACCATAAACAACTAAAAACACAAATCCATATATTAAACAATTAAAACCCTATATCCTAATTCTTTTGAATAGTAGCATATTCTTTTATCTCGCCACTCCTAGGTACCTCCACCTCTCAAATTAGGAATATAATAAATAACCAAAGTCTTAAACAAGGTGAAACTTTCCTTAGCCATGTTTACACACACAGATTCACAACCTTCACAAAAAGGAAAAAAATGGATTTAGACTACAACACAAGAACCCATCTAACCATGCCATCACTAGTTCACATAACCCTATCGACCCCTTAAAAGTGGAGTTCAGGACATGTCGACAGTAAAAAAAAAAAGGAATAATATTTTCCATGTTTATAACATAAACATAGGGATAGAGTATTTCAAAATCCATTAACAGTTCAATAGTCAAAATAATCATTCAAGTAAAACCACTAAACTAGAACTATCAATACACCCTCTATTATTATTATCAGCCACACGGGTTCGAACCTACGCTCAAACCAGTGTTTATTTCAAAGAATAAGCACCTATATTCTCGTGTCAAATGTCCCAGATTTGAGATAAGGTTTAATTTACTATATTTGCACAGAAAACAAACAACACAAAAAAGTAAGACATGATGATCATTTGCTGAGCATCAAAGGGAAAAGACTAAGAGTTAAAGTACCCATTTCCAAGTAGAAAAGACATGGAGAGTCAAAATCCCCAATCTACGAGACATCACTACCGCTAGTTGACAATGCATTCACATTTAACCGCACAACTTTCCCATGCCCATTTATTTTTTTATCCAAAAAGAGAAGAAGGGAAAAACGAGTTAATAAGCCTAGTCTCTTAAAAATCCAACATGATAGAGTTAATATTCTATGTAAGGGTTGGATGCATTGACCTTCATAATGATTAGACAAGTAATTTTTAATGCACAATCACATACCCAGACAAGTAAGGAACTGTAAAAACTTCCCTACACAGATATTTATCAACACCAGAAATTATACAAAAATATTTAACCAATGACCCAGAAGAAAAATTAAGCTATTCAAAAATATAATAAAGAGGTAGCGAGAAGTGTGTCCATGCAATGCTTGTATACATGAAACAATAAGAATAAGAGAGAATCATGGGCAAACCCATCCGACATACAATTTTTGCAATCAAAAGAACATTTCATTTTAGATCTAGGTAATTCAGGGGAAACCTAGAAAAGTAACATGCAAACTAACACGACTGTAAAACATCCATTCAACTCAAACAATTTACCATTTCAACAAATGAAAACAAATCGTTTCATGAAATTCTTAATGTTGGCATATAAACCAAATGGGTAGAATTTTTCATGCCTAGAAAAAGCTTCCACCCATTCCACGCATCTGACAAGGCATTTGGCATAGAAGTTCTGGTGAATCATCCACGTTTTAATTACAGGGCATCCAAATGCAGTCCATGGTTCACGTTGACATCCACAAGGGGGGCTCCAAACCCACGAGTTGCATCAAAAGAAGAAAGTGGTCTTCAAGGACTGCTATAATTACAGGGTCTGTATAAGAGGGGCCTGCAGAAAACATGGCCAACTCAAATCACCCATGCCAGAAGAGACAAAAGAATCTTTGAAATGGGATTAGACAACCACTCATGCAAGGGAAGGAGCTTCATTTGAATGCTATAGTTGCAAGCACCCAAAAAGAAACAACACGCACAACAATGAGTGTTTTTAACATCCTCTTCACTTCACCCCCATTTGCAGATCTTTCCCTCTCACGTGGCCAGACCAGAAAGGGGATGATAGAGAAGGAACAGGGAAATCCATCAAAGTAGAAAGGGACATTTTTAAAAAATAGTTGCAAGTGCAGGAGCCTAAGAGGCCACGTAGGTAAAATGTGTAAGAAAAACACAAGGCAGGAGGACCATTTGACAAAAATCCTCAAAGAGATGAGGTCACATGAAGGCCATGACTATAGGATCTATATAGGAGGATCTTATACACAACCCTACATCACCAAAAGTAATCAAATAAGTGTCTAATCTATTCAAATCCCATCGCCAGCATGCACTCAGCCAATAAAATTTTCTTCACCACTCCACAAAACTAAGGAAATAATAGGTGGCCACCCAATAGGGGGAACGTGTTTACTCATCAATGGATTTTATCTGAAAAATTTCAGAGCCTTGTCAAAAACTCCCAAATATAACCCTCCACCAAATTAACTCACGCGAATAGCTAATATTTTACATGAGTAGGTCAAAAAGAAGGTGTCATGATTATTAAATAAAGAACCAACAACTACCAAAACCTGCAGCCCAAATAAAGAACATCTTCATCCCACCACAAAGTCCACATAAGGCATGACAAGAATACATTTTATTAATGGCATCAAAGTTGAGGCAGATTCGGTGGTTGAAAGAATTCAAACTCCCCATTCGCTAAAGAAGACACAAAGTAGCCAATAATCCCCATGTCAAGCACACTTTATTTATAAAGGGATTTTCCGTGCAGACTCGATCATTGACAAGGGGGGAAAAGCAAGTCAGTTAGAGCATTAAACTCATATTTCAATTTTGTAGTCCCTTTCGAAACCTTGACTCCAACAATTAAAAAACACCTCCTCAATCAAATCAATATTAAACATGGTTTTCCCCATGGTTAAGCCTTCGAGGGGGGGTAATTACATAAATCAATAGTTTTTTGAGAACTTCTACCCAAGGTCTCCATATTAATTGCTCAGAGATCTCTAGAAAATCTAGCAGCATAACAACTTATGCTAAAAATCTTGAAACTAATTTAAATAAGATAGATATTGCCACCTAGATAAATTCCACAATATTTCAAAAATTGGGCGTTTTGACAACAAGAATAACTGGTGCATGCATATGAAAGTGTCTTGGAGTTTGTAGGAAATATTGTAAGAGACCAAGATATTCTTTACACATAAAATGTTTATCTGAATAACTTTGCTAAAGAAATTAAGAAGAATCAATAATATACTAAAGAACGACTGAAACATGTGTTAACTATATTAGAAAATGTCAAATCTTATGCTAAGAAAATTATATTGACACATGCCAATAGAGATAACTATGATGAAGATCAAGGACTATCTAGCTCTGCATTAGTTAATGCAAGTCCAATATTAAAGGAGACACCTATAATAGAGATTCCTAAGTAGAGAATTAAAAATATAATAGATGAAACTAGAGGAAGAAGAGGTAGGAACTATAAGAGAGACAAACCTGGCTCACCTTCAAAGAAACCTCTAAGAATTGGTGTTATTAGGGAAGAAAAATCAGTGATATATTGGCTAGAAGAAGCTAAGAAAAAACATAATCTAATTCACTACGGACACGAAACAGAACCTAAATCACAGATAGTATCTGGTCTAATCAATAAGGATACTGAAAAATGATTCTAATTCAATTACTTATGAAACATTATTAGAAGACTAAAAAAAAAATATTGAGGTTTTGGGCCCAAAGGAACTAGTTATAGATCCTAAATTTGTCTCCTCTAAAGAAGAGGAAGTGGGAGTCATAAAAATAAAAGATCAAATGGATCTTGACCCTCATAAAATACCTATAGCAGCTCAATTAACATTAGTGATAATAGTTAGATAGATTATGAATATTGATAAGTTAGATAATCCTTATGAATCCAGGTCATTATGGATTGACAACATGAGGAATTTCAAATTAACACATAGTAATTAGAAAGACACATATCATATTCATTATGCCACAAGGATTTTTCGAGGAAAACTCAGGGATTTGTAGGATTCCCTACTATATGAAAGTGATACTACCCCATATGGGACACCACTACTAGGAAAAATCCTTATATCCATTGTAAAACTCAAGGTCATTGAGAAAGGAGATCTAGCAAAATTCTCATCCAGTAAGCCAAACCCATTATATTAAGCCAAGGAAAAGCTATATAGTATGAAGTTACATGATTTAAGTAAATTCATGCCATATTTATTAGAATATGAATCATTCGCTTAAGTTGTTATTGATTGGGGAAAACCATTGGTAACGAAACATTACTTGGCTTCACTCCCTTGCAGATTGGGTGAATGGTCCATTTAGAAAAAAATGGACAAACGGTAGAAGGTCACACTTTGAGTGAACTCAAAAATTACATTATCTATAAACTAAAAAACATTGTCTTGAAATATTATCTCGTGATAATCTACAAGACTAACAATTCTTGTAATTTGTAAAAGTTTTGTAAAACAACTTCTTGCGGCACAAATCGAGGATGTTCTAAAGGAAAGTGTGCATATGTTAAACCTATTCATCATATGCCTCACAAAGAATTCAATCCTTTCAAATCCCAAAGAAGTCGACCTTACCATGAAGGTACTCCCTATACTAATGAGTACCCATACTACAAGAAAAGATATAAGGTTATCCCCATTGCTAAGCATAAATTTTCAAAATGAGCATTAAAAAATCCATGAACCATTTTACACAAAAGGGAAAAAAGAGACATGTTCCTCCACATATCAAATGCTACATTTTTGGTGGACACCATTATGCTATAGAATATTGAGGAAATAATGCACAATTATCCACCAAATCCTTCTTTGATTGTGTAACATCTCAAGCGTGGTGGGATTTGATACCATTATAAAAAGAATTGCAACACCTAGAAGACCAATACTACCAACTAGTAGAATTTCCACCGGAACTATATTAAATGCTCGTGAAAACAAAGACAAGTTGTATAGAGAAAGGGATCTCAAAAGTTGTAAACAAGATTCATCATCTAGTGATGTTTAGGATGACCCTGTAATACACATGATCAAGACACAAGTCAAATAAGTAGAAAATGAGTTAGTCTCTCTTCAACACAAAGAAGTATTTAAGATTGTAAAAAATAGAAAGAACTTGATGAAGCCTTATCATCCCATGAGATGCATGTAGTATCTCTTGAAGACAAGAAGAAAGAATCAAAGAGGAGTCTCAAGAAATACAACTCCTTAAAATATTCAAGATATCATCAAAATTATTCAAGACCAAGAACAATGATAAGAAATGGTTATATTTAGCAAAGATGGCATATGAACAAAGAAGACTCATAAGAAGAAGAAGAAGAAGACGAAGAAGAAAGAGACACTAGTCAAGAGGGTGACTCTAAGGATGAACAATATTCAGATAACCTTTCACCAAGGAAAAACAAGGTAAAAGTAATCAACTGAAAGGATTCGAGAAACAAGAAATGACAGACATGAATTTTTTCATTGCAAAATCTAAATTTGCTTGAATTCAGGTAAATGACCTATGTAGATTTCTCCTTAGGCATGACTAGATGTTACATAATATAAGGGATAAAGTACATAACATTGAAAATATCTCGCTTAAATCAAAACAAAGTGAGTACAAAGTATAAATTGCCCATGTAACCTCTATTGTACATGTTGTACATAGTCCTGTTCATTTCAAATTTGAAGGTTATAGGGACTATATCTAGGTGCATTGATGCAAATGGTTAGGATAATCAAACAATAAAAATATTCCATTTTTTAAGCCATAATCATTTATAATACTTTTACTTCTCAATACTAATAGGTTTCTTAACTCAAGATTGTTTCCTCCAACTAGTGATTTGGCCTAAAAGTATTCTTTTTGGGGGTTAAGCATCATGATTTCCTTCAAATGGTCTATTCCCATGCATTCATGCTCATAATTTGGTAGGATTATCAACAACTTACTCAAAATCCTTATCTCTCCTTCTTACCTAAGCTTTCTTGACCCTAATCTTACTTAAGACCAAAGCTTATATTTGAAAGAGAGACACAAGGTTCCTGTTATCCAAAATGTGCCCCTGCTCATTTTTGTGGCTAACTCCTTGTGTTCTTACCTCTCTTGTGCCTCAGTCTCCATTTTTTATTTTTAGGCACTCAAATCTTTCTAAAAATGGCACCATTGGATAGAGCTCTCTCTCAGCTTTCCAGAAAGGTAAAGTTTTCCTCCTAACTCCTCATATTTTTCAAGTTATGGCTCGGTAGAGTTTTTGTGGGAAATTTTCCCTTATGAGGCCCGTGGCCAATAGGAAGCTGCCACGTGGCACTTGGAGTGGCAGAGCGCGGCTAAAATTTGAAATTTTTTTCCAAAGACCAAATGGGTAAAAATTCAAACTTTTGCCCATCGATCCGATTTTGGCCTGTTTTTGCCCTAAATTTTCAAATCGCCATATCTTTCGATCCAGAGCTCGGATTTTCGCGTTATTTATATCAATGGAAAGCTGGTGAAATTCTCTACATGATTCCAGGGTCAATTTTGCATTTTGGTTGAGTTTGGAGAGATAAAATCAAGAAACACCTCTGGCACGTGGTAATGGCCAGAAATGACGTTTCAACAACCTTTTTTAATGCAAAATGGGTCGCATTCTTCTTCAGCATGGCCAAAAATGTCAGGGCATGGGTCTGTAAGGACGCCCAAACTGTTTTAATGCATCTTCATTCAATGGGGAATGGCTTCCATGTTTTTTTACACATTTTCTCTCTCCTGGGCTCAACCCATGCATTGTAAAAGCCAGATTTGGCTCATTTTTTGAGGTGGAACATTTTTTTTGGATAGCAAGCTTCTTCTTTCACCTTCAACAAGTGATTTTTGCAAGTATCAGACCTTCTTCATGATTGTAACAGGTTTCTACCTCTTTGATGTTGCAAATGCAAGGATTTTGACAGTGAAAAATGACAGTGCAGACTCTGTGATCAATTTTCAGTCCTTTGTTTGTATTGTCTTGCTTCATTTCAAACCTCTAATTGCATTTTATCAGCCTGTGTATGATGTTTCATGTTGCATTTTATGAAATTGTGTCAATTTGCATGAACAATAAGTGTTCACCACTCCTTTGGTGTATCACCTATTAGTTTAGTTTCAATTTTTGCATTTTCTATCTCTGTCTCCTTGGAATTTAGAGTAGGATTAGGATTCAAACCTCTGAAATTGTGCAAATAACAGATTTGATCAGAGGAGTTTGAGGAACCAACCTCTAATCTGGAGATTCCTCTCTCATTTTACAAGTCCCACACTTGGAGAGAGGTTTCAATGTTGTGCAATCACACTGGATGCCTGAAACATCAACTTAGAAACCTGATTTGCATCCAGGGGTGCTGCTGATTTGCAACAACAGTCCCTAGACAATTTGATCGCTATTCCAAGTGTCCCTTAGGGAGTTACAACATCACACCAAATCATGTTCTCCATTTCTAATTATAAATACTTCAAAATTTTATGTACCAAGTCCAATAAGGCCTCCTTCTTAATAGCCCTGCTATATTGGTTTTCTAGGTCTAATTTTTGAACCAATGGGAATCTTAAAAAACAAAGCACTTTTTAGGCACCCATTATGGGTTTATATCTCCTCATGAAATTTCACACTTCAAATCCAAGTGGAAGACCTTCAAATGTCTAGTTTTAGGGCTCAAATTAGGTCTCTTTTGGTCAAACGTAGGGTTTTTAGAGGAAAAATCTAATTTCACACGTGTCAATAACATAGACTTAACACCCCTTTTCTTCTATATCAATCATATGGCACTAAAACATTTGGTTAATAAGGTAGTGCTACATGGGCACATATGTAGATAAATCATCTATTTTTAGGAATTTCAGTTCTTGGTGGTAGTTGAGACATGTAAAGACAATGTGGGACTGTCATCACTAATCCGGCACTATGATAATTCTTCACCAGGAACTCCTCATGCTATGATTATTTACTAATGCACAGCCTTTAGTTTGGTGGATGTAATCTGGAAACAAAACAACAACATAACACAAAAATACCATCGACTATGATAAGACGGAATGATGACAAATCTGAAATATCAAAGTAAATTATAATATTAACATGAAATTGTTACAATCTCACCCATGAGGTACTTCAAGTGTTATTGACTTCACTTGACTTTCACCAAGACTATGGGAGAAACTTTACAATTACACCTCTTAATGGCTTCTTCAACACACCTTTAAACTGATGGCTTCCTTCCCACACTTCCTACAATATTTCTCACTACTTCCTTCTATGCTAAATGAGGGGGGTGGCCTCTCTATTTATAGAACTTCCAGGCTTATCCATCCTATCTCTAAGATAGGATAAGAAATCCACTCTGACGAATCATATTCCATACCTTAACTCTTATCTGTACATGTAAGCTTATCCTTTAAGATAAGATAAACCTTATCATTTTACATGGGTTCCACATTTTTAGACTTTTTACAAATAAAATACACAAAATATTTATGACCTCACTCCCTGTCCTTATTACCAATATAATATTTCTAATTCCTAATCATGTAGACCCTACTTCTCTAATTACCCAAACTTTGACATTTTAACATTACCGGACCACTTACGACAAATATTTACTTTTTACAACATTCCTATTGTACTTTGACTGTTACCGTACTCCACATTATTGGTGGCACCATACTGACGGCGCCGTTATCTTCTATCAGACGCTACTACTAATTATACTTAACAACATCATATTCCTAATACATACATTAATAAAATAGAAATTACGGAGGAAAATTTTAGTGTCGACATCTTCCCCCTTCCTAACTTCTACTCCGTCCTCGGAGTAGACTATTTTGGTGCTTGGAAAATCTTCAACTTGTCGTGGTTGACCCATTTCGTAATGGGAGTGCCATCCAATTCCTCCAGTCGGTACGTACCATTTTCATGCACAGCTGCTATTTTATAGGGCCCCATCCATTTTGGAAGAAATTTTCTCTGTCTTCTTTTTTTGTATCTGGAATCATATACTAGAACCAAGTCATTCACATGAAATGCAGACCACCGGATCTTTTGATCAAAGTATTCCTTCTGCTTCATTTTATTCTTATGGCTTGTATCCTTTGCTATTTCTCTCATTTCCTCTAGCAAATGAAGATGTACCAACCTTTCTTTTACTGAATCACTTTCATCCATCCTTTCATTTTTCATAACTCTCACAGTGGGAATATCAAACTCAATAGGAAGAACTGGATCAATGTCATAGGCCAACTGAAATGGGGAGTATCCTGTTGCTGACTTTGATGTTGCCCTATATGCCCACAATGCTGCATGAATCCTTTTATCCCATTTATGTACCTGCAAGGCTACATCTTTTGCTAGAATTTGACACAACACAAAATTTGTTCGTTCCACCTGTCCATTTGTGCTTGGCTTGTATGTTGTTGCCTTCCTGTGCTTAATAGAAAACTTATTGACTAAGGCTTCTACCACCTCATTAATGAAGTGGCTTCCTTGATCTGTTACAATTTCTAATGGGCAACCAAATCTGGTGACAATGCGTTCATACATGAACCTTGCCACTTCATCCATGGAAGCTGTTTTCAATGGCCTAGCTTCAACCCACATGGTTAAATAATCTGTGGCAACTACAATATACTTATTTTGGCGTGATGTAGTTGGAAGTGGACCTACAATGTCTATTCCCCACTTTTCAAAGGGACCAAGGGGAAGAATATGACATAATGGAGCTGATGAAGTCTTACAGTTACCATGTGTTTGACAAATATCACCTGTCTTACAATAATTATAACAATCTTTAAAAAGAGTGGGCCAGTGATAACCTGCATCCAAGATCCTTCTTGCTGTAAGTTGTCCAGAGAAGTGCCCTCCACATGTACCATTGTGGAATTCTTCTAGCAGTTCCTTCCCTTGATCACGTCCAACTGCCCTCTTGTACTGTCCATCAGGTCCTATTCGAAATAATACTCCATGTAGAATAGAATATGGATGACTGGCTTGAGTAATCTTTCTCTTAGTCTTTGCATTGGCACCATCAGGAAACTTGAATTCATTCAGATAATTCCAAATATCTATGTATTCACTAGGGATTGTGTCAAGGGATAACAATGTTGCATTGGGGAAATCATCATCATCACAAGATGATCCTAAACCATCATAGGCTCGAGAGAGTGCATCTGCATTGACATGCTTCTTTCCTGGCCTATCTATAATATCAAATTCAAATTCTTGTAGCAAAATTATCCATCTTGCTATCCTCCCTGATGGGTTAGGCTTATTTACAATATATTTTAGAGCCTGATGGTCTGTTACAACTAGAAATTTTTGCCCTAGCAAGTAATTTCTAAACTTCTTTACAACAAAAATGATAGCCAGAGCCTGTTTTTCAGTTACAGTATAATTTACCTCAGCACTGCTCATTTGTCTACTCCTAAAGTAAATTGGATGTTCATTCCCATTTTCATCCTTTTGGCTTAAAGTACTTCCTAGTGCTGCATCTGAGGCATCAATGTACACAATGAATGGCTTGCTCCAATCTGGATTCTTCAAAACAGGTGAAGACACCAGGACTTCCTTCAGTTGTCCAAAAGCTTCATGCGCCTTATTTCCTGGTTCATAAGTAACATCCTTCTTCAAGAACTGGGTTAGTGGCTATGCAATCTTTGAGAAATTCTTGATGAACCTTCTATAGTAACCCACATGGCCTAAAAATGATCTCAACTTACTTCTATTAATAGGAAATGGTAAATCTTTGATTTTTGAAACTTTATTAGGATCAATACCAATACCATCTCTGGATACAACATGCCCTAACAAAACGCCTTTAGAACATCCAAAGACACACTTTGTAGGGTTTAGTGAGGCTTGTGCTTCATCTAACCTTTGAAATGATATCTCCATCTGGTGCAGGTGGTCCAACTTGCTCCCATAGATGTAAAAATCATCCAGAAATACTCTGATGAAAGTCCCAATGTAGGGTTCGAACACCCTATTCATCAAATGCTGGAATGTTGCTGGAGCATTACACAACCCAAAAGGCATAACTCTATAAGCAAACGTTCCCCAAGGAGTGGTGAACGTGGTCTTCAGCTGATCTTTCTCTGCTATACGAACTTGGTTGTAGCTGCTATATCCATCAGCAAAACTATAGCACTCCTAGCCAGCTACTTCGTCTAAGATATGATCTGAAAATGGAAGAGGGTAATGATCCTTCTTTGTTACCTTGTTGAGCTTCCTGTAATCAACACAAATGTGTAGCTTCCCATTCTTTTTTATTGAGATCACAATGGGAGAAACCCATTCTGAATTCTCCACAGCAAATATGAATCCTGCATCAAGCAACTTATCTATTTCTTCTTTTACAGTCTTGGAAAAATTAGGATTCATTCTATATGGCATTTGCTTTATGGGCTTAGCACCATCTACCAGCTCAATACAATGTTCTACCCAACTTACTTGATGGAGTTCCTTGTAATCAAAAGTGAATAGGTGTATGTACCTTCGAAAGAGCTGGAGATAGGATTCCTTCTCACTCTCCATCACAACATCACCAATCTTTATTTGTTGGAGACGATCATCAACTTCTTCTTCAGATAATTTTATGGGGTCATGAGTTGGTGTGAGTGGAAGGATATCCATGACTAAAACATCCACCTCGCTTTCTTCATCTTCAATGTCCACTTCACTAGTACTAGAGTAATAAGAGGATGTCCAATCATCAGTTTCATCACTTGAATCCACAGGTTCTACTTTATGATGTCGAGGGATCACGTTTATTTTTACCCTCTCTCTACCACGTCCAAGTGTCATGAAACCTTCATTCCAGTAGTTTCTTGCATGAACTCTCCTTAGCCATGGTCTTCCCAGCAACATTGGGTACGTAACAGTACCATTTTTCATCACCTGAAAGTCTACCACACATACAACACCCATAATAGATATTGCCACATTTGAAACTACACCTTCTGGTTTAGTTTTTCCCTTATTTAATGACCTTAACATAAGTGTTGAAGGGCGATCAATTTTTAAACCCAACATATTCATTACAGACTCGGTCATTACATTAACTGCAACACCTCCATCAACTAAGACATCATGAATTGAAATACCATTACATAATACCTCAGCTTGTGGAGCATAGGGATCTACCTCTGCCTCCAAAACAGGGACCTCAACCTCCTTCCTTCTTCGAGCATTGAGTCCACCTCACAACTCCTGCCTCTTCTTAGAAGACATAGCCAAGAGTTGACCATATGTAATATTTGCAGGCCTTTTGGACAGATCTTCCAAGATGGAGTATGGTCCTTGCCCCTGTGAAATCAAAAAATCCTACACACCCAACTTTCTTCTCCTATGTTTCTTACTAGTTTCTTCTTTCATCTTCTTAGGATCATTTCCATCTTGATTATCTTTTTCTTTCTTTCTTTTTGTTACAAACACATCTACTTCATTATTTCTGCTCTTATCTACTACATCAAAAGAATTCACAAGTGCTTTTCCTTTATCATTATCTCCTTTACCAGATGTAGAAGCTCTATCTGGACAATTATACTTATAATGACCCTTTTTATAACAACCATAACATACAACTTCAGAAATATTTCTTTTTGGACCTCTATCTCCACCCTGAGAACTAAATTCCTTTCCTTGAAGAAGATTAATAGTTAACTGACCCATCTTTTTGAGCAAATCTTCATACTCAGTAGATGTACTAGGAGAAATATTTGTGCTCACCGGGAGTGGTTGTGGATTCTGGACCAAAGGTGCTGGTGTAGGCTCTACTTTAGCAACAATTTCTTTGGGCTCCTCTTCCATGCTTTCTTCTTGCCTTCTTGCAATCTCCTTTGCTTGTTCAATGGTAGCTGGGCGGTCATACTTCACTCGTTGTCTGATCTCTGGCTTCATCCCAAGAATGAAGTGCTTACAGAGGAGATTATCCATGCCATTCATCAACCCATCCGCTAATCCTTCCTTCCGGATTTGGGCATCGAGCTTCCTACTTAGCTCTAGAACACGAGCATGATAATCCCTTATCTTCTCCTTCTCTCCTTGGGATAGCTTTGTGATCTCGATCATGAGATCTACATATTTCTGTTGTTCACCAAATTCTTCAAGAAAACTTTCAGTTAATAAATCCCATGAATTTTTCACATTATCACCTAGTGTTTCAAACCACCTAAGTGTTGAACCATCCAAAAAGGTAGGAAAAAATTCAGTCCAATGTTCCCTTCTTATAAGGCCATTACAAATACAAGATCACTTAAACTCTTGAATGAAAGAAGAAGCATCTTCATTAGATTGAGCTGAAAAAATAGGAATCTTTCCCATTTTCAAAAGTAACCACCGTGAAATACCAACTCACAAGTACAATCAACAAGACTTATGTGTACAAATAATTGAAATCACTATACTAGAAAGTGACTTTACACCTTTCTACAGTAAAATAGAAATAACCACGGTAAACTATGGTAAAACTTGACTTACTGCGGTAAAAACTGGCTTTACTGTGGTAAACACTATTCATGGTAAAAAGTGAAGTTACTGCGGTAAATACTATTCACGGTAAAAAGTGAAGTTACTGCGGTAAATACTATTCATGGTAAAAAGTGACTTTACTGCGGTAAATACTATTCCAGCAAAAATGACTTTACCATGGTAACTACTATTCATGGCAAGAATGACTTTACCGTGGTAACTACTATGCACAGTAAAAACAAGGTTACCCTCTAATTGATTTTTGACTAAGTGGGAATATCTCTCCAGAAAATCCACCAACGAGGAATGGTCCCGAAAACGGAACCAATATGTCATCACCTATTCGGCACTATGATAATTCTTCACCGGGAACTCCTCGTGCTATGATTATTTACTAATGCACAACCTTTAGTTTGGTGGATGTAATCTGGAAACAAAACAACAACATAACACAAAAATACCATCGACTATGATAAGACGGAATGATGACAAATCTGAAATATCAAAGTAAATTATAATATTAACATGAAATTGTTACAATCTCACCCATGAGGTACTTCAAGTGTTATTGACTTCACTTGACTTTCACCAAGACTATGGGAGAAAATTTACAATTACACCTCTTAATGGCTTCTGCAACACACCTTTAAACTGATGGCTTCCTTCGCACACTTCCTACAATATTTCTCATTACTTCCTTCTATGCTAAATGAGGGGGGTGGCCTCTCTATTTATAGAACTTCCAGGCTTATCCATCCTATCTCTAAGATAGGATAAGAAATCCACTCTGACAAATCATATTCCATACCTTAACTCTTATCTGTACATTTAAGCTTATCCTTTAAGATAAGATAAACCTTATTATTTTACATGGGTTCCACATTTTTAGACTTTTTACAAATAAAATACACAAAATATTTATGACCTCACTCCCTGTCCTTATTACCAATATAATATTTCTAATTCCTAATCATGTAGACCCTACTTCTCTAATTACCCAAACTTTGACATTTTAACATTACCGGACCACTTACGACAAATATTTACTTTTTACAACATTCCTATTGTACTTTGACTGTTACCGTACTCCACATTATTAGTGGCACAGTACTGACGGCACCGTTATCTTCTATCAGATGCTACTACTAATTATACTTAACAACATCATATTCCTAATACATACATTAATGAAATAGAAATTACGGAGGAAAATTTTAGTGTCGACAGGACCTAATCATCCCTCACACATCACCACTAGAGAATAGGTAGAAATAATAGAGTATTAAATATACGATGCACAACTACTAATAATTACAAGTGCCCTATATGAATTAAGTGATATCACATTGTTCCTTGAAACGGGAATCATGCCAAATAATTGGAGTACCCAATAAAAGAAGCAACTACCTGTCAAGGATGCCCCTTATCAAAGAATCAATGGTGCATTTTAAAAAATGGGAAGAAATTAAGTATTAAGGCATATAATGGAGCAAAAATAAAATGATTTTTTTTGTGAAGCACATGAAGGAGTAGTTGGAGGACATTACACTGGGGATGCTACAATGTGAAAAGTTTTAGCAACATGATTATGATGTCTAGAAAAATTTATTTCATGTTTCAAAGGAGTATGTGTGCAACTGTGATATTTTCCAATGCATTAGAAAGTAAAATAAGAAGGATGAAATGCCTTTGTGTCAAATTATTTCCTAATACATGTTTGAAAAATGGGCTAATACATCGTATGGTCAATCAATCTAGCTACGCGATAGACTAGAGCACATTATATCATCATAGAAGCATACTATTTAACAATATGGCTCAAAGCTATGCCAAAAAAGGATACTACAACAACAATAACATCTAGGTTTATATGGGAGAATATTATAAATGGATATAGATGTCCATTAAGCTTAATAAATGATAGAGGAACTTGTTTTCTAAATCAGATAATGTGCATACTTTTGTTGGAATTCATGGTCGCGCACCATAAGACAATACCCTACCACCCATAATAAAATGGAACAATTGAAGCATTTAACAAAATATTGAGCAATACTTTGACTAAGGTATGTGATGTTGGGCGCAAGGACCAGAATGATAAAGTGTGAGAAATTTTATGGATATATAGAAAACGTAAAAAATATTGAACAAAAAAGAAGTGCTACCAATTGAATTTATGGCTCCATCACTGAGGATACCACGAGTTGTGAATTTGGAGGATGAGGATTCCATTATAGAGTACCTAACTAAATGTATATAATTAGATGAATGAAGGGCACATGCATAGTGGAGCCAAGGTGTAGAAAAACTATGAAAAAAATCATGGCATGATTGACAAATAAAGAATAAAATTTAAATTTTTGGCACTAAAGTAATACTCTATGACTCAAAATATACGTGACACCTAGGAATATTGAAAACACACTAGTTGGGCCCATAGGAAATACATCCCATCTTATCAACTGGGGCATGTAAATTGAAGGATCTAAATTGTAAAATTTTACCATGTCACTTCAATGTGAGTAGGCTAAAACCTTATTTCCAGTGAATTCCCTACTTTGTAATTGAATAAGGTGTATACCATTAGGTTAGATGTTGTTTCATTTCCTCGGTTAGTTTCTTTCATGTACCTAAGATAGTTTCGTTCAATGCATGTTTTCTTGTTGTAATAAGCATACAAATTGTGTTGTAAGACTAATCTCCATATGATATACTCAATACTTCTCAACAAAAATGATCCAACTCACTCATACAAAGGTCCCCATTCAAAAAAAAAAACTAATATATTTTACATGGAGGACCGTGCACTTAATTTCTATGGAAGGAAAATGGTGAAAATTTAATATCATAACGAGATATGATATTGAAGGTTATGCACACTAAAAATAAATGAGCAAGGAACTTTACATATGATTGTGAATAAGAAAAAATGGAGCATTAAATTAGTGTGGGGTACGTAGGAAGATTGCAAAAATAATGTGCATGAGAAAATAAAGTTTCTAGATGTTATTTCAAAAATATTTTGACATGAAAGGTAGCATGATCGACACAACATAGTTATTGTAATACAATAGAACATGGTCTACTAGACAAACTTGACTAAGGAAAATGGCTATGAAACACATGAAAAGATGAAATTGGATAAGGTAAGGTGTTTACAAGAAAGATATGGAGTAATGAAGTACACAATAAAAAGGAAGTGCACAGGGAAATGTGACATGGACCATAAACATAAGCTACATATTGCAACTAGAGGCATGGGGATAAATAAACACAAATCCATAATATTCTTGGTGCAAATATGCAAGTGGAACAATTCATTTATGGAAAGTTTGAAATAAAGGAAAAAGTGTAAAAAACATAAGTGGGTAATAGATGTCAACCACTATACATTATTCAAGATGGCATTATCATGGTTCATGAAACTATACATTCTATGGATAAAAGTAAAAAGGCAGGGATGGCTATCAAGCTGGACATGCATAAAGCTTTTGATAGAGTCTCATGGAGATTCATGGATGAGGTCTTATCCAAGTTTGGTTTTCAAATCAAATTCAGAAAAATCATTCACTCTTGTATCTCTACCTCTAGATTCTCAGTGGTTGTTAATGGGGAACCTATGGGTTTTTTTGCCAGTAATAGAGGAATCTGGCAAGGTGACCCAATTTCCCCTCTATTATTCATTATTATGGTTGACAGTTTAAGCAGATCTATTTCCAAAGCTATTTGCATTGGCACGATAAAAGGCTTTCCTCCAACTTCTGGCAATCAGATCTCCTCACACCAATAGTTTGCTGATGACACTCTGCTTCTCCTAATGGCCTCAATCATTGAGGCAAAGGCTATCAAAACTGTCCTTAGATTTTATGAGGAAGCCTTGGGACAAAAAAATAATTTTGACAAAAGCTCTATTTATTTCTTCAATACTCCTTTGGAAAGGCAAAGAAAGATTGCTAATATTCTAGGATGCACTATTAATTCTCTTCCAGCTACTTACTTAGGTTTACCTTTAAGTACTAGCAAGATTTCTGTGGAGGTTTGGAATGATCTTATTAAGAGATTTCAAAGAAATTTGGCTAGTTGGAAAGGAGCTGTAATTTCAAGTGCAGGCAAGTGCCTATTGGTTAAAAGCACACTCCAAAACTTGCCTATTTACATCATGTTAATGTTCAACATACCAGCAGCAGTGATGAACAATATTGAAAAGATTCAAAAGCACTTTTTATGGCAAGGTACTAAGGACAGATTCCGATATCATCTTGTGGCTTGGGAGCAGGTATGTAAACCTAAGAGACTTGGGGGGTTAGACATCAAAGATATCAAACATATGAGTGCTGCCCTTATTGCAAAGTTGGGTTGGAGGCTTATAAAAGAGCACAAACCTTGGACATAGTTGGTTAAGATCAAATATCTTTCAAACCAAAACAAGATTTCCTTTATTTATGATCAGTCTCTTTCGAGTGGTTCTATTTTTTGGAACAACCTTCTTCGCAGCAGACACATTCTTTCTCAGGGGTGTAGCTGGAAGCTTGGGGATGGATAAAACATAAACTTCTAGACAGATAAGTGGACTAATTCTAACTGGATTTCTGCTTATGATCATATTAAAGACAACTTAATTACAAAGTATGGGCACAAAATCCAGGGGTACATTAAGAGGGATGGAAACAAAAGAAAATGGAAACAGCTAAAAGTGGAGAATGATAATGTACAGGCTGATGTTGCATCTTTACAGAATCAACTTTCTCTAATCCATATTAGTAATCAAAATCTTAAGGATGAACTCATCTGGAAAGATTCTTTTGATGGGGAATACTCTGTTAAATCAGGATATAATTCTTTCTTTGTATCCATGGAAAGTGAAATTAAGTGGCACAAGTTGTGGATGCCGGAGTTAACCCCTAGAGTGAACTTCTTTTGGTGGCTAATCATTAATGGCAAGATCCTAACTAATGAAAACCTCATCAAGAAGGGATTCATCATGCCGAATAGATGTTGCATGTGTCAGAAAGAGGCAGAAGATATAAAGCATTTATTCCTCCATTTCGAGTATGCTTCCAAAATCTGGCAGCTTGTTTTTGCAAAGTTTAATCAGAGATGGATTTTTCCCCTTACCTGTCTTCAGGCCTGGGAACAGTGGGACTCTTCGTTCAAGCATTGTGTGGTGAAAATATTGTGGTAACTTGTTTTACCCCACACTATGTGGAGAGTTTGGAAGGCTCGTAATGATAACATTTTCAGAAAAAATAGAAAGGCATGTAACAAAGTCTACAAGGAAATTATCATTGCTGTGCAAGATAATATTGCTAGATTTAAACCTCCTAAAAATAGGCTTTACCCTGAGAAGGAAGAATACATCCTGACTGATTGGAATATTGACACTGTCAATAAGAATAACAATGGTATAGATAGAAGAACAGTCCAATGGATTAAGCCTCCCACTGATTGGTACAAGTTAAATTTTGATGGGGCCTCAAAAGGAAATCCGGGGGACTCTGGAGGAGGGGGAGTCATCAGAGATCAAAGAGGTTTTTTTGTTGCTGCTTTTTCTAGGAGATTGGGCAGGCAGACTAATCATTACTCTGAAGCCCTGGTGGCTCTTTGGGGTATAAGACTTACCAGAGATTGTAATATTTTGAATATTATAATTGAAGGTGATTCTCTGAATATCATCAATCTTTTAAACAAAAAGCAACACCCCAGCTGGTCAATCAGAGATTTTATTGGGGAAGCTATTGATATATGCAAGAGCTTTGAAAATGTTAAAATCACCCACACCTATCAGGAAGGAAATAGGGTCGCAGACAGTTTGGCTAAACTCGGTGTTACTAATACCTTTCAAACTTGGCTTAGGGGGGACATTCTGCCCACTCAAATCAATAAAGCCATAA
Organism: Taxus chinensis; assembly: GCA_019776745.2. Taxonomy (NCBI): domain Eukaryota; kingdom Viridiplantae; phylum Streptophyta; class Pinopsida; order Cupressales; family Taxaceae; genus Taxus; species Taxus chinensis. The sequence continues at coordinate 228,011,875 of CM034151.1, read as the reverse complement.
TCAATGATCTACATGGTCGAGAAAATCAGCACTAACAGCTGTAATATGGATGCTAATGTGCAGATCCCCAAGTACAATATGATGACATCACATAAGATATGGATGATTGATGCGATATGTGTGAGATGGACTGTAATCATTTCTAGGCATAGGAGGAAAGCCGAGGAGCGGGACAATAATTACAAGTATGGTATAATAATTAAACCTGCTTTCACGGAAAGGAAAGATTCAAAAACCAACATCAAAGCTCTGCCTATCCCGCATAGTGATAGCATTTTTACCATTGAGAACAGGAAAAGGAACAGTGGAAACATGGGGGGTCCGCCTTGCAAAATTGAACCGACCCACAATCCAGCGTGGAAAGAGGATACGGTGCTTTGGAACTACCTTCAAATCAGGGGTCTGTCTAATTTTATTGAAAGGATTCAAGGATTTGACCAAGAAATTTCTATCAGATTCACCCAGGGATGGAAGAATTGGATTGTCAAATACAGTAACATGGAGATTGAGATCAAGGAAGAGCTCATCGCCTAGATCACGGGCCTCAACCTGGAGGGCACCAAATTCTTCAGTAAGAAGGTGGACAGGGAGGTGGAGACCAAGAAGTTCCTGGATGAAGGGGAGAATCTTGAATTCATGATTGCTGGCATCAAGGTGGTGTCTATTCCTGAGCCTTTTGCTGAGCTTGCTAGGATGGTTGTTAGGTATGTAACTCTTGAAGGAAGATTTGTGACTATACCTCAAAAACATTTGATATTTCTTAATCACTTTCGTAGAAATATCATCATTAGCTTTCCACACTATTTGATAAACTCGCTGGAGAAATCAATTAGGGAAGTTCAGAGCCACTCTAGGGCTGTCCCTTTGCACCAAGGGCTTATCCTCATGATCCATCGCCACTATTCTAGCTGCCCCCCATGCATCCTACCCCACCTTCTTCCTTCATTCCTCCACCTGCTCACACCGCTTCCACTCCCCCTGCTGAAAAGGAAGATTGAAGCTGCTGCTTCCAGCAAGAAAAGCAAGAGTATAAAAGCTAAAATCCCTTCTTCTCAATGGGTCCTAAGGAGCCACAAAGACCTGGAACTTACTGAGAACCTCCTGCATATCAGTAAACCGATGGAGGAGCCCAAGGAGGAGGATTTGATGGACAGAGTGGACAGGTTAGAAAAGGAGATACAAGAGCTCAAAGGGACTATAAAAAATATGGAAAGAGCTAAGGGAAAAGGAATTCTTCAAAGTGATGATGAAGAAGGGGTTATTGCTGAAGTCTTCAAGAAGTTATAGTCTTTGGATGGCAGAATGGGGAATGTAAAAAGTCGCAATGATTGCATATTATCTTCCCTTAAAAGCATTTATACTTTCATTAAACAACATGTTCATAGTGTCTGTAGTTTAAGTGGGATTAATGAAGACATTTGGGGCCCTAAAGAGAAAAGGGATATTGCAATTGCTCAGGCGGATATGAAAGACTCCTCTCAAGCCACTGCCATTGCCTTCTTCATGTCGCTGCAGGCTATCAAGACCAAGATTGATAGGGCTATCAAGTAACAGGTTGCTGTGTTGCTGTTTTTTGGCTGCGAAGTTGTTGTTATCTGGCGGTTCTGGAGCTACTTTTTGGTGGAGTTTTATATGTTGTATCTCTTTTGGTTGCTTTTTGATCTTTTCTGCTTCTTTTTGGATCCTTTCTTCACATGTATTGTCATATTTGGCTATTGAGCCCTCTTAGGTTGGCCATTTTGCCCTTCTCTGGGCTGTTTCTCTCACCTTTGCTATCTAGCTTTTGAGCCCTTTTGTATTCAGGGTATAGTCCCTTCAATACTATTTACCCTTAATAAAAAAATAGATGTCAACCACTTGGAAATGAATGAGGTTAGTAAGGGAAGTGAAATATCATGCATGTGAATGCATTAAATATGGATTTATTAACTAGGTTGGATAGGTATAAAAGGAAGGTAATAAGTCATTTTGAAGCTACAAAGTATTCAAATGAATAGGAAAACTGAGTAACAACTGTGAAAAAGTGTAAAAAAATGATTCAAAACACACAAAACCCAAAACCTTTCTTCCATTAAAGATCAAAATAAGCTTTTACAGGAAATAGAGCCGAGGAAAGTGATAGAGAAGTAGTTGAAGTAACTAATGACATAAGAGCTGGTAGGTTCAGTGAGTAAGAACAATTATCTAGGCTCTACAAACTTCTCTTGGCCTCTATTAATGTAGAGGTCGAACTTCCCTGATAAGATGAGGAAATTTTCAGAACTTAAGCACCCTAGGGTAAATAAAATTAGATTCTAGATTAGAAAAAGCAAGAAGGATAGACTAGAAGAGGCATGCCAAGAATGGGTCACGCGAGAATCTAATTGTTTGAGTTATCTTAGTACAATCAGTTCCACATAATCCATGCCAGGAATAGACTTGGGTAGAACCTTGATAAAAGAGATTTCATGGGAAGAAGAAGAATGATAAATTATAGAGGAGCTAAGGAAACAAGAATCTATTTCTTTCACGTAGTAGAAGAAAAAGGGAAAGAAAACTATAATGTTTAACATGAAGGATAAAAAGGACCAAAGTCCCGTGTCACCACCATTACTCAACTTAGAACTATAATATTTGAAGGATGTTCTCAAGGCTAAGAAATGAAAGATAAAATTCATAATATGAAAGATTTATGACTTTAATCATAACATGTTGGGTTAACATGTATAATGAATGAAGATTTGGTGTGAGAAATGATAAGAAGAATATCAAAGGAATTTTCATTTATGATGATAGAATAAAGTAGGAACTCAAAAAATTTGGGGTCCTTCAGCTCTATGAACTACCCTAATTTGAAACAATGACAAAACATTTTCAGTAGATGATCTTACATTTCCATTAAGGTTATTTTTATATTGCAGGCCAATGCATGATAATTACCCACTCATTGATTAGTAAAGAAACTAGGTTTATCAATACCGGAGAAGACTTGGTACAAGACTCATTCAATGAAAAAGAGATCAATGAAGCTGGATATCTCTTGAAATAAAACAAAGGTGGGCATACCTTTCCCATTTCACATGTATAAGACCCGACTAGAAGATTCACAACATGCCTTTTTACCTCCAAACTGGCTAGTACAGAAAATGGACATAGATCAACAAGAAATTCTTATGCATCACACACAAAATGGCACATGGGATATGGTATAAACTATCCCAATTTATCATTGAGGGGATAATCCAAGATGCAAAATTTACACATCATAAGGTTGGGGTCAATTTCACATTGGGCGTCATACTTCTAATCTTGATTTTTAACAAGATAAGCATCACATAAAGTAGTGGAAAGCCTAATAAATTATACCCCCTAGAAAACAAATCATCCATGGAACAATACAATAACGTTTTTGAAATTCTACCCCAATAATGCATATAAGGCCAAGATTAACAATTAGCTAAGGTGTCTACAAAATATCTTTGAAGAGGTTTTCATAATATTGTGCCAATTACCCAAAGAAGTAGAGGGAAAAGAGAATTTTTCTGTAATGCAACAATATTCCTTAGGGTGGTTTAAGATGATTAGTCAAAAAATGTACCCTTGGGCCAAATTTCCATTTTATTTCACCAAATATCACCTTTTTTGATCCATTATTTAGATTAAGGATGTGAAAAATATAAGAATTAACATGGTAAAAATTGATGTGGATATACACACTCTTCGCATGAATTACAAGTATAAGGGAAGAAACATGTTTGTAGAAAATAATGAATCCAACATCTATGCCTTAAGCTAGGTAGGGATAATAGTGGTAAGAAGCCAAGCCTATTGATTGTTCTACTACTTAAGGATGAATAAACAATATAGATAATTACCATATAGGTGGAGGAACACCCTGATAAATAAATTAACACTAGCACCCTCCAAATATACAAGAGCACCCTGAAGAAGAACAAGAATAAGATCTTGATCCCTTTAAGAATAATAAATAAAGGTTAGATGTAATAGGAAAATTTTCACCAAGTCTGGACTTTAGAGTAACTCATGTAATAAGGGAAAGTGAGTCTAATAAAGGGGGAATTGATGAAGAGGAGTCTGTTAGTGCAAGACCAATAACAATTCAAGAAGAATTTTGTGTGCTAACACACATGGTTAAAAATATAGGGTCCAGTGGGGTAGAATCACTTGCATATAAGGAAATGGAATAAATAGGTTTAGGTGTGTCCTCATAAACAAATCCTCCAAGAATACCCACCCCTAAAATAAGTGCCTCACACATGGAATATGCGAAAGAGAAAGGATAAAATCATATAGACTCCAATGCAGGGCCACTCCACCCTCAAATATGAACCCCAAGGCCATCGTTGTTGAGGATGAAGGAGAACATGAGGAGGAGAGGGAACAATATGAGGAAGAATATCATGAACATGAAAAGGAAGAAAAACGCAATGATGAAGAGGATGAGAAATGGTACCAAAATAAGGGAATAACTTTGCAAGAAGAGGAGGAAAAAATAAAACTTGATGAGAATAAACTTCTAAAATATGTTCACTCAAGAGTCTAGAAAGGAAGGTCAAACAATGAATTATTTGCATGGAGAAATATGAAGGAGTCAATAGGGTCAATACAAGAGATGAGAGCGCTATCCTTCATCATAGATGCTTGCATAGAGGATCCCATTTTTGTGTTCACACTCACTAGCATAAATAATGCTTCCATTAGAACTGAGGGTGAAGAGCAAATATCCCTCGCAGAAACTTACCACATGTTAGAAACACAAGTGAGAGAATATATGTTAAAAATAGATTTTTAAGTGGTCAAGAAAATATAAATAATAACATGGATAACCACTTATAAAGAGTAAGGGTGGTTGAGCTAACCAAAAAACTTAACGAAACAAAGATAAACTAGGTGACTTAACCAGGGAATAGAAGACCCTACAAGAGAAATATACATGTGCAGATAAGAAGGAAACATATTTAAGTGAGAGGATACTCCTCAATGGGCCTAAACATACAAAATAAAATGCAATAACCTAGGAAATAGGTATAGAGGATTTGGAGTAATTATTAAACCTTACACTTAAGAAAATGAAATTGGATTAAAAAAAGAGTCCAATATGATAAGGGTGAAAAAGATAATGTAAGGGTCGATTGTGCTGAAAAATTAAAGACATATGCGGATCTAGAAAATAATCCCAAAAAAAGGATGCGTATGTAGAAAAAATATTAAAATGTTTATTCAAACAGATTAAAATAGTATATGTATGCATGCTCGAAGACACCAAAAAATAAGCTTCCCTAGAAGCAAAAATGGAGAGAATAATGTTGATAAGGATGTCTACGATGAAATCCTAGAGGAAGTTGAAAGGTTAGGGGAAGAGGTCAATGCAAAAAGAGAAAATATCAAGTAGTGAATGGATGACCTAAGGAAGATAGTTTCCAAAGTAGAGACCAAGATGGAAAACACAACCACCTAGGTCAGCGAGAAATTACAAGAGATGTAAGTTAAGGTAGATGACAAAAGGAAAGGTGCCAAATATATGAGTAAACTTGCCAAGAAGATTGATCAATTGAGCCCCCTATTTCAGAGGGCCCTGGATAAATGGAAAGTACATGAGGATTTACTCAGATAAGATGTCCTAAGGTTGTTCCAAGAAGACATAAAATTGTTTCTTGAGGGTGAGAAACAGAGGTATTGCGAGGTGATGTTGGGCCCTAAAATTATTTGTTATTTCATTGGTTGAGTTCCATATCGGAAACCAATGCTTATTTATTCATCTTTATATTCTTTAGATGCACATTAGAAATTTGGGAAAAGAATAAAAGTTTAAGGTGAAGGGATACCCCAAAAGTCAAGGGAAAAGAACAAAAAGAAAGAAGGAAACCTACATGGTAAACACATCCTTAGGGCATGTTGTATCCAGAGATGGTATTGGTACTGATCCTGATAAAGTTTCAAAAATCAAAGATTTACCATTTCCTATGAATAGAAGTAAGTTGAGATCATTTTTAGGCCATGTGGGTTACTATAGAAGGTTCATCAAGAATTTCTCAAAGATTGCACAGCCACTAACCCAGTTCTTGAAGAAGGATGTTACTTATGAACCAGGAAATAAGGCGCATGAAGCTTTTGGACAACTGAAGGAAGCCCTGGTGTCTTCACCTGTTTTGAAGAATCCAGATTGGAGCAAGCCATTCATTGTGTACACTGATGCCTCAGATGCAGCACTAGGAAGTACTTTGAGCCAAAAGGATGAAAATGGGAATGAACATCCAATTTACTTTGGGAGCAGACAAATGAGCAGTGCTGAGGTAAATTATACTGTAACTGAAAAAAAAGAGGCTCTGGCTATCATTTTTTTGCTGTAAAGAAGTTTAGAAATTACTTGCTAGGGAAAAAATTTATAGTTGTAACAGATCATCAGGCTAAAATATATTGTCAATAAGCCTAACCCATCAGGGAGGATAGCAAGATGGATAATTTTGCTACAAGAATTTTTGAATTTGATATTATAGATAGGCCAGGAAAGAAGCATGTCAATGCAGATGCACTCTCTCGAGCCTATGATGGTTTAGGATCATCTTGTGATGATGATGATTTTTCCCGATGCAGCATTGTTATCCCTTGACACAATCCCTAGTGAATACATAGATATTTGGAATTATCTGAATGAATTCAATTCCTGATGGTGCCAATGCAAAGACTAAGAGAAAGATTACTCAAGCCAGTCGTCCATATTCTATTCTGCATGGAGTATTATTTCGAATAGGACCTGATGGATAGACAGTACAAGAGGGCAGTTGGACGTGATCAAGGGAAGGAACTGCTAGAAGAATTCCACAATGGTACATGTGGAGGGCACTTCTCTGGACACTTACAGCAAGAAGGATCTTGGATGCAGGTTATCACTGGCCCACTCTTTTTAAAGATTGTTATAATTATTGTAAGACATGTGATATTTGTCAAACACATGGTAACCGTAAGACTTCATCAGCTCCATTATGTCCTATTCTTCCACTTGGTCCCTTTGAAAAGTGGGGAATAGACATTGTAGGTCCACTTCCAACTACATCACGCCAAAATAAGTATATTGTAGTTGCCACAGATTATTTAACCAAGTGGGTTGAAGCTAGGCCATTGAAACAAGCTTCCATGGATGAAGTGGCAAGGTTCATATATGAACATTGTCACCAATTTGGTTGTCCATTAGAAATTGTAACAGATCAAGGAAGCCACTTCATTAATGAGGTGGTAGAAGCCCTAGTCAATAAGTTTTTCTATTAAGCACAGGAAGGTCAAAAGCTACAAGAAGAATGAACAACCATTTAAAACAACACACAACTTTAGACCAATCAATTCCAATTCCAGAAAAGGGACAAGAGAACTAACAGTTAAGAACCAACTCAAGACCCAATCATTCCTATGAATCAATCATACACTTAGACCCACCTATATCAGGGTCAAGGAAACACCATGATCAACAAAAACTTTAAGTACCATAAGATCTGCAACCCATAAAAAGAGTGACACTATTTTTCCAAGTATTCCAAGTACCACAAACTCATGAATTAGAACCAACTCGAAGAGTGAATACAATTAAAGAAGAAAGCATAGTTAAACCAGACTTCCATTCTACACAAAACCAATGGATGTTATATCAAATCTTAGAAAAATCCAACTAAACATCACCTATTTGCATAGGCTAACCCAGATGGGTTCTTGTTCTAAGCTAACTTACTAAACCAAAAGGGAAAGAGGATACTAGTCTCCCAAATATAAATATTCCACTCAAGAAGGATTACAACACCATCAACAAAGAATGGCATAAGGTAAAAGTAATAACAATCTTCCTCCAACAAAATGTTCTTCAAGAATAAAATAGACAACAGTCATCGAATGCCTTCCAAGGATCAAAAGACACACATAAGGGAACTGTCGACACTAAAATTTTCCTCCGTAATTTCTATTTCATTAATGTATGTATTAGGAATATGATGTTGTTAAGTATAATTAGTAGTAGCGTCTGATAGAAGATAACGGCGCCGTCAGTACGGTGCCGCCAATAATGTGGAGTACGGTAACAGTCAAAGTACAATAGGAATGTTGTAAAAAGTAAATATTTGTCGTAAGTGGTCCGGTAATGTTAAAATGTCAAAGTTTGGGTAATTAGAGAAGTAGGGTCTACATGATTAGGAATTAGAAATATTATATTGGTAATAAGGACAAGGAGTGAGGTCATAAATATTTTGTGTATTTTATTTGTAAAAAGTCTAAAAAATGTGGAACCCATGTAAAATGATAAGGTTTATCTTATCTTAAAGGATAAGCTTACATGTACAGATAAGAGTTAAGGTATGGAATATGATTCGTCAGAGTGGATTTCTTATCCTATCTTAGAGATAGGATGGATAAGCCTGGAAGTTCTATAAATAGAGAGGCCACCCCCCTCATTTAGCATAGAAGGAAGTAGTGAGAAATATTGTAGGAAGTGTGGGAAGGAAGCCATCAGTTTAAAGGTGTGTTGAAGAAGCCATTAAGAGGTGTAATTGTAAAGTTTCTCCCATAGTCTTGGTGAAAGTCAAGTGAAGTCAATAACACTTGAAGTACCTCATGGGTGAGATTGTAACAATTTCATGTTAATATTATAATTTACTTTGATATTTTAGATTTGTCATCATTCCGTCTTATCATAGTCGATGGTATTTTTGTGTTATGTTGTTGTTTTGTTTCCAGATTACATCCACCAAACTAAAGGCTGTGCATTAGTAAATAATCATAGCACGAGGAGTTCCCGATGAAGAATTATCATAGTGCCGGATTAGTGATGATAGTCCCACATTGTCTTTACATGTCTCAACTACCACCAAGAACTGAAATTCCTAAAAATAGATGATTTATCTACAGATGTGCCCATGTAGCACTACCTTATTAACCAAATGTTTTAGTGCCATATGATTGATATAGAAGAAAAGGGGTGTTAAGTCTATGTTATTGACACGTGTGAAATTAGATTTTTCCTCTAAAAACCCTATGTTTGACCAAAAGAGACCTAATTTGAGCCCTAAAACTAGACATTTGAAGGTCTTCCACTTGGATTTGAAGTGTGAAATTTCATGAGGAGATATAAACCCATAATGGGTGCCTAAAAAGTGCTTTGTTTTTTAAGATTCCCATTGGTTCAAAAATTAGACCTAGAAAACCAATATAGCAGGGCTATTAAGAAGGAGGCCTTATTGGACTTGGTACATAAAATTTTGAAGTATTTATAATTAGAAATGGAGAACATGATTTGGTGTGATGTTGTAACTCCCTAAGGGACACTTGGAACAGCGATCAAATTGTCTAGGGACTGTTGTTGCAAATCAGCAGCACCCCTGGATGCAAATCAGGTTTCTAAGTTGATGTTTCAGGCATCCAGTGTGATTGCACAACATTGAAACCTCTCTCCAAGTGTGGGACTTGTAAAATGAGAGAGGAATCTCCAGATTAGAGGTTGGTTCCTCAAACTCCTCTGATCAGATCTATTATTTGCACAATTTCAGAGGTTTGAATCCTAATCCTACTCTAAATTCCAAGGAGACAGAGATAGAAAGTGCAAAAATTGAAACTAAACTAATAGGTGATACACCAAAGGAGTGGTGAACACTTATTGTTCATGCAAATTGACACAATTTCATAAAATGCAACATGAAACATCATACACAGGCTGATAAAATGCAATTAGAGGTTTGAAATGAAGCAAGACAATACAAACAAAGCACTGAAAATTGATCACAGAGTCTGCACTGTCATTTTTCACTGTCAAAATCCTTGCATTTACAACATCAAAGAGGTAGAAACCTATTACAATCATGAAGAAGGTATGATACTTACAAAAATCACTTGTTAAAGGTGAAAGAAGAAGCTTGCTATCCAAAAAAAATGTTCCACCTCAAAAAATGAGCCAAATCTGGCTTTTACAATGCATGGGTCGAGCGCAGGAGAGAGAAAATGTGTAAAAAACGTGGAAGCCATTCCCCATTGAATGAAGATGCATTAAAACAGTTTGGGCATCCTTACAGACCCATGCCCTGACATTTTTGGCCATGCTGAAGAAGAATGCGACCCATTTTGTATTAAAATATACTTCAGCCCAAGATGATTAGTCTTTAATTCAAAAGGTCTTCCCAAAAGGTAATGTCTCCACACTTGAAGTGCATGAACTATGGTTACTAAGCTCTAGGTTATGGGGAACATAATTCAACTCATGTAACTTGAGTTTTCTAGCTCTCATATGATATAACATGACTAATTTTGTAACGGAATACCTCCAAGTCCTTCATTGGAAGTATCTGTAACTACTGTAAAGTTTCCATTTGGATCTGGGTACAACTAAAATAGGTGTAGATGTTAACTGACCCTTAAGAGTTTTAAATGTTGATTTCACATTTATCACTCCACACAAACTTCTTGTCCTTTCTTTTGTAATGAAGTTATTGGGGGAAATGGATTTTTTGAAAAGTCCCTTTCACAAACTTTCTGTAGTAACGAAAAATCCCCATGAAGCTTCTGACTTCATGTACATTCTTAGGTGTAGGCCACTCAGTTATGGAAAAAATATTTGATGGATCAACCACTATTCTATCTTTTTCTTATAACATGTCCCAACTAGTGAGATTTCTGTTTCATAAAAATACACACTTGGTCAAATTACCATACAATATTCTCTTTCTTAATATTTCAAGTACTATTTTCAAATGCTCATGATGCTCATCAATGCCTTTTAGAATAGATAAGAATATCGTCCAAGAATACAATTACAAACTTGTCCAGGTACTCTTGAAAGATATTATTCATTAAATTCATAAAAGATTCAGGTGCATTCATCAAATTGAAAGGTAAAACCATGAATTTGTAATGTCCATACCTTATCCTAAAGGTTGTTTTATGAATATATTCATCTTTGATTATTAACTGGCGATACCTAGAACGAAGATTTATCTTAGAATATAATGATGCACCATGCATCTGATCAAACAAATCATCAATTCTAAGAAGTGGATATCTATTTTTGATTTTTTATTTTTTAAACATCATGTAATCAATACAAATTCTGTGTTCCATCTTTATTTTTCACAAAGATTACCAATGATCGTCAAAGTGAGACACTCGGTCTTATCAAAATCTTAAATAACATCTGTTTTAACTGTGCCTTAAGCTCTACTAGATCAATGGTAGTCATTTGATAAGGTTCCTTGGAAATAGGCTAAGTTCTCGGTTTGATTTCTATTCGTGAAGTCAAACTCTCATCTTGGGTACGAAAGACCGGGTAGTTCTTGTGGAAACACATCGCTGAAAGATATTTTAGAAAACAGGATTTTTCTTTTTCCAATAAATCACTATCCCCTTCATCTATTTCAGAAAATGTTTACTGCATACAACAGTGCAACCTTTATTTTTGGCCTTTTTAAGGTGCAATAATTGACAATTAGTATAACTAAAATTTCTCATTTTATCCCTTGAATGTTTGGTTGTTTTCTATAGAGTCATCAAGCAATAACTATTGTGTTTTTCAAAAAAATCAATTTTTTTTCTTTAAGCTTAACAAGCCAGTTAAAAACCTATTATGAACATCATATGAACCCCAAAGGGATGCAACATGAAATATCTACTTCTAGTGGAAAAAATTAGGTAACTGTAGGACTTCTCCAAAAAGACATTTACTAATAGTATGGACAACATTATGTTCCATAATGTACAGTCCAATATTTTTCCATTATTCCAACTTTTCTTTTTGATTTTGTAGCTAATTTACTAGAAATAAAGCATCTAGTAGCACCAGTATCAAAAAGTATAGTAATAGGTGTACCAAATAATTTACCTAGCACTTCTATGGGCATAACTTGATTTTCAGCTTATTTATCAACTACTGCAACATGTATCCTATGCTGATGATTGGTGTCATATTTCTTTAGAGAGAACTGATTTGCATAGTGATCCTTACCACACTTGAAACAACCCCCTATAGGTCCGCCTTTTGGTTCAAATTTATTTCCAGCCCTGAAATTACTGTTCTGTCTTCCATAGGACTTCTGTCCATTATTATTATTCTTCACAAATTTGTTTGAACATTTGCAACAGGTTTATTTGTTACCATTTTCTTATTATTATCAATTACAAACTTATTTTTGCCACCAAAATTTTTCCATGCCACCTTTTTGGGTGCGAGAGATGAAGAAAAATTAGGATTTTTTTACAATTCTATTCCTTATGGGCAGAGATTACTTTTAATTTATGTTCCTACCAAATGGATTTTTCTACAACCCCTTCCATGGTGGTTAGGCTGTAGAAATCTACTTCACCCCTCATGATAGGATTCAATCCCATAATAAACTTGTGTATCTTGAACTTTTCGTCAGTTTGATATTGAGGTACGTACTTAAGAATTTAGAAAACCTTTCCTAGTACTATGTTATAATTAATTTTCCTTGAATTGAATTATGAAATTCTGTCAATTTTTTTTTATCATAATACAGTTGTGGCATCCAGTGTTGCCTAAAGTAGCTCTTAAAATGATTCCAAGTGATGCTTGATTCATCAATGTTCAATTCAGCTTTACGATTGTCCCACCAGGAGGATGCCTCATGGGAAAGGTGATAAACTCCCCATACTACTTTTGTTTCCTCTAAGAAGTTCCTTATTGCAAAGTACTTCTCTATTTCACTAAGCCAATTCTTAGCTCCATCCCCTAGTGTAGTGCCATCAAAATTTGGTGGACTTATCCTCTTTATGTCATTTGTGAGTTTAGTTGTTAATCTTGCCTTTTTAAAGGATGATTAGGTACATTTACATTTGCATTTGCAACATTAATATTGGCATTTACAACATTGTTATCTATTGAAGTACAACAAGACGATCTCTTGTGTCTAACAAGGTAACAAGAATCTCATCAAGTTTTTGTGCGGTAACTACCTCTCCACCTAGAGGTGGATTATTTGCAACACCTCCTCTTATTCTAACCATTTTCTGTTAACAAGAAAATTAAGTTTTTATCAGATATGGACATAATAGGTCCAAGAGCTGCAACCTTCACCTCTGATACCAAGATGTAACATCCACTTTTTAAGACTTTAGAAACAAGAGGATTTTTTTTTACATAATGTTCTCTATTCTAAATAAATATAATTTAGAACACACATTCCATTACCAATCCATCTCATAACAAAAAACCATATGCAACTGTAAATGACTCAGTGAACATCGATCTCTCATTTCATGACTCGGTATTAAACTGATCTCTCATGTTAACTTAATAATGTTTATACTATGTATACTTGGTTCCTTTACCCTTTTAGGGGTACCTAATTGTTCTGTCTAAGAAGCCTATTTGAATATCTGTTACCGATATTCATCTGGAATCCTGCATCTTAGACTAGGTGTCATAGGACAATGCAACCAACATCTTGCTATACTTTGGCCAAAGTTTTTAAACACGTTTACCATGTTTACATTCTTAGACAACATACTCATCAAAAGAAACATGTCCTTTACCACACTTGTTCTATTATCTAGAATGGTCTTTCTTGAGTTCTATAAACTCAATATGATTCAAGTTTTCACACTAGACAAGGGAAACAACATGCACTAGTGTGGAAGACTACTCATGGTGACTAAGGATACATATACATACTCAATTGAATTATGTCGATTGGGTGTGTCTAGTCACCCTAAGTCAACATGAGTCGACCTCAACACTAGATCATGTTTTAATCTCTTCTTAGAGTGGGACCATGATCCATTCTTCCCCTTATGTCAATCGAACTAATTGGGGTGTTGAGGCATAACAAGCTGCATCATAGTATCCCCTTAATGACCCTTGTCATTATGAAGGTACTATGCCTCAGTTGCTATGTTTCAACATCCAATTGAGTTTCCTCAACTGGACTAACATACTTAAGATTATATTAGATTGTTTACCCAATTAATTATTATCTTATAGATTAACGATAACAACACTTTTAAGGGTCAACTAAGCATCATTTAACCTAAGAAGGTTACGAGATGAAATTTATATAAAAGGAAGGTATGCAGGTAAAATCTACCTTCCTAAACACCTTGAATTCATGCTTAGGTTCATCTTAATCTTATCTATTTATTTCATATGTCATTATGACTGAACTTAGTGTTATGAAAGTGTGTTCAATAGATCTTTTTACTTCAGTTTTTAGCTTGTAAAAAAAAATCTTATTGAAATTTTACTTTAGACTTACTAATGCTGAAGTATTAATATTTTTATTATCCTTTTTAAGCATTCATATTCAATTACAAAAATTTGGTTAAGGAAAAACACAACCAACCATCCTTATACTTTAATCATAACACCAAACAAGTTCCCAATTAAAGCTCTTTGTTTAATTACAAGGAAAAATATCCTTTTTCTTTTATCAAGGATTAATGTCCTAATTATAAAAACAGATCACATATGCCTTAACATAACAAAGAATTCATACACCTTATATAATGAAATTATATCCCCCTTTTTATTATTTAAGGATATACCCAAGAGTATCAACTTAGTTGTGTTCTTTCACTTGGAAATAAATCAACTATTATTACAGATCCTTAACCCAAGAGGCTTATATAAATAAGACCTATTAAGTTGGTAATCCCATATCACAGGTACATCTGACGTCCCCCCTTAATGAAGGATATTACTTAGTAATATTACACATCTTAAGTCATAAAAGTATCACAAGTAAACCAATAATCAACAATCATCAAAGCAATTCATTTATCAAAAAGGGAGTGATCCACTCATTGAACTAAGGAATATTCAAGGATTAAAAAATGTCATTGCATCAACAAAAAACTAGTTGTATTACATCTTCTTTTCTTGACAAAATTACATTTCAAGAAAATTTCGCTACATAGCCATCATAACAAAGAGATAATTTATTTAGTAAAACAAATGTAACTTTCTATATGTCTTTCTCCTTTCATATTTTACGAAATCCATCTACAAAATTGTTAGCACGAGTCAATTCATATGAACTAAGCATGATAAGTGCTATAACACTAAAAATATGTGCTTTTATCTAACAATTTCATAAAAGTAACCTTTTTGTTAATGAAACGGTTCCCAAAATCACAAATGATATTAATAGAAAGACTTTCCCAAAATATTTCAAACCAAGAAGGAGAGAGAAGGAACATTGAATCAACAAGTAATGTTTATTCAATAACTAATTAATTCAACATAATTAATTCTATCTCAAACACAATATGAACTCATTACAACCTGTTATTCATCAAACACCAATATTTAAGAAAGAAGAAACTCATACCTCCAATCCTAATCTTAACTTCTCAATCAAGTTTAAAACTTAAGTTCTATAACTCATCCTATTCTATCTTTTCAAGAAGCAGTACAAAAATGTAAACAACTACCTTTTTATCATCAGTATGTTGTTTTTATATTCAAAAGTTGTCATCCAATATTATAGCTGATGATCAAACAAGAATCAGAAAGTTTCTAGTTAAGAGAATGAGATACAATACCAACATAACTCATGCTATAAGTTCTCTAAAGGCCTGAGTTCACATCAGAATTCAAACTCAAAATAAATAATCTTAGCTAACACCCTACAGTCCCCAACAACTGCATATTTATTGTTTTCAAAATATACAAGAAGAATAGGTAGTTATTTAAAACAAAACACAAGTTTAGACCAATCAATTCCAATACCAGAAAAGGGACAAGAGAACTAAAAGTTCAGAACTAGCTCAAGACCCAATCATTCCTACGAATCAGTCATACACTCAGAACCACTTGAATCAAGGTCGAGGAAACACCATGATCAACACAAAATTTAAGTGCCATAAGATCTGCAACCCAGAAAAAGAACGACACTATTTTTCCAAGTATTCCAAGTACCACAAACTCATGAATTGGAACCAACTCTAAGAGTGAATACAATTATAGAACAAAGAAGATTTAAACCAAACTTCCATTCTATATAAAACCAATGGATGTTATATCACATCTTTGAAAAATCCAACTAAACGTCACCTACTGTCACAGGCTAATCTAGATGGGTTCTTGTTCTAAGCTAACTTACTAAACCAAAAAGGAAAGAGGATACCAATCTCCCAAACATAAATATTCCACTCAAGAAGGATTACAATACCATTAACAAAGAATGGCATAAGGGAAAAGTAATAACAATCTTCCTCCAACAAAATGTTCTTCAAGGATAAAATAGACAACAGTCATCGAATGCCGTCCAAGGATAAAAAAGACCTACATAAGGGAACCTCAAGCCTAGAATGGGTATACAAAAACAAATCAATTGAAAAGGAACATAACCAAAGCATTCCACAGGTATACCTTCTTGTTCAACTTCCATCGGGAGCTACTAACACCCAGACAAGGTTCTATAAATGAAATAAATACTTGATACCATTCCCATTTGGTGATAACCAAAAATATGTATATCTTAGTTCTATACAAACTAGATATTCCATGCAAGATAACAAAAATACAGTCCCGATATAAGTCGACCACATATATTTGGTCCCCACTAATATCAACAAGTAAATATGCCTATATAAGAACCATAAGGATTTTCATCCTACCATAAACATATCTCCCATACAAAACCTACAAAGAGATTCATAAAAAAAGAGTATAGTAATAAAGTAAGCCCTTTGTGAAACCACAAGTTAAGTCAAAATATCATTTAGCCAAAACAAAATTCCCCAAAAAAAAGTTGGTTACCAACTGTTAACAAAAAAGAAAAATAATTAAAGCTAAAGCCATATTATTTCATCAAGACATGTATTTTTTTCACATTTCTATGATACCTAAATAGGGTAACAATCCAGCAATGAAACAAACACAACTTTGATCATTATCTCAAAAAGTTTGATGCAAACAGGCTAATCACAAATGTAAATAAATCAATACTACCCAAATTTCATATTCCACACAACAAACACATAATCATATTGCATCGAAAATAACCAAGTCAAAATGTCATTGAAGTAAGGAGAAGAAACATAAAACCAAAAATAGAAAGTTTCCTAAAAGAGCATAGTTATTTTAATGAAGACATTTAAATAAAAGAAGAAGACTTAAAGAGATAGGGCCTATCATGCTTGATAGAGCTCATGTCTTCTATTCCTTGTTGCAAATCTTCAAGCAGAACCTCAATAACAAGATTTCCATGAAAACAACAAAGACCAAGCTCTGAAACTTTCCCTTTCTTCCTCTTATAACTTCCTAACTTGATTTTCATTATCATCACCACCATGCAAGGTAAAAATACACGTGCATAGATTTGAACTGGAGGGTTGAAAATGAAAAACCACATGCAGAGATAAAAAGCTCAAAAAAACCAAATGAAACAATGAAAAATGAAAACCATATTTTCTTCCAACTTCCCCTATTTCCTAGGTTGTTTTTTCGTAATTGCCAAGATCAATTAATGCAAATAGAACTGACAGAGTCCTTCCTTATCTCCTGCCTTCGCCAACTCCAAGTTGGATATAACCAAGTTCAAAACTTCCATGCAACCAAACTTTAGCAGAGGTGACAACTTAGCCTCCACTTAAACCTTTCATGCACTCGCTAAAGTTGGTGGTTACTGGGGTTTAAAGCCCCATTTAATCCTCTTAAATACTTAGAGATTGGTGCCACCGACACATCATAGCATATCGTCCATGCTATCCCTTTAGGCTAGTCTAGGTCTTAGGCTAGGTTCATAAATTTAGATTAGAAACCAACTTAGGTCCTTAGGTTAGTTTATTAGTTTAGTCTTAGGTTTCCTCTTTCTAATAAATAACCAAAATAATAATATACTCGAGTTTAAAATTAGGATAAGCTTACAACTTAGGAACTTAGATTTAATTAGGTTCCCTTTAATAATTACTAAATACCAATTCATCATCACTGAATGAATAATCAAAATGACATTATTGGATCACTTTTGAAGGGTGTGAGCAGAAAAAGTCACATGTGATCCCATGGCAACTTAGGTTCAAAAATACAACATTCAGCCCAGCTTAATCAAGATGACATTGACGTCATAAAATAAAAAGCATGCCTTGAATCATTGAAATTAATCCAAGGTATATCTATCCTGCATTAGAGATCATAAATACTGAAGAAAAAGTTGACATGCAATAAAGACTATGAACAATTTTAAGTTGAATCAATTTATTCTATCCACATGTAGGGAACATTCAACATAAGAAGAAATAAAATACTTCATTCTAATTTCAGAATAAACATGGCAGAATTGTATCTATTTTCATAAGATAACATATCATCTACAATAAACATGATTACTTAGTTCACAAGAGTACACCATCTTCAAACAAGAATCACATATCAACATTTACAACTTCAAGTAAAGAAGTCATCATAGACATCAACCATGTTAGAGGAATTAAAGAACATAATCGTTCCACAAGATATAGTAGTAATTGATGTTTCGCCAGTCTTCTGACTATGTATATCCTGTGATTTCACGACCAAGATAGGAGGCTACATGTCTCTTGATTGGTCCCATATGATTCTGTGGACCAAGTATGAGTCTAAGATGAAGGTATCATTAGAACCCCACGCCAAGGAACATATAACAGACCAAACAGTCTCAGGATTTGAGGCTTCCCACGCCATGATCACCTAAGAAGAGGAATCATATATAGTGGATTGTAACCTTCAAAGAGGCAGTTATTTAGCCAACCTCCCCCTCGACAATCCCTTCAGGAACTTTGATTCAACTAGTTTGGGCACTTATGTCATCTTCGATGAAGACTCCACGATTCCAAAGGTGGTAAAAGAAGAGGATAGAAGAGAAGGGAGTCCCATTAGGGATTCCTAGATATGGACCCTACATTTAGATGGAGCTAAAAGAAAAATTGGCTCAAGAGCTAGGATATGCTTATCATCCCGAAACAGAAATAAGATACTTCAGGAATTTCACTTCTAGTTCACCTACACTAGCAAAAAAGTAGAGTATGAAGCCTTATTACATGGCTTGGCCATGGCACGAAAGGAGGACATCAAATAATTTAGAGTCTTTAGTGACTCGGAGTTGGTGGTGACAAAAGTAAGGAACAATGCCACCACAAAGAATCCAAGAATGAGGTCCTATCGACACAGGGTGTGGGATCTCATTGAAGATTTTAAAGCCTTTATATCAAGTTTATTCCTCGAGACCAAAATATGGAGGCTGATAGGATGGATTTAATCGGGTCGTAATTCAATCTGATCCATGACTTGATAGTGAACACAAGTACAATAAAATTGATCATCCGCCCATCTATACCTAATAACATCGATCATTGGAAGGTTTTTAACAATGATCGATAGATTGTACACTTCCTCTAACAATCCGACCAATTTGTAAACATAATCTAACCCAAAATTGAAGAAGCTTATGAAGATCAAATTATTTAGTTGAAAATGAACAAAATTCCAAAAGGGTTAGTAACATTAGAGATCCTTTTTGATTCTAATGATGCTAATTCAGATCGAAGGAGGTTAATAGTGGTTAAGGAGGATTATGTCAAGCTAGAAGTGACTAATGGGACGAAACTAAAAATCAAGAGATAATTCACCTAAAGGGAAAGAGAAAAACTTGTGGCTCTATGCCATAAGTATGAAAAAGTGATGACTTAGATGTACGACAACTTACATTGTTACAACAAGGATATCATCCAACACACCATTGACCTCGAAGAAGGAACTAAGTTCGTACGTCAGGAGTAGTGGCCCATGAACCCAAAGATAGAATCCCTCATGGTTAAGGAACTTAGAAATCTCCTAGAGGCTAAAATAATCTTCCCTATCAAGTACACAACATGGGTTTCTAACCTAGTTCCGGTAAGGAAGAAAAATGGTGAAATTTGGCTCTGTGTAGATTTCGGTGACCTAAATAGAGTGTCCCTTAAGGATCACTATCCCTTACCCTCCATGGAGCAGATATTACAAATAGTTGTAGGGTCAGAGATATTCTCTCTACTGGATGGTTTTTTAGGATATAAAAAGATATGGCTCGTAGAAGGAGACCAACACAAGACCACTTTCACGACAAAGTGGGGAACCTTTGCAACGTGAAAATTCTATTTGGACTCACAAATGATGGAGATACCTTTCAAAGAGCCATGGATTCCGCATTTGGAGAGTTGATCAATAAGGTAATTCTTATATACCTAGATGATCTCATGGTATTTACCAAGACAACAAAGGATCATTTTGATGCCTTCGAAGCCATATTCGAGAAGTGCCAGGAATTCAGGATCTCCGTGAACCTGAGGAAATGTGTTTTGACAGTACCCCAGTGCAAACTCCTGGGACACATTGTTTCAAAGGAAGGAATCTCTATTAAGCCAGAAAGAGTTGAAGCCATCCTGAAACTACCCTTTCTAGTAAATAAGAAAGTGGTCTAATCTTTCTTAGGAATGATCAATTTTGTCAACAAGTTCATTTCAGACTTTGCTGGGACAATCCGCTCGATCACACTAATGCTCAAGAAGAACCTTAATTTCAAATGGACCACTGAAGGCCAACATGCCTTTAAGGTAATTAAGGGGGTTATCACATCTTCCTCGGTACTGTGCAACCTCGAATTCTCACAGGATTTCATCATGTATGTATACGAGAGTGAGCATAGCGCAGCATTCATGTTGACATAGAAAGGAGAGTCTTAAGGAGAGGAACATCCAGTCTCCTTTTAAAAAACTCTCCATGACTATGATACCAGGTATAGATTTTTAGAAATAAAATATTATGCTATAGTCAAGGGTCTAAAGAAATTCAAGCACCTTTTCACCCATAGTAGAATCAAGGTTATGGTGGCACACTCTATCGTTAAGAAATATATAATAGAGGGTGAGATAATAGATAAAAGAGCTAACTAGATCACTAAGATCTTCGAATATGACATTGAGATAAATCCTACAAATATAGTATGGGGAAGGGGCCTATGTCAATATCTTACACAAGACCACATGCCCCTGACTAATGAAGAGCCCAAGAAGATACTCTATATCCAAGAAAGTGATTGTAATAGCTGGGTCTCAGATAGGATCCACTTCATGCAAACATGGAAATGCCCAAGCCAACTCCCTCTCAAAAAGCGAAGGTTCTATAGGCAACATGGATGCAAGTTCACCATGATTGATGATTTTATTTTCAAAAGAAACTTTGACAAGATCCTGCTCAGGTGCCTGGAGAATGAAGAAGCTGAAAGGATCTTACGTGAGTTGCACCATGGGAGCTCAGGAGCCCATTTTTCTACCCAAACCACAACAATAAAAAATCCTGCAAGCAGGATACTTTTTGCCAAGCATGTTCGTTGACTGTCAAGAAAAAAATAACAGATGCATGATTTGTCAAGTTTATACGGGCTTCCAGAGGAATGCGGCATGACCTCTCAACCCCATCCTAATTGAGGAACCATTTACAAAATGGGGTCTAGACTTCATCGATATGGTCAACGCATATTCAAGTGCCAGGAATAAATTTATCCTCATTGCAACTGATTACTTTACCCGATGGGTGGAAGTAGTTCCACTAAAAGAGGTGACCGAGAACATGATCCTGGAACTCCTACAAGATATCACTACCTAGTTTGGACCCCCCTACACTATTATATCATATATTGTTAAGGCCTTCTTGGGGGCTAAAGTATCTGACTTCACTTTAAGGCATGTGATCTATCTGAAAACATCATCTTATTATTACCCACAAGGAAATGGTATGGAAAAATCCACTAACAAAAATATGATTAGGCTCATAAAAAGGATGGGAAATGAGCATAAGAGGCTTTAGTATGAACACGTCAAAACAACCTTATCGGCTGATCGAATCAAACCTAAACAAATCTTAAAAGCCTCACCATATGAGATAGTTTATGGTAAAAGTGTTATGATGCCGATTACCCTAGAAATCCTTGCATTACAACTATTAAAACAAATTGAGATAGAGGAAAATGGGGTAATGCAAGTAATAATCATTGAGCTAGTAGAGCTCCAAGAGAAGTGAGAGGTTGCTCATGAAGCCATGATAAGCCGCCAATAGGTGGTGTAAACTTTCTTTGATAAAAAAATGTCAGAATCAGAATTCTGAGTTGGTACTATGGTTTTGAAATGGGATGCAAGGGATGCCAAGCCTGGAAATCACAGAAAGTTTGACCCCTTATGCATAGGACCCTTCAAAATTAGCACATGCAACCAACACAATGGTTTCAAACTTAAGACCATGGAAGGCGACCCCTTGGCAATTCCGGTAATTGGTATTCACTTAAAGCCTTTCCATTGAGTCTTTTTGTTTAAAGTATTGTATCATATGTATAGATTTTGATTTTCCTCACCTTTTTCCTTGTTTGTGTTTTTGCCCCTTTTAATAATATCTCAGACACGTGTCCCTTGTGGGACACCCTTACCTATTTTTGAAGTTTTTGAGGAAGTTCATCTTCCTAGTTTTCCTTGAAGTTAATGATCCAACATATTTCTAAGATATTTGGGGAAAAAGATCGAAGAATTGACACAAAATCTATCGGGAAACATAAATTTCAACACTTAGGGTCATTAAATAAAAAAGGACGTTATATGACGTAAATTTATATATGCGCGAGCCATTACTCTACATAATTTAATGTGGTTATTTAAGACAAGCTGGGGGTGTCCAAAAAATTCATTTCAAACACTAAGAGTTTTCTACCCAGCCTTCGAGTTTCAAGTAAACAAAATTCAGAACCTTCTCCTAGTCCTGAAATCTGCCATGGTGACTTCCAACTCTACACCACAAGTGAAGTCTTATGTAGGAAAACCTACGCCCCCACACCCTCTTCCACCAAGGTTGAGGTTCCTTGATGGGGGATCACGGTTCAGTGATCCTTCTGTAGTTTCAGACTTTGCCGATGATGTCTTTGAACCCATTCTCAGCAAAAAGCCTAAAGCTCTGAGGGAGGAATCCCACGTCAAGTTTCTTAACCTAGGGAATTTTGAGTCTTTTGGCTTAAGAATCTAGAGTGAAACAATTACTCAATATATGGTGCATCTCGTGCACCCATACCTAGAGTTTGTACAGATGTGCATGAGTTGTTTCGATACTGACACCAATGTCATCCAGGGCAGAAGCATAAAGGTGGTAATCACACCTCAAGCTATTAGAGAGATGTTGGCCCTATTCTGCGACCCAACGGATATTTTCTATAACATGGCCAAACTCCAAAACATCTAGGATCAATACTAGAATAAATCTTCATTCCTCGATAAGGAGTTAAGACATACATATTCAGGTGGTTTTAGAACTGTAAGATTCCCCATTCCCTTGAACTCACTAATGGATGATTCTCAAGATGCCTGCTCTATGTTAACATTCATTTTTAGCCAAGATTTGGACAAAAATTTCCATTATTGGAAAATTACAGCTCTATTCAGAATGAGTTTCATGAAGAAAGAGTAGACGTACTGTTTCAACTTCGCTAAACTCATTTGAGAGTCTATTTACAAGCAGTTAACCATCCCGATAAGCTCTACCTTCAGGTATTCCTTGTATTTGTTCCACCTCATTTTTTATCAGAATACCCAGTACCTCAGCTAGTACATGGCTCTAACGCTATGAGATGCAGAGGTAGACCCCCAAAAGATCATTCCAGTGTCCGCTTAGACTCATGTGTTGTCCTATTCGTCAGACCTATATGAATTTTTAACTCTTTTTTGGATCCCCTCTTGCATGAATTTGACCTAGAAGGGGTCAATAACATAATTAATAGCTCTGTTCAGTCCATCCTTACAGATCCACTACACCCTTGTGATTATTTTTTTAGGGTAAGACATTTTATGATTCGACTGCATGGTTTCTGAGATGAATCCTTTATTCTCCTGAGGGTCCTCACAACATGGGTGGTGGGTCTAGAGATAGCCAAGAAGCTGGTACTCCTGGATGTTGAATTTGGCACCAGTCAAAAAAAGAAGGAACTTTTTAACCTCCCCTTGAGCAAGGGAGGAATTACTGTGATTAAACGCAAGGTAAAGCATATGCTCACACAAAAGTTTTCTTCTTACAACTTCATCCTAATTTAGAACTCATGGAGGTATGACCCAGATGGGACAATGGCCTCCACTTTTGTTTGGAACAAATTTTTAGACTCCTGCCAACATGAGTCCAAGATTTTTTTTGAAGACAGGCAGTCCCCTTGGGTAGAATCACCTGACATGTTCATTGAGCTTAGTGACATTCCAATTCTAGAGTGGGAGTCGTTCCACCCAGTCCATCACAAGTATGATCCCACCCTCACAATAACATGAGGACTCAGAGCGGCCCTGCATAACAAGTACTGGAGCACATAAAGGATTAAAGCATATTAGAAGTATAGGAAGGAGATTGGAGAAAACACCCTCATTTTTGAGGGCGTATCCAGCGATGAACAATGGGAGGAGTTTTGGGATGCGAATCATGGGTTTGACGTGGAGAGTGAGGAAATAGTGATAATCACCAAGGTGCAACCCGTGAGATCTACCGTAGAATCCTCTAGGAACTCTCAACCAAAATTGCTAGAACAACCCATGTCCTCCACTTCTTAGCAAGATCCTTCGTTTTAGACACCTACATCATAGCTCACATCAGTTCTAAAGGGCAAGAAACTAGTGGTGGTATCGGTGCTAAACCCCCCACACAAAAAGTGACAGTCAGTCAAGACACCTACATATTCTTCCCCTCTCCCTCCTCCTGGAGCCTCCCTTTTACCTCAAACACCCTCCACCATCCAAAATTTCTCCCCCCACATGGTGACATGACCTTCTTTGGCTCTAGTAACCTCACAACGTCAACCACCTATTACAATCCCATATGGTCTTCCACTTGGGTTCCCATTCGCAAGTGGGGTCATCACTTCTCCCCTGTCATTTTTAAGTCAAGATGAAGTAGCCAAAGTGGCCATAGTGGCCCGAGATAGCAGACGGATGAAGTAAAATAAGAAATAACTGTCAGCAGGCATGATGAAGTAGATGTGATCATTATATGATCATAAAAAATTTTCCTTGACCATCGCATGGTTAGTCCCCTAGGTGTCCAAACTCTTAGAGCAGATGTAACTTGATGACTATTCTATCAACGTTGTCACCGTCAACCTCCCAGAGTTTTGACCTCAGGATAAGGTCGAGATAATGAATGAAACTACTATTGTAGTCACAAAAGACTACCTCAAGCTCAACAACCAGCTCAAAAAGGCACAAAATAGCCTCCATCGGGAAGAAAGCACCGTGGCCAGCCAACAAGCCAAGATTAAAGGAAAAGGCAAGGAGATCAAACAAATCCACAGGGAGTTGAAGGAAGCTCCATCATAAGAAGTCCTTGTTGATTCTCAGGTAGAAGATAAGAATCTACTAAACTCACCACGTCTGAAGCCTCATCCAATTCGATCTTACAGGAGAAAGAAGCCCTCCAACAGGAGGTTGATTCAAGAAAGGTGGAGGTGGCTACACTCTAGCAAAAGTTGTGTGTTGTTGAAGTAGAGAAGGGAAACCTCTAGAAAAGGTTGAAATCATCTGAGGGCATGGTCAAGGACTTAGCCCGTAGATTGGGACAACAACCCCAACAAGGGGGAATTGCAACATTGCTACAGGAGCTATATTCCACTTGCTATGACTGAATTGCCACCGCGACAATGAATCCAGTCCACGCACTCATATTTATGTCTAATGCATAGGGGTTATGCTCAAATGTGGAGACCACAACCTCCACCATTAGCAACACCATATCTGCCAAGGTCCCTAAATCACTACTGTTGATTCAAAAACTTTATGATTCTTCTGACTCTACCTTACAAGGGACTAGAATCACAGATAGGAAAATGATTGCTATAAAGATCAATGAGATCCTAAGTAGTAACAAAACATCCATTAAATGTCAAAATCTCTTGACCCAGCTCCAACAGGGGATCAAAGTGGAAGTAGAGTATCAACAAATTGGTTCAATTAGGATTCCCCTCCCCCTTCCCCGGTGACTCCACATTCCTATCAAAGGACCAAATTAAATAGCTCTTGATCAATGAATGACAAGATAACACTGTCTTTTAGTCTTTAAAAGAAAGCTTCAACGTCATCAAGGTGGAAGCCATCTTGAAGCCAATCATATAATTGGAGTTCCATTTGCACGTAGTAGTGCAGAGTCTCCAAACCTTTTCTCACAAGGAGATAATCAAGATTTCCAAGCCTTGTAGCAAAGAAGCTACCCAACAAAGGTGGAATGGCTCAGATATCGGGCTACTTTACAACAACTCTAAGTGGAGTTTTGTAAGCCACATTGTGAATTTTGAGGCAGAGAGGATTTTTGGATCCTTCCATGACTGACACGGATTCCCTTGGTGAGTCACCAATAATTATAGAGGTTTTTTTGTGTGAGGCTCTTTTACTAGCCAGTGTCTTTTGTCGCCCCAACCCTTGTTATTTTTGTTTTATTTGTTTGAGCCTAAATTCAGTTAAGTATATAGCTGAATATAGAACATATCCATGTGTCCCTTTGGTGCACTTGTGGCATAATGCAGAGAAAAGAACGTTCTCAAACTTGCGCCGCACTACCTACATGTCTTAGGCATGATAAAGTTACCCAGGTGGATTAAAAATTCAATGATACAGTAAAAACGCACAGGGTCTCCATGTGTCACTCGAGCAAAATTTCAAATAAAGAGAGAAAAATAATGTTCCCAAACTTGCGCCTCACCATCCATGCTTCACCTAGGCGCAGGTTTAGAGGCAAAGCCCCAAGAAAGGCCCTTAGACTAAGCACATGACCTCCACGTGGTAGGGAAGAATCATCACCAACCAAAGGAGCACAAGGCTTGGGAGTTGGATGAATTAAAGGTGATCATAAATATCACAGACAGGCAGTTGAGATCTTGCCCAAAAAATGAAATATTTTGTAGGAAAATTGAATGCTAGCGGTGGAAGATCTGATTCTGGACATTGAAACGAGAGCCAAGGGAGTCTATAAATGAATGTTAAGATCCAGAAATGAGGTAGAAGGAGGGGGGAATAGAAAATAAAAATATGCCAGAACTGTGAAAGAGATTTTAGGCTTAGTTATTGTATTTTCTAGCCTTAACAAGGCTCTGTTGTAGAATAAAATTGTAATTTTTGCCATATCGACCTTATGTATTATTTTCTCTATGAATAAAGGGTTCTTGTTTTGTGCATTTTAGCTCTCAATAATCTACATCCTTCATCCATTATTACTAGTATTTTTTAGATAAATGTTGAATATCTATCGTGTTATATGCCCTTGGGTTTTCTATATGCATCTATCATCTACATATATTATGTTTTACACCTTCTCGGCCTTTGATGATTCAATATAATTCTAAAAAGAGTAGACCATGTTAAATGCTCTTCGACTATTATAACAATTTTTCAGAAGCTATCTCTGTGCCTTTTAAAATAAGTTTCGGCGTATCACCTTAGTTAGTTTTGCACATTGTTTTATTTTCCTCTAACCCTTACCTTGCACCAACTTATAAGAACCAACTTCTATAAAACTTGAAGGTTATCTTAGGGGGAACATCCCACATCCCTAAGGTATCCCATGACTTTGATGGTTCACTAGCAAAGATAATCGTCAACAAGTACCACTTGATGCAGGCCAATTTTATGGAGGAGGTGAATTAGATTTATCATAATGGCATTCCTCGAAAATAATAATGCCTTTGTCCTCAAGTAATGTATGTTTTTGATCCAATGCATAACAATCATTGTCTTCATGTATATTAATGTGATAGAACTGTTATCCAAAATTCACCCCCAGGGTAATTTTGATAACATGCATCAGAATATTCAAGTCCCACGCAAATTGATTGATTCAGAGCAAACATCATGTTTCTGGGGTTCCCTCAGATTTTTTCTAACTCCCCTGGCCAAAGAAGGAAAGAGAAAGCTCTGAGAAAATGTGAAAAAATTGCAGAAGGCAAGTAGGTTGATCCAGGAAAAAATTGTGAAAATCGGCTAAGTCCTAGTCCCCGGGACAGTCGGGACATTTGGGACGTCAAGGCGCGGATCGGCCGAAAAGCCTCCAAGCGGCCCAAACAGCAAAGGGACATATGGGACAAGGGTACGTGAAGGACCTGAACCGGCCGGTTCAGCCGGAACGGGGAATTGTAGCACCGAAACAGTTGGACCAGAAGTACGCGGCGGACGTGGAAAGCCGGTTCGGCCGAAGGAGAAAAAATGGCTAACTGCTGAGCAGGACAGTCCGGGACAAGAGTACATGAAGGATCCGAACCGGCCGGTTCGGCTGAAATGAGAACAAACAGTCCGGAAGCAAATGGGACATCTGGGCCGCGAGGACGCGAACCAGCCGAATCGGGCGAACCAGAAGAATTTGTCCCGCGAAGCACAGGGACATTTGGGACAAATGGACGCGAACCGGCCGGTTCGGCCGAAACAAGAAACTTCAGCACAAGGAAAACTGGGACATCTAGGACAAATGGATGCGGTGGACGCTAAAGAGCCGAAAGGGCCAAGAACCAACTAGATCACGACACGTGTCACAAGGGAGGCAGTCCAAAAGTCAAAGGGCGAAGTTTTGAGCACTGACCCGAACCAATGAAATAGCGCCACGTGTCCAAGTTTAAGGGGCCCACAAGGAAATTTCAAAAGAAAGCCCACCAAAAGGCAGAGGAGAGAGAATCACATGACCAATCAATGCGTGCCACGTGTCATCCAGGTGGCAGAGTGCGGGAAAGATTTCAAAACACGTTTTCGCCTGTTTTGTGCCTTAAAACTTTAGACCTCCATAACTTTCGATCCAGAGCTCAGATTTGCACGTTCTTTATATCAACAGAAAGCTTATGAAATTCTCTACATGATTTTGGGATCAATATCAAATTTTGATGTAGTTTGGAGAGAGAAAATTGAGAAACGGCTCTGACGCGTGATAATGGCCAGAAGCGACGTTTCAACAACCAGTTTTAATGCACATGGGTCGCATTCTTCTTCAGCATGGCTATAAGTGATGTCTCAACCACCGATTTTAATGAAGAATGTGTTTTGGTCAATGGTTAGGCTACTTACACGTTTTCCTATGTTTTCTGTCTCCTAGGCTCGACCCATGCATTGTATAAAGCCAGATTTGGCTCATTTTAGATAGGGCATAACAAGTTGTTCATTCTTTCTGTTTCTGCCCTCCCTTCTTTTCTTCTCTAGGGTTGAAAATGGAGCTCAAACCTCCTCCCTACTCTGTAATGGAATTTTTGCCTTTTACTAATGGAATGATGTTCTGTGCAAACTTCTGGAGCAACAAAACGTGTTTTGTGATGCATCTGTCCATCCTTGCTCGTTTTTGCTTGTTCTCTTCTTGCCTCTCTTCATTGCAGGTATTTGTGCATGTTTGAATGTTCATTGCAGGTCTGGAGCTGTGTTCATGGAGTTTTGGGACATTTTCTTTGTGAAATCTATCCTTGGGCCTGTGATGCATCTGTCCATCCTTCCCATTGCTCACCTCTCTTTGTCCCATGGCAGTTTTGATAGAGGTTCAACATTCTCCTTCTCTGGTGTATCACCGTTTTAGTGTAGGCTTTTGCTATTTTTCCCTTCTCTCTCTCTCTCTCTGTCTCCTTGGCATGGTTAGATTAGGATTAGATTAGCTTGCCTGCACTGGAATAGCTTGTGGCAGGTAGTTTAGGAGCAGGAACCAGCCTTCTCTGGAGATTCCTTTCTCATTTTACAGGTCCTACACCTGGAGAAAGGATTCAATGTTGTGCAATCACACTGGATGCCTGAGTGATCAATCTAGAAGCCTTATTTGCATCCAAGGGGTGCTGTGATTTTGCACTAATAGTTCTAGCACACCCGATGGGACCTTAGAGGTCTTCCACTTCATCTTTTGCAGGTTGGTGTGTTCCTATGAAGATTTCAGCCTTTGGAGGCACTTGTAAACACATCTGGTGACTCCATCTGATCAGCAACCCATTTCTCTGAGCTTGTAGACCTGTTTCCATCCATTTTCATCCATCTTTCTTTCCATCCCTTTCATTCTTTTCCATTCCATGAAGTTGTGCAATCATGACTTCGTTTCCATCATGGAATTCACATCAACAACAGCAGTGTATTCCACCTCCAACATGTTTTACAAATCCTCCAAATCAGCATTTTGAGTAGATTCAAGATCAGTATGCATACCCATATGAGCAGCAGTGCCAAAGTCAGTTTGGCTATGGAGCTTTCCAAGAGCAAGAGTATGCATACAATAAAGACCATCAGATCCAAGATGCTGGTCTGTTGGAGAAAATCCAAAAGATGGAGGTAAACATAGTGCAGTCCAGGGCTCAGGCACAGATGAGAGCATTTGGAATCGGTTCTGGAGCACCCTGTCCATGGGTGGGACCTTTTCCAAAGCATTACAGCCCTCAGGAGAAGCTTGACTTCATGATTGCAACGTTGCCTTTGCTTGCTAAGTGGATTGAAGAAATAGAGGTGTATGAGAGGAGTATTCAACAACCTTGTCAACGGGTAAGCACACCTTCTCACGCCTTTTCTTTTCCTCTTTCCCAATCTGTTTCATCTCAGCAGTGTCAAGCTTTAAACTCTCCATCTGCTATCCCAAGTGTTGAATCCATCCCTCCATCCCCTAGCCTTCCACCACACCTCAGTTCTTCTTTCCCTTTTCCTTCCAAACAGTCATTCCCTCCACAAGAGCTAACAGAAATACCCCCTCCTCCAAAGAAACAAGAGGTTTCACCGCCTCCACCACCACACAAAATTTTAAAATCAGTTGAGTTACAACCCATCCCTCCTCTTGCATTCCCAAATCCATGTTGGGAGGATGAAAATCAGAATGCCAGTCAAGGAAAACAACAACAAAAAGAGAGGCCAAACAAAGATGAAGAAATTCAAAGTCTGAAGAGTTGGGCTCTTAGATTTGGGATGACAAAGATCCCCTTGATGGTTAAGCCTACAGAAGAGGCTAAGGTTGAAAAAATGGTGGTCATGACTGAATTTTTTGCAGTAGAAGAAGAGAAAAAGGAAGAAGTAGATCAGCAATCAGTTTTCTCAGAACGTGGTGCTGATCCAATTCAATTTGCACAATCAGCCATGGAGGAAGAAAGCTTTGAAGAAGATCTTGCAGTCCCAACTTGCCCTCTAGAGCAGCAGAATGAAGAGTTTGACTTGACAAACTTCATGCTAGAGGAAGAGTTTTATCAAGAGCAAGATTCTCTTCAAGTAGTAGAGGAAGGAGAAGCTGCTCCAAATCCAAAAGAAGAGGAGCACAATCTAGCTGTGGAGGAGAAAAGTGCAGATCCAAAGGGTTTGAGCACAAAGCAGGTTATAGAAGAACCTTCAGTTCTTCTCTCTACTTCATCTCTCTCAAGTTCTGGTACTGAAGAAGAGTTTGACCCCTCAAACTCAATGTTGGAGGATGAAAGAAACCATGGTGATTGAGTTGCAGATCAAGAGAATGCCATGGGAGAGGTTGAACATTTGCAGCAGGACAACAATGAGGCAGTTTACCTGTCAGATTTGGAGGACTGTTTTTATGGAGAAGAGCCGGTTGAGTTTTCACCATTCTCTCTTTCATCATCCACATTCCAAACACCAGAGTCTGCTGTCATGGAGGAGAGCATTCATTTGCAGCAGCCCACATCTTATAGCAGCTCTTTGGAATCAAAATTGGAAGATTTTAATCTTCCCAGTTCTTCATTGGAGGAAGAGAAAGGACAGAAGGTTTCCACCATTTCTTCCACATCATCCATTCAGGTGGGTCTACAAGAGAACTCCATTCTTGGAATTGAAAATCAGAGCTATGGGCATATCAAATGGATCAGACCTTGCCCAATCAGGTATTTGGCTTCATTGGAGCCAAAGGAGAAGCCACAATCGGTCATGCTCACTTCTGGGCATGAGGATGAGCTACAAAGTACCAAGGATCAGTTGCCATACCTCTTCAATCCAAATGCAGAGCAACTAAAAGAGGTATTGGATTTTTCAGTTGATACCTTGATGATTTGGATAGAAGACCAACTTCTTGTTGATTTTCCATCCATCCAAACAGAAATGATCAGTGCCAAATCAATTGCATGGCTGCCAATTTTGAAGAAAGGAAGCTATTTTGCACAACTAGTTGCAGGGTTTTTTTAGCTTGCCTTTGCTTCCAGTTAGAGTAGGTAGGTTTGCTTTCAGTAGAAGAAGTGCTTGTGCACACTCTGCATGTTCCATTTGGAGCATGTATGATTTTCAGTTTTGTACATAGTTTTCGGTGTTGCTGGTTTTGCTCTTGCACAGTTCTTTTCAGTGGTTTTTGGTGAGAACAACTCCATGCCCGGTGGGTTTCCAAGTGGCCCAGAGGGGAGGTTTTCAAAGTTCAGATCAATTTTCAGGCTACTACTCATGACTCCATGCCCAATGGATTACTTCAGGCAACTGGTCTTTTCATCTAGCAAGCAGATGACCCCGCTGAGTCGCCAAATTGTTATCCAAAATTCACCCCCAGGGTAATTTTGATAACATGCATCAGAATATTCAAGTCCCACGCAAATTGATTGATTCAGGGCAAACATCATGTTTCTGGGGTTCCCTCAGATTTTTTCTAACTCCCCTGGCCAAAGAAGGAAAGAGCAAGCTCTGAGAAAATGTGAAAAAATTGCAGAAGGCAAGTAGGTTGATCCAGGAAAAAATTGTGAAAATCGGCTAAGTCCTAGTCCCCTGGACAGTCGGGACATTTGGGACGTCAAGGCGTGGATCGGCCAAAAAGCCTCCAGGTGGCCCAAACAGCAAAGGGACATATGGGACAAGGGTACGCAAAGGACCTGAACCGGCCGGTTCGGCCAGAACGGGGAATTGTAGCACCGGAACAGTCGGACTAGAAGTACGCGGCGGACGCGGAAAGCCGGTTCGACCGAAGGAGAAAAAATGACTAACTGCTGAGTGGGACAGTCCGGGACAAGAGTATGCGAAGGACCCGAACCGGCCGGTTCGGCCGAAATGAGAACAAATAGTCCGGAAGCAAATGGGACATCTAGGCCGCGAGGACGCGAACCGGCCGAATCGGGCGAACCAGAAGAATTTGTCCCGCGAAGCACAGGGACATTTGGGACAAATGGACACGAACCAGCTGGTTCAGCCGAAACAAGAAACTTCAGCATAAGGAAAACTAGGACATCCGGGACAAATGGACGTGGTGGATGCGAAAGAGCCGAAAGGGCCGAGAACCAACCAGATCACGGCACGTGTCACAAGGGAGGCAGTCTAAAAGTCAAAGGGTGAAGTTTCGAGCACTGGCCCGAACCAATGAAATAGCGCCACATGTCCAAGTTTAAGGGGACCACAAGGAAATTTCAAAAGAAAGCCCACCAAAAGGCAGAGGAGAGAGAATCACGTGACCAATCAATGCGTGCCACGTGTCATCTAGGTGGCAGAGTGCGGGAAAGATTTCAAAACACGTTTTCGCCTGTTTTGTGCCCTAAAACTTCAGATCTCCATAACTTTCGATCCAGAGCTCGGATTTGCACATTCTTTATATCAACGGAAAGCTTATGAAATTCTCTACATGATTCTGGGATCAATCTCAAATTTTGGTGTAGTCTAGAGAGAGAAAATTGAGAAACGGATCTGACGCGTGATAATGGCCAGAAGCGACGTTTCAACAACCAGTTTTAATGCACATGGGTCGCATTCTTCTTCAGCATGGCCAGAAGTGATGTCTCAACCATTGATTTTAATGAAGAATGAGTTTTGGTCAATGATTGGGCTGCTTACACATTTTCCTATGTTTTCTATCTCCTGGGCTCGACCCATGCATTGTATAAAGCCAGATTTGGCTCATTTTAGATAGGGCATAACAAGTTGTTCATTCTTTCTGTTCTGCCCTCCCTTCTTTTCTTCTCTAGGGTTGAAAATGGAGCTCGAACCTCCTCCCTACTCTTTAATGGCATTTTTGCCTTTTACTAATGGAATGATGTTCTGTGCAAACTTCTGGAGCAACAAAACGTGTTTTGTGATGCATTTGTCCATCCTTGCTCGTTTTTGCTTGTTCTCTTCTTGCCTCTCTTCATTGCAGGTATTTGTGCATGTTTGAATGTTCATTTTAGGTCTGGAGCTGTGTTCATGGAGTTTTGGGACATTTTCTGTGTGAAATCTATCCTTGGGCCTGTGATGCATCTGTCCATCCTTCCCATTGCTCACCTCTCTTTGTCCCATGGCAGTTTTGATAGAGGTTCAACATTCTCCTTCTCTGGTGTATCACCGTTTTAGTGTAGGCTTTTTCTATTTTTCCCTTCTCTCTCTCTCTCTCTCTGTCTCCTTGGCATGGTTAGATTAGGATTAAATTAGCTTGCTTGCACTGGAATAGCTTGTGGCAGGTAGTTTAGGAGCAGGAACCAGCCTTCTCTGGAGATTCCTTTCTCATTTTACATGTCCCACACCTAGAGAAAGGATTCAATGTTGTGCAATCACATTGAATGCCTGAGTGATCAACCTAGAAGCCTGATTTGCATCCAAGGGGTGCTATGATTTTGCACTAACAAGAACTTGTAAAAAGGCCTTCCCTTTGCTCATTCAATCTAGTGAGGGGGACCATTGTCATTAGATGGAAACTGAGCCAAATTATAATATATTAGTGTAATTAGGATGTCATATTACCTATCGATAGATTTGTTAAATTATATTGATCTATGCTTAGGCCTAGGAAAAGATTTTATGATAAGTTTTGGTTTTGGATCAGAATGATAAAAAGTATTACCATGGTGCAAAACCTCAACTTGAGTTTCATTAGGTATTGATTCTGGTTGTGCATCATAATCTTACATAATAGAACCAACGAAAATGTTCTCATTCAAATTCTTAGGTTAATGTGGGAGTGTAAGTTTTTTTTCTCATCATCAATGACCTATTGAAAAATCTCTATAAATGAATCACATGTATCATAAATTAATTTTTCTTTACGAGTTCATATAAGACCTCAAATAAAAATACTTTGCATCTCTAGATCAATGGGTTGATATAATAATAAGTGCATGTTTCCTTTGAAACATAATATATAATCAAATATTGGTTCAATCTCACCTTGACGTAAAGAGGATAAACACCCATATGTGTCCCTATGGAGTCTATTGTAAATAAAATGGGCTAGAATATCATCTTCAAGTTCTAAAAAGGTACTGAAATATACACTAGGGAGGTGTGTAAACTTATACATAACATCTCTATTAATACTCTTAGAAAAATCTTGGATCTATAATTTTTATGTGAAGCCATAAGGGACCTATAATGCTTAAGACGTAGATAAGGATATGAGGTATCATCAAACAATTGGAATGAAGGCATGAAAAATCTCCTAGGGAATTGAGATTGAAAGATTTTTTGTTAGATAGGATTGTCATAGATATTATTGAAATAAATACTAGGATAGTAATCATTTCTCTCTAGAGTCATTGTATGAACTTTACATTGAAAATATCACACCACATGCATAAAGAGAGAGGACCTCTTTAGGAGGTATAACATAGAAATATAGAGGACCATTCAAGGGTTGAACCTTACCATTAATAGTTTCCTTGGGAACAATATTTCATTTAAAGGAAATATGAGATGATGTGTCATTAGATAGAACTTGGGGTTCTATGGGATTGGTCTCATATTAAAGCTCTAAAGGAATAATATCATCATCCATAATAAAATCATTCAAAGTAGGAGAGGAGACTATACTATGTGTGTCAGATGTAACAAGAGGAGAATCGACATGTTCATTTTTTCTAAGAGAAAAAGAAACAATATCATCATTATGCACATTATTATTGACAAGTGGTGGAGAGAAATTAAAACAACATCATTTCTATTATTTTAAGAGGATAATTAGGAACACAAGTTGTATCAATGATAGTATGTGTAATAGGGATGGAGTCATTTATGTCATTGTTGAATTCAAGAGTATCAGCAAAAAATTAATGGGGTAAGAAATATCATTTATTTCATTTTCAATGGAAAAATTAGAAACACTAGTAGTATCATGTACAAGAGAAGTAGAGTTGTTATAATTAATGTCTTTATCTTTTCATTTAAGAGGAATATTAGAAACACAATTGTGTTCATTTAGATCATGTGCAAGGAAAGAATAATCATCATGTGTGTCATCACTTGAGCATTCACTATGAATTGCTTCTAGATCATTATCAAAAACATAAATAACAACATCAATCAATGTACAAATAGAAGGAATATCATCCTCAGGTATGCTAGAAACAATTTCATCATCACTAGAGTATGTAGGCTCTATGGAATTAGGAGCAGAATCCACAAGTGGAGGGAAAGGTGGTTGTTCATTATCACTTTCCCAAACATCTAAATTACCCTCAAGGATAGGAGTAGGTGTACTAGTGGTGGAAAGTGTGGGGAATAAAATTTCCAAAATATCCTCTACAGTTTGGAGTGGCGCACAAGATAAAGTATAAGGAAGTGCCTTAGGTGTAGTGGTAAAATGAGGTGGTTTCTATTAAAAAAATAATGGTATTACCCTCTTGATCCTAATTGAATATGATATCATCCTCAACAGGAGAGAAAAAATGAAAATAATTAGGAGAAACCACCATGTTTGATATGACCTCATAGATAAAAATCTTATTTGTAAACCAAGTGGTAGAGCCATCTTCTAAAGTATGAAAAATAAAAACTGGATGAGAAAGATCAGGAGACTGCAAAACTAGAAGTAGTATGGACCTGATTAGAGGGATGGTAACCATTGTTGTTTTACAAATCCCTATATAAATCCATGGTGATGCAAAGTGTTAGAATTTGAGGATTCTAATAAATACGGATTTAATCAACTTAAATATTATATAATGTTTAAATAAACATTACATCATAACATAAGTAAATATAGAAATACTTACAGGAAATTATTAACACATTTGACATAATATTTATAGTGAAAAAATCCAAAAGGGTAAAAACCACTTTAAAAATAACCTTTTACTTCAGAGAACTTATTTTACATCCAATAAGATCACCTCCTCCTTAAAACCCTATTTACCAAGAGTAAAACCAAATCACTTTATTTACACACCTTTGATATATTTCTCGAATATATCAAATGAATACCTAAAGTCCTTTTTATATAAGGTGATCGAGTATGTCTCTCGACCCACCTTTTCAACTTAAATGATTGACACATATACCTAGGTGAGTTTATTTGATAAATATAAACATAAATGATTCACATTATTAAATACTTACCTAATGTATATTACCTAGGTATGAATATTTAATAATAGAAAAGTATTTCATATTATTAAATATTTAACCTATATAATAGTGATGGACCTATATTAATTAAGGGTTGGCCAGACCACTTAATCATTATGTTCCAACACTCCCCCTGAATGTTAAGTGAGATAACATATGCCAATAGATTATTTGTCCGTGGTACACTACAGGATTTACAATCCTTAAACCATAAAGGTTTTAAGCTAGCATATCGGGAGAAGGAATTATAACACCTTCATCATACTCAAGTTACCTTTTGGTACAAAAGGATTTGGAATCCCAAAGATCATCCCATGATCAGTGGCTAAGTATGATTTGTGAGTTTTACATATTCTCACAGGTTCTCATAAAAGGTTATTCAACCCAAGCATATAGGAGCCTTATATAACCAAGGACCTCCTTAATAATATGCTTGTATTGGATGTTTACTAGTAACTCAATAGCTTTAAAGAGTTTATTGAAGACCGCCTTTAAGATATTTCTACACTTCTTTCTAAAAAAGAATCTGAGAAGGTATACATGCCTGAAGGTCTTTTTTACAAATGCCCAAAGGTCTTTTTAAAAAAACCAAGTTCCATTAGGAGGTGAAATTGTTATGCACACTCCCCCTCAATGGAAACTCTTACAATCCAAGCTTTTCACGAAAGTGGCAAAAATTTACAGCACTCAAGGGTTTTGTGAAGATATTAACAACCTGCTCTTCAGTCGGTACGAACTTGAGATCTATCTCACCACTTCGCACCTTCTCACGGATGAAGTGTATATGTATCTCAATGTGCTTCATCCTCTGATGTTGTACTAGATTATGTGCAAGAGCTATGGTACTTTGGTTATTGCAGAACAAAGGAACACTACGTGGATCCTTCATCTTTATCTAATCGAACAACCTCTTTAGCCATAGAGCCTCTTTTACAGCTTCCATTTCACTTCTATACTCAGCTTCTGTTGAAGAGATAGAAATAGTTGGCTACTTTTTACGGCACCAAGTAATGACATCTACACCAAATTTAAACACATAACCAGAAGTAGATTTTATGTCCAATACATCACCAACATGATCAAAATCACAAAATCCATATAAGTTAGTGTTTTCATTCTTAGTATAATGCAACCCATAATTGATTGTACTTTTAATATATCTAAGAATCCCTTTTGTAAGATTCCAATGATCTCTATAAGATTCCTGCATAAACGTAGAAGCAATTCCTACTGCATAGGAAATATCTAGTCAAGTGACAGTGAGATATATCAAACTACCAACTAACTGCCTATATAAAGTAGGATCAAATTTTTCACATGCAAGTTTATGATCAATTTTCAGTTCAACTTCCATAGGAGTATAAATTGGTTTATAATCAATCATGTTAAACTTTTTCAGTACACTGGTTGCATATTGTGCTTGAGAAACAACAATAGAATGTTTATCTTGAAATACAACCATTCCAAGAAAATGATGTAAGAGACCTAAATCAGTCATTTCAAAGTATTGTTTCAATTTTTCTTTAATTCTACAAATTAAAGCAGCATTATCACCAGTTATAAGAAAATCATCAACATATATACAAACAATGATAATATTTGATCCTTCTTGCTTAATGAATAGATCATTGTCAGAAGAATAATTAGCAAATCCTAACTATTTAAAGAAAGAATTAATTTTCGCATACTAAGCTCTAGGAGCTTGCTTTAAACCATACAATGATTTTTTCAATTTACAAACATAGTTTTCTTTACCAGTTTCTTCAAATTATTTAGGTTGATACATGTAAAGTTCTTTTAAATCACCATTCAAAAAGGTATTTTTCACATCCATTTGGTGGATTTCCCACCCAAATTGAGTGGTAATTGAAAATAAGGTCCTAACAGTACTCATTTTAGCTACAGGGGAAAATGTCTCACCATAATCAATACCAGGTTTTTAAGTGAAACCTCTAACAACAAGTCTAGCTTTATGTTTGTCAATACTATCATATATATTATATTTTACTTTGTATAACCACCTAGACCCTATAATAATTATTTTCTCTGGAGGTGGAACCAACTCCCAAGTTTGATTTTGAATTAGGGCATTATATTCAGCTTGCATTGCATTGATCCACTTCTCATCCTGATAAGTTTCTTCAAAAATTTACGGATCAGGTTCATACAAGGTCATTAATGGATGGTACGTATGATGGTTTCTGGTCATTTTCCTAAGATCAATAGGATTAGAACTCTCTAAGATAGATTGAGCCCATTTTGGTTTCTTAACTAGGGATTTAGGAGATTCAAAAGCATCTACAGTATCAATACAAGAAACATCATTATGACCATTTACTATATTCTCAATATCAGAATCATAACCATTATTAGAAATATTAACAAAGTTAGGAACATCTTTACCATTATCAGATGAATAAAAATATTTTTCCAAAACCACCACATTGTGGTTTTCAATTACTTCCCTTTTATAGGGTCGTAAATCCTTAGACCTGCAGAGTTAATACCATATCCAATGAAAATACAAGAGAAAGAAGTCATATCAATTTTATTTCTTTTCCTTTTAGGAATGTATAAAGAAGTAGGACTACCAAAAAATTTTAGATGACAAATATCAAGTTTTTGATTTGACCATTTTTCTAAAGGAGTTGAAAGATGAATAGATTTTTTGGGAACCCTATTTAGAATGTAAAATGTTGTGTTCATTGCTTCCACCCACAGAAATTTGGGAAGACTATTATAATGAAGCATAGTGCAAGCCATATCTAAAATAGTCATGTTCTTATGTTCTGCAACACCATTAGATTGGGGAGAATGAGGAGAAGTTAATTCCCTTTTAATACCACAATTAATACAATTTTTTTCAAATGCTTTGCTAACATATTTACCCCCATATCTGTTATAAGTCTCTTAATTTTATAATTTGAAGAGTTTTCAACAGATGCTTTAAATTCCTTAAATTTCCTTAGTACATTAGATTTATTTTAAAGAAAATATGACCAAATCATCCTGTGAAATCATTAATGAAAGTCACAGCATATAAAGAACCATTTAATGAAGTTACTTCAAGAGGTCCTTTAACATCACTATGAATAAGTTCTAGTGGGGAAGACGAACTCTCTTCAAGATGTGAGTGAAAGGGTTTAACACTTTTTTTTGAGTGTAAACACCCTTCACATGCATCATGAGAAGAAGACAACTCAGAAAAACCTTTCACAAGATTATATTTAGCCATTTCATATAAACTTCTATAATTAACATGTCATAATCTTTCAGGCCATAGTTTTGAATTATTCAAACTTTGAGAAACAAAACATGATGCAAAATGGAAATCATAAAAAATATATAGACCATTTCTTTCAATTCCTTCAGTTATTATACTATCATTACTATCCTTGATATACCAAGTATCTTTCAAAATTTGAATAGCCAAACCATCATGAGTTAATTAAGAACATGATATAAGGTTCTTTTTGAGCTTAGGAACAAATAAAACATTATTCAACACACCATTAACAAATTTTACTTTCCCTTTCTCTATTGCTTCTAAAGAAGAGTTATCACCAAGATACACATGTTCATTGATTTTCACAACATAAAATAAATAATTTGAAACACCAGTCATATGATTTGATGCACCTGAATTTAGAATCCATTTAGAATTAGAGGAAGAATACAATGCAACATATAATACGATCGTTTTAGGAATATCATTAAAGCTATCATTTTTCCTTAAATTGTATTTTGAAGAAACAATTTATTTTTTATTTTTATGGATATGTTTCTTAGTTTTGTAATCTTCCTTTTTATGTCCAAATTTACCACATTTATGACATTTACCACTAAAGCTAACACGTAATTGATCAGAAGAAAAACTTTTCATATCAACAAAAGAAGATTTAGATCTAAATTTTTGATCTAAGAAGGGCTTGTGAGGTTTGAACTTTGAACTCTAAGCAAGAAGTGCCTGAGAGACATTCTCCTTAGAGTCAAAGTTCATCATTACTTGCTCTTCCTGTATCAAAAGTGAACTCACGGTATTTAAATCAGGTAGATCATTTTCGTTTTGATATTTAGAGTTTAAGATAGAAATAAAATTGCTAAATCTTTCATGTATATTTAACTGAACAATA
The DNA here is from genome assembly GCA_019776745.2 of Taxus chinensis. Lineage (NCBI taxonomy): Eukaryota > Viridiplantae > Streptophyta > Pinopsida > Cupressales > Taxaceae > Taxus > Taxus chinensis. The sequence continues at coordinate 227,970,542 of CM034151.1, read as the reverse complement.
AAGTAGATTAATTTTTCACCAATTAAATCACAATTGCATCCATCTAATTATGCTTTCATATTTTTAATTTTAGTTAAGAAATTAACTACTTTTTCATCTCCGTTCATAGGACTTGTAAGCAATTCTAAAACTAATTTAATAATTTTAGATAAATGTGTACCTTTATGCATGGATTCTAGTTGTGTCCATACCTCTTTTAGATGTTCAATATTACCAATATGTAGAAGGTACTCATCGTTCACATTGTGCAAAATCATGGAAAGATCCTCCTGCATTCATTGCAAGAATGTATTCATGTTATCTACAGTTGCTTGACGACTGGTGGGAGCAACCTCAGATCTAGAAATAATTGTCCAGAGTTTCCTCGCCATAAGTTCTGATTTGACCCTAATCTTCCAAATATTGTAGTTGGTCCCATTCAGGATTTGGGTTTTGTCAAGATAGAAATAGCTGGACGTCATTGTTTTCCTGAACCTATAAAACACACTCCATTATAATATACAATGTACCACAAAGTTAGATACATTTTTATCAAAAAGTAACACTTTTAATAGAAACAGATGTAAATTTTATAGATCTACATAGAATATTTAATCATAACTAATTTTGTCATTACAATGCATATTAATTAACCTCCCATGATCAAAATAATAACCCGCAATATAAAGGGCTTTGCATTATACCATAGAATTATATATATATAAATTCTAACCATATATAAGTGAAGAAGAAACCCTTAAGAATGCAAAATAACTTCAAATTTCTAGAAAAAATAATGTAGACAAAGATCCGGCCAGCCTCAGATCTAGAAATAATTGTCCAGAGTTTCCTCGCCATAAGTTCTGATTTGACCCTAATCTTCCAAATATTGTAGTTGGTCCCATTCAGGATTTGGGTTTGTCAAGATAGAAATAGCTGGACGTCATTGTTTTCCTGAACCTATAAAACACACTCCATTATAATATACAATGTACCAAAAAGTTAGATACATTTTTATCAAAAAGTAACACTTTTAATAGAAACAAATGTAAATTTTATAGATCTACATAGAATATTTAATCATAACTAATTTTGTCATTACAATGCATATTAATTAACCTCCCATGATCAAAATAATAACCCGCAATATAAAGGGCTTTGCATTATACCATAGAATTATATATATAAAAATTCTAACCATATATAAGTGAAGAAGAAACCCTTAAGAATGCAAAATAACTTCAAATTTCTAGAAAAAATAATGTAGACAAAGATCCGGCCAACTTAAATTTGACGTCTAAATGACCGTCATACTGCCTTATGTTTGGTCTGTCATGACGGTCATTTAACCATCAAATTTAATGAAGTCAAAAATTGTTGTGTATTTCCATAATTTCTTCTATCTAATATTAAGGAAGTTATATTTTAATACATTATATTAACCTATTATAATTTATAATGTAAAAATATATTCACTTTACAAAAGAGGTATATAGTTTATATAATGTAAATAAAAAACAACATATAGTCTATAAAAATTATAAACTATAGTATATATACTTTTTTAAAAAAATAAACACATATAACCCTTATTACGGGGCCCCTCATGAAAAAAAGATTTAAAACATTTACCAGGCCATGTAATTTTAAATTCTACACAAACCTTAGAATTTACAGAGGAAACAACATTTTTCACACATCAAATGGAAAAAATTCAAATCCTATTTTGATGGAGCTTTGTCTCCTCCTTCCTTTACCATCGACAAAATTCAACCTGCACATATTAAAACTATAGAAATTTTTTTTTTCAAATATTTTACCCTTACCTCTACACAAATTTTCATGGAAGGTAAGAAGTTTCCAAATTTTCCACCTGTGAATTTACTTTGATTCTTCACAAAGTAAAACTTTTAGGTTGCACTTATTTTAAATATCCTTTTGGGTTGGATGAAAAAACCCATACAAATTAAATAAATAAAATATAAAACATTTTCTCTTAATTTATTTAATTTACTTTTTCGGGTTGGTTGAAAAAACCTGTACAAATTAAATAAATAAAATATAAAACATTTGCTCTTAATTTATTTAATTTACCTTTCCAGGTTGGTTGAAAAAAACCATGCAAATTAAATAAATAAAATACAAAACATTTGATCTTAATTTATTTAATTTACCTTTCCGGGTTGGTTGAAAAAACTAGTATAAATTAAATAAATAAAATATAAAACATTTGATCTTAATTTATTTAATTTACTTTGCTCTGTTACCATGTTAGAATTTGAGGATTCTAATAAATACGGATTTAATCAACTTATATTATATAATGTTTAAATAAACATTACATCATAACATAAGTAAATAAAGAAATACTTACAGAAAATAAATAACACATCAAATGAGGACTTAAAGCCCTTTTTATATAAGGTGATCGGGTATGTCTCCCGATCCACCTTTTCAACCTAAATGGTTGACACATATACTTAGGTGAGTGTATTTAATAAATATAAACATAAATGATTCACATTATTAAATACTTACCTAATGTATATTACCTAGGTATGAATATTTAATAATAAAAAAATATTTCATATTATTAAATATTTAACTTATATAATAGTGATGGACCCATATTAATTAAGGGTTGGCCAGACAACTTAATCATTAAGTGGTACAGCCATCTTCTAAAGTATGAAAAATAAAAATTGGATGAGAAAGATCAGGAGACTGCAAAACTAGAAGTAGTATGGACCTAATTAGAGGGATGGTAACCATTGTTGTTTTACAAATTCCTATATAAATCCATGGTGATGCTAAGAACAAGAAAGGAAATTAGAACAATCACACATTGGCCTTGAGTCAAAGAAACTTATAACAATCACACACATGCCCGAAGTCATCCCTAGGGTTTTGGGAAAATAGCAGGCCTAATATAAAGGAATTTCCAAGATCCTAAATTAGGTGAAGGATTTGATCAAAAGTGAGTTCATTAAAATGTATCAATCCTAATTAATTTTAGTTGGGTTTATTTGAATTGATACTATAATAACTAATATTGTAAACACATTTTGATTTAGACTACGAACTAGATAAAATAAGTATACAACATGGAAAATCAAGATGACATTTGGATATATGTGTTGAGAATAAATCCCACCTCTTCAACTTGAATTAACAAAGCAAGAGAATAAGAATAAAATAACTTCAGAATAACGGGGTTTAGTGATACCCGTGGATGTGGATGAAGGATGTTTGACGTTGCACTCCATAGAAGAATGGTATAAGCTCTTTTCCTGCTAAGAAACCTGCAATCACAGACACTACACAAGATGAGATTAAACAAATATATGGTGGATTTCTTGACAAAGTCCAGCCCCAGATTTTAATGGACTTCCTTACAAGGATGTCAATCTGCATTCAAGAAGTTGAACATATAATGATGAAATAAATTGATAACAGATAATAAAATGATAACAAACAATATAACCAACAATGCAAAGGCAAAGGGACTAAAATGATCTAAGGCTATATGTTGGTATGATGGTGGTTCTTGATCCAAAGGGAGTTTCAGAATCACAATATGGCTTAAAGGAGTAAGGATGCATATATGCGCTCTCAAAGGAAAACTGGATAATGTATCTGATTTGGATAAGTGATAGATGACTCAAAGGAGAAAAGATGATGTAGGTTATACACTTACAAAAGAAAGCTGCGGGATGATTTTGATTTAAGGAAATTGATAAAATGCTAAGGATGTCTCAAAGGAGTTGGATATGGCTAAAAGGAGCGTAATAGGACTAAAAGATACTCACAGAGGCTGAGTGTTGGTCAAGATTAAAGTCTAAATGCTAGAAAGGAAGGTTGTAATAATAAAGGGGCTTGGCAGACATGAGTCATTGGTGATTGCATAAATTGCTGGTGATTGGGGGCCAATTATTAGTGATTGAGGAATCTACCGGTGATTACTGTGTAAATAACATAGACTTAAAAAATATGGGAAAAATCTTGATAAATTATTGTAATTAATGAATTAACAAGGTGATGATATAAAATAAAGGTACATACCTTGTTGCAGTTGATGAAAGTGAGATAATGGTGTCACTTGGAAGATTGGTTTCTTGGAGATCTAGACAGAACATTGATATGCTTTAAATGGTCTAAGAAATGGTTGACACTGAGAGATCTTTAGACTTGATTGCTTGTTGTGATGAGGAGAGTAATAATATAGTAGGAATGTAATGCAGATGCATTAAGGAAATTCCTGTTACAAGATAAGTCTGGAAAATTGTGAGCTAGCCTAAAACTTATGAATTGAAGTTGAGGACCCGTGAGAAAGGATGGAAAAAAATCTTAAATCATCACCCAATGATTGACCGAATCTCCTATGATTTTAGTCTGTTTGAACTTTGTGAGGGATATGGATAGAACAATTTGCTAAATTAAGAGCATTTATTTTGGATTTCAGGGATGGAGTTTTTGGGTTTTTTGCAGACGTGTGATATTTGTTAGGGGAGGTATAGAATAGATATGATTTGTTTAGGATTTTCCTAAGTTAGTACCTAAGAATATTTCAAGATGATTTCTTAGGATTTAACTAATGTAAGAAGAGTTTATATGGGGTGAGTGTAGACGTGACTTAGGATTATGTGGGGTATTAATTAATTAATGGAGGATATAATTTTATAAGTATATAACCTAAAATATGATATGTTGTGCTTATTTAATTAATGAATAAATATGAAGGGTGTGAAATTAATATGTTAATTAATGAGGGATGTGGACTTATATGAGGTAAGTATGGTGATGATGTTGATGTTGATGTACTTAATAAAGATGAGGGGTAATGACTTAGATTTTATATGAATTAGGATAGGGATTAGATGTGCTAACGAAGAGGTACTAGCGGACATAGACATGGGAATTAGCGGTGCTAATTTTAGGTGTCTACAATATGTAATAGAAGTGAAATTGAGAAATAAGGAAGCACATAGCTGGTTCAAAAGGTTATCAAAATGTCCTGACAAGTGATCTAAAAGATGAAAAAAATAGGTGAACTAGAAAAATCAACTTCTGGAGTTCTATAGCTTCTTGGATAGGGTCATACCAAATGGTCAGGCTCCTGACCAAACTATAGGGTTGTGCACCTATAAATAATGGGAATCTATAACTTACAATCTCATTGTGTGTCACTATTTTTCACACTTTTGTATCTTCAAATTCACATGAAACCCTAGATATCACACATGAACCTACAAAACAAACCCTAACTATCATGTAATACACTCAAGGAATCATTAGTACTAAAAATAAAGATACAAATGCTTGAGTTGGACTAACCTTTGATGTAACCTCATTTTTGAGTCATCAAGTACTATACTACATTTTAGATTCAATGTAGTTCTCTTATTACTTTGTGCTGATGTGCATGCACCTATTCCTTGAATTATATTGGACCTTTTTCCTCAATATTGATAACAGGATATGCTACTTCATCACAATAGAGACCCTTTGTATAGATGAAAAATTCAAATTTATGCCCTCTTTTGTTGTGTATATAGTATATATATGTATTTATTTTTTCCTTAGCTCAATATATGGTAGATAGATATGTGTTTTCCATATACAAAATGCTTACATTAGGCTTATATATAAGTTATTACTTTGAAAGTCAGACCTTAGTCAACCCAAAATATAAAAGAGTAACAAATGGGCCCATAAAAAGAAAATAATCGAAAATTAAGAGGGGTCAAGACTGTACAGAAGGGTCATAACCATATGTATGGTCTAGACATTGTTCTATGGTATTAGATCAATCTTGGAAAAAATAAAAAGGTAAAAGGAAACTATCAAATATCTGTATAAGGTAACTCAAAATCAAACCAAAAAGGTGAAAAGAGATGGGGTCAAATCAATCCATATAGAGCAATACAACAAAATACCGACGCCACTAAGACCTTGTTCCATTGTTTAAAACTCATGTTTATAGGAAAATAATAAAGTCATGATGTAATAATGATTTTTTGTATATTTTGGTGTCTATAATGACATGTTTAATATTTTATATTGCTAGTATTAGTTTTATTAACTCTTTTTACACTATTGTTTCTACTTCTATACAATGTAGTATTGATACTCTTTCTTATTGCATGTTTCTTTTTCTATGCACCATAGTTTCCTCCATGGACAACCACTTGTGTAGGTAAAAATTTCCAATTATGCCTACCATTACATCCTTTTATGTGATATTGTGCATAATATCAAAATTATCATACATGTGTACACATATTTTATTTTTGAGTCACACATTTAAATAATTTATCACCAGCTCAAAATACGAGGCATTCATTAGGATATATCGTACATCTACATGAAGATTCTAAAACATGGGAACAATTTTTTATAGGGTCAAAATCCTCATAAACATGTATAGATTATAAAAAGTGGGAGAATTTAATACAATTCAAAACCATACTCTATAGTTAAGGTCGTAGTATGGTCCTACCCATACTATACATTCTCTGATAGAGGAGGTAGTTTATAAAATTCTAAGGCTTAGATTCTATTAGCTATTCACAAGTTTCTTGCACAAGTTGAAATATATGTTACTTATTTTAGAGAATTGTATAAAAGGCATGATTAAATCATTCCTTCTCCTTTACACTACTCATGTACATTTGCAAGAACATGGTTTAAGGGCATGGGCCTTTGCATCATTGATGTTATTCCAAAATTTATACACTTGGACTCATTAGTATGACACAATGGATGCATGATATGACCATGACTTCTCAAATATATTATTTTAGCTACCAAATGTTAATTAGCAGATACAACATTTGTAAAATTGGACCTAGATCCATTTGCAACAACATGGTCAATGGGGTTATGAAAGGTATCAAAATGGTTAATTTATTCATAAGGTTTCCTTACTCTTATCTCAAAAATTCAAAGGGGAATATATCAAAGTTACTACACATTTTGATACACGAGCCTTCTCTATCAATTGGGTACTTCAGTCCCTCTCTCTCCTTCAGTATTGTGTTACATGTTTTCTATACTCTAGTTTCTCCTTCAACATAAGTAAGAACTGATCACCCCCAATCATTTGGAATCTCATAAATAATTCCAAATATCCAAAGTACAACAAGAATAGGATCTCTTCCCTCTGTAGAATGAATATGTGTATTCCTTCCATATTTCACATCCTCTTTACTTTACTTTATGTAAGTTAAAAGTTACAAAAAAATACAAGTATTATATATACTTTAAGCTACAATTTAGTTTCCATCTTAGAAATTGACTACACTATTTGTCATAGGTTTCACCATGGAACATGCCAATACTAACACATAATAATAAAATGATAAAGTGGATACAAAGTAAGAACTCTTCACCCCCAATCATTTGAAATCTCATAAATAATTCCAAATATCCAAAGTACAAGAAGAATATGATCTCTTACCTCTATAGAATGAATATGTTTATTCCTTTCATATTTTAAATCCTCTTTACTTTACTTTATGCAAGTTCAAAGTTACAAAAAATACAATTATTATATATAATTTAAGCTAAAATTTGGTTTCCATCATAGACATTGACTACACTATTTGTTATAGGTTTCACCATGGAACATGCCAACACCAGAACATAATAATAAAACTATAAAGTAAATACAAAGTGTGTGTACAAACATAAGTATGTTTTTACTTTAAGCATGCACTTTTCAATTACACAGTTGAAAGGGGAAAATGTAGACACTCAAATTTTGTAACTTATCCTTTTGCAATGAGAAGTTTTTATATGTTCCCTTGGTAAGGAAAATGTTTACATTCAAAGTCCAATAATTACATCTCTATAGATATTTCTTGACTTTCTCATCTCCACACTCTTCTCTATCACAAAATCAAGAAATATTAACTAGTTAAAGTAGAAAAAATCCCCTGAGAATCATTCTAGAACTTCACATTTTGCATCACATGCTTCCTATCCTAGACCATATAATATGAGCGGGATGTGTTATATGGGATTCGATGAATTTTATGGTCATGAATCTTCTTATCTTATGAATTTGATTTCAATTTTAATATATTTATTACACCATTTCATCTTTTTAGGGTTGGCCTTATCATAATATTTCACATTCAGAAGGCTATATAAGCAAGTCAATATCGCTTAATATAACACATGATAGTCTTACAATCTTCTATTACAAATATCACTCCAAAAGCATTCAAATATCTCCTAGATCATTTCCACATCATTTATAGAAACCACTAATACAATAATAAAGCAATCAAAAAGGTAAAAGAGTCTATCTCCCTCCATTTCCAAGCATACAAAGTTCTTATAGCCATGTTCTAGCGAGAGAAAAGTCACTCAAAAAAATTTCAAAGGGTTTTCAAGGGACGAATGGTCAATTCGTGTAGCTAAATCACACTACATCACACTACTACCACATTAGTTACATAATTTATTCTATGATTAATGCATTATATTTTTGTAAAAATAAATAATGGTACTCATAGGGGGTTGGATTAGATTACACACACTTACACAAGAAGCTAAGAGGACTATCCTTCACAAGGGAATGTAGTGAAACACTTGCATTGGTTCATTGGGGTCTATCACCAAGGGTATTTAAACCTCACCACATACGTGATTTATAATTTTGTTCTCTAATTCTTTGATGATGGTATTATAGTTGTTTAGGGTTTCCACTTTATTATAGGTGATTACATGTCATTCTGAGGTTGTGTAAGAAAGAGTGGCATAAAATGAAGTATATTTTGAGGTAATAAAAAAATGTAATAATTTTTAAAACATGAATTAAAAATGGTCCAAGACCATACATTTCCAAGCAAGACCATAAAGTTCTAGGGTTGGGTCATAAAAACGTTAAATGGTCATGTACCAAGTTTTTGATCTATATAATCCACCTATCTACACACCTGCATCTCCTCTATTATGAACTGTACAACTAAGTATTCATCTCCTCTTGTGTATTTGAGTTATCATTTTGTAGTCACAAAATCATGCACTTACTATTATATTTATACCGCCAAGTATGTTATTTTATATACAGATATCACGTAATAAAAGTATTCACTAATGAACCATCCCCTAGTCATGTTGTCAGTTAGTCGGTTGTCATTGCCATTTTTCTTGCATAGTATTAAGTTGTTTACATATTTCTGGTCATCTCTCAGGGAGTATCAGGTGTTGTTATTTATTCATTTTTGTCTCTAGTATTTGACTATGGCACCTAGGGTAAACTGGGGTGCCCATGGGCACCCTGATCCTTAATTTTAGGTTCCCCTATCCCCACAACACTTAGGTCTAATTTACTTATTCAAGGTCGGTCTTTGTCATTTTCCCTCTCATTACCCTAGGTACTAGTCAGCATGTAGGGTCATTAATGCCAAAATTTGAGAAAGATATCCTTATATAAACATAGCATACTCACTATTCTATGGGTGGACTATCTACTATCAAGAGCTAGTTATATACTTAGGCAAAGGACTACATTTCATCATCATTTAGATTTGCATCACATAAGCATAGGGGGAAAGGGTTGTATTCATTCTCTTCCATCTACCATTTTCATTTTTACATCTAGTTACTACCCCCTAATTCTGTGTCATTGATGTTAGGGCACCCTAGGTACACAAGCACACAAAACTATATCGGGTCTAGAATGTAGTGTAGTGCTTAGTTGTGTTATCCTGCAAAATTGACAAGGGAAATTTTACAGATAACCAAACCAAAACTTCTATTTTGGTCCTCTAAGAAAGTCTATTAACGTTCAAAATGGCCTAAGACTCCCTTTTGAAAATCAAGTTTTTTAGAACTTAGCCATTTTCAGCTTTTTTCAACTAGGCACAAGAAATGTTGTGTCGACATCATAAAATGTCTGCCCCTTTGAAAACCCTTTGGCGCAGGAAATGGTGTGTTGAAACCATGAAATATGCACTTAAGGCACTGAAAAAATCATGTCGACATCTATAAGGCTACGCTTAGGTGCACTTTATCCCGTGTCAACACTCCAAAATGTGTGCCAAAGAAAGTTGGCGAAATAATAAATACCAATTTTTCTATATATAGGTGCCTGACACCTGTCATTTTCATGATTTGAAAATTGTGAAAAGTGTTTCCTCCCCACCTGTCAGCTATCCTTATCACCCCCGTGTGCCATTTTTCGAGCTTGTGGACCCCAATGTTGTCCTTCGTCCTTTATAAATATAGGTAAGTGGCTTCTTCCATTCTCGTCGTTGTTGTTTTTTGTTGTAGGTTTTAGGGTTGTTATAAATCTAAAAGGTTAAATCTAAAAATGAAGAACTTAACAATCTACAAACCAACTGAAAACAAATTTTCCTCTCCTTCCAGATCTAAAAATCTGGAAGGCCCCTGCCTCTGAAGAAACCAAGGCCTTTTTCCCCTTCTTGCTATCTTATTCACACCCTCTCTTTACCATTTGAAGAAACCAAAAGAGAGAAGGAATCAGAGGAATTTCTAAAATCATTGTAACCTTGGCGCACTATTTTTTCCTTGTTGCTCCCCCCATAGTCGTGCCTTAGAGCACTGTCCTCGCATGCAACACATCCCTAACCCGCGCCTAGTTTTAAAAACATTTAGCAACTTTTGTAGGGTGTAGGTGCATCTTGCACAACATCAAAATTGGATGTTGTGTGCTCCAAATCTACACCAAGCATTTTTTCCTTGGCGCATTAATTTCCTTTGCAACATCTTCTGAGATTGTGCCTTGGGTGCACTTAAAACCCATGCAACATAGACTTTTCCTGCACCCTACTAAATCAAATTTCCTAAAGCGCAGGCACATATTCCTCGACATCAACATGACATGTTGTATGTTGTAAACCCACACTCTACACTTTTCCCTTTGGTGCTGCCTTCTATCATGCAAAACTCCTCAAAAGTGTGCCCCTTATAACTTTGGCACAACTTTTCTCCTGTCAACACTGGTGCACCTTTTTCCATGTCAACATCCTCAAAAGTGTGCCCAACATTTTTAAGCCTCTGCAACACGCTGTAAACCTACACCTTGTGCCCTAAGCCTTATAATTGCTAATTATTCATTATGCAAGCTTTCATTATGAATAACATGATGGTTGATATGGCTCTTCTATGTTGGACCTCCTTGTTCCTTCTTGCAGAACAACAACAGCCATCCTTGAGCCCACACATGTCTTCGTCAAGCAAGAAACTAGAAAAGTCTAAAGGTAAAGCTAAGCTGATAGAACAAGAGATGAAGTACAAATATCAGAAAGTCAGGATGCTTGGCTCATATGTGGAGAGTCACCTCGACATCAGAGAATCTGAGATGGGGCATATCGATATGGATGACTTTTGGGCACAGACCAACCATGCAAGCATCAATATGTGGATGAACAAAATGGTGGGCAGTGGATTGCACTTTGCAGCTGGGCTGCCAGTAAGTGCTGTAAACATTGAGTTCATCATGTTGGTGGCTCGATGCTATAACAAGGACACTAGATGTGTCGAAGATAAGGAGGGAAATATGATCATTGACCTCACATCCCGTCACTTTGAACTGACTCTGGGCATTCCTCATCACAGGAAATATGTCGCCATAAGTCTAGAAGACTACAAGAAATCCTGGGATGACAATGAGGAAAAATGCATGCAAATGATGAACAAAATTTACCTAAAAAACAAGAAGCCGGTGAGCAGATGGCCACAGACCATCCCCCTTAGTGACTTCAATGAGGAATTGAGTGATATAATCACCTTCTTGAACAGAGTATTCGAGCATCCTGACGCCCATTATTTCCATAAATGGATGCTAAGGTACTTAGAGACCATGAGCAAGAATACACCTGATCAGCATTTTGGCTGGGGAGAAATCATCAGTGACACCATCTCTCAGTAGCTTCAACAGGTCCTCACAACTGGGAAGTTCTATATGAATTCCTACGTTGTATACGCTGCAGCATCAACAAGAGATTTCGCAGGCCTAGCTCAGAATGGGGTATGTTCCCAGGTTAAAATATATGAATTATACCTAGAGCTAAGGCTTGAGAATAGCATCCCCCAGTTCTCAAAAATTAATGATGCCTTCTTCTATGAGTTGATTTGTTTGCTAAGACCAAACATGAGACATGGTCGAACCAACCCAAGTGTAATTACTGCTACAAATAAGTGGGGAGCGTTGTTCACATAATTCCCCACATTCACATATCTCAGAGATGTGAAATTCGAAGGTGAACTGACAAAGTTACCGAGGTATGTAGGGCCCAAGTTGATCCTCTTGTAGTTGTCAAGGTAACTGATCACTTACCATAAGAGGTGCATGAAGAGAAAGAAAGGAGGAACCCTATTCCCCCTTATAGTTGGCCGATACACCTGTACCACACTTGCCAAACCTTAGGAAATGTATACTGAGCTTGAATTGTTGAATCTAAAGCAAAAATTCCTAGTAAGGCCCACCTTTGATTGTCAGAGTTTCCTCCCAAATGCAAAAATTGATCCCATCCATGTTCCTGAGATCGAAGACATCTACATCAACCTGACACATGAAATAGATATCAGGCGAAAGGATCACTCCCAGCTGGCTCTGGCAGAGATCATCCATTATGGCGTAGCCATCGTCCTAAAGGGATTCCAAGAAACTGATCAAGAAATTGATCAGGTTTACCTTGATACAGATGGGGATGATTGGCCGTTCGCAGAGGTTGATAGAGCCAAAGTGCCAAAGACCATTCAGGAAAGGGTTAAACCCATGTTGTAGCACACCGAGCATTGGTGCAAACAGAATGGTATCACCTACCTCAGAGTAGACTTCACTACTTCCCCTTCAAGTAGAGCACCTCCAAGGCTGGCCCAGGCACTGAAAGGAAAAGGAAAGGATAAGGAGGGAGAACCAAGAAAACATGAAGAAACTCCCAAAAGCCCTCCTACTACTTTTGAGAAGCAAGTGGTTGACCTAGTGTCTCCATGTAAAGAAGAAGAGATCACCGAAGTTTCAATAGATACATCTAATTAAGATGTATCGCAGCTACAACTACTGAGGTACCCACGATTCCTTCTTCTGCTCCTTCTCCTCCCCCTGTCATTCAAGCATCTGTTCCTATGGATGTGTCTTCTCCCCTTCTTTCTTCTCTTCCATCTCCCACCTCTTCCATTTTCTCCTCTCTCTCGGATCTTTCACCTAGTGTTCTCTCTATCCCATTATAGATCAATTCCATCTCCATGACCTTTTCTTCTCCTGTAGTAACTCCAGGCCCCACAAGCAGTGGCGCATTGGAATCCTTATCGATGCCACCACCAAGTGTCTCAATGTTCTTCCCTGTGGCCTCTTCAGTTGATTCCCCTTTCACCTCTGTTTCCTCTTCTATTCCCTCTACTCCCACTCCCATAAGTCCAAGATGAATTTCTGACCATCTGAGTCAGCACAAGAGAAAGGTTCCCATCGCACCCATGGACTTCTCCATCATTTCGAAGAAGGGACCCAAGAAATAGAAAGAAATAAATTAGTTTTCAAAGAATACTTCGGGGGAGAGAGTCATGGAGATTGCATATCCAAATCCCACCAAAGAAAAGAAAGATCTATCTCCTAAAGACTTTACAGTGACCCAAGTCATGATGGGAACCTCATCTAAAAGCCTACAAGGATAGGCCTTGTTTGCAGTAGACACCCTTTGCAAGAAGCTACAAGAAGCTAAAGAGGAGAAGAGAATACTCAAGGAAGAGAATAAACATCTTCTCCAAGCATTGTAGAGAATGGGCAATGCTCCTCCTGTGACTACTGCCAAACCTACTGAGGTTCTCAATTAGGACATGATAAATGAATATGCCAAGAATGGCGAACAAGGCGCAGCAGTATCCTCCTGGATAGAGTGAATCCTCAGAGATAGTGAGGAAATGATTAAGAAATTCATAGTGCTCTACTAGGATATAGATTAGGAAAATAAGGACCTTCATGCAGTAGCAATTTTCCTCTCTGAGGAGCTGGACAATGCCAGGTTACAACATGAAACATTCCAAGAAATGCCTAACTGCTCAGCTGACGACCTATTAAAGGTCAATGTCATCGATCACCCACGGGCACATAATAAAGCTCTCGTCAATTTATATTATCAGGTTGATCAAATGGAATATATCCTAGAGAGGATAGATAAAAGGATGAAGCATTGGATGCATGATTCAACATGGAGCAGATAGTTACAAAGATGTCTCTAGGGATGCTTAGTGAATCATTCACCTTGAGGGAAGCAGATGATACATTTCGGCACTTTAAGGCTATCATCACCCAGGTTTTGGCACCAGAGGTCACTTTTGACTGAGAATCAATCAATAACCTTATGACTTGCTATGATTTCATTGGCTTCTTGATTGAAGCATGTGAGGAATACACCGGGTTAACTGACAAACTCAAGAATGAAAAAGAAACTTGCAAAATCATTGGCGACCATTTTAAAGGTCCAGATCATAATCAACTTCAGACAATGATCAACAAGTTTATGGAATACCGAGCTCAGTGTCACATCACCTCTCCTGATCAGAAGCAAGACACTCTGTTTAAGCCAAGAGATGATGAGGAGTAGTTTCTCCTCTTGTGTATGCTTTGATCAATATTGTAAAAAATATTTTAAAAGTAGGTTGGTATTTATGATGACATCATCCATGTTGCATCATGGGATGTTTCCATCCAAAAACTTGCCCAAAGTCAACTTTTGACTTTTTGGATATTTTGTAAATAGTAGTTGGTTGTTTTTTTGTCTTCTTCCTTCTTCTCCTTCTATAAATACTGGAATACTTGTTGTATTCTAGGTGGACATTTTTGTGTATGAAAAAAGAAGTGAGAAGAGAAAGACTTTGTGCTTCCTTGTAATAGAAGAAATATTAATATATATGTTCAGACTTTGTGCTCAATATATGTGTTATTTACATATGATATTTCTTAAGTTAGATCTATGTTTTTATTCTGTTGGATTCATTCCTACTATTGTCATATGTTCATCAGTATTTCTTTATTTTTTTTATGAAAGTAAGTTTGGCTCTATCTACTACCAACCCAAAGCATAAACCTTCTGACCTTTCTGTCTTAGAATTCATTTCTTTTCTTCCTTCAGATCTACCCTCCTTCAGTCCTTCCTTCCTACTCTTTCTATTCGTTGTTTGAACTACCTCTACTAGGATGAGATCCCAACCGCTGAAGTTAGAATAGTGTAGATTTGCATAGATTCCTACTTGATAGATTAGCAATAAACCACTTTCGCTTTGCTGTCTCAAAGAGGGGCTATGCCCTACACACTTTTGGCCTGTTTCCCCACGATCTGCCTAATCCAACAGATTTTCAAACCAACAAGTTGTAATTCCACCAATGTGGCAGCTAAGGTTATTTTGACCCTTTCATTTGCATCTTTTTTTTTTAGGGATTTGATGCTTTGTATGGGGTTTTTTAGGTAGATCTTCATATCAAATTTATGGCGACATAAGTGAAGTCACTGTGGTAACTACGTGACAAAGACTAAGATATTGGGAATATCTAGCTACATTTTCAAATTCAGGTTCTAAGCTTTTCTATAGACTAGAGTTCCCAAACTATAGACCAGGGCACCCACAGGCGCCCCAGTCCTTTCCCAGGCACACTAGTCCAGTCATATCTTTAGTTGCTACAATTTCCTGGGTAGTGCCTTCACATATTTTCCTATCTACACATCAGCCTGTTCAAGTCTAGAACACAATGAGGTAAGTTATTTTTAGGTTAGTACCTTATCTCTCTCATCTTCATTATTTCATTTAATTTAAATATAAAAATAAAATATTTAGCACTTGCATTCCAGTTCATACCATTTATTGCATTAGTGTTACTAGTTTATATTAGCTATATAATAACTTTAATATTCTACATTTTAGTTAATCATTTTGGTGAACCCATCCTTTTTGAATATCTTTCCCTAGGATCCAATCAAACCCTAATGGCTAAGGATAGTTCTTCTTCTTCCCCCACCATGTATCATTTTAGTGTTAACCATATCTATGATGAGGGTGCCATTGCTGAGCTAAAATCTCTATATAGTACTCCTGTCACTACACCCGATCATGTCAAACAAAAACTTCTAGATTACCAGCAACATTTCACTACTCAATTTGAGAATTATCCCATAGGAATTAGCACTGTTGAGGATCCAGTAGCCTTTACTCATTGTACACCATATTATACAACTACTTATGATCCTCCTTCTAATCTTTCAAAGGAAACCTTAGATGATTCTCTTATTGATTACTTATTTGGTATTGATAATCACTCACATGTGCATATTGATTCCTCTTCTACTCCGGCCACTAATATAGTTTCTTTTCATGCTTCTACCCCTTCTAAAGTTTCTCTTCATGATACATCTCCTACTAGTTTGCATGCTCCTTCACATTATGTTGATGATCTTATTGATAACATTCTTAGTGATATTCTCATTTCTGAGTCTCTATCTGATACTGGTGAGGCAAATGATAGTCATGGTTCTCCTTCTTTCTATACCGATGAGTGTGACTCTCTTACTCCATTACTAACTTCTCCAGAGATTACATCCATCATTGTGCATGAGTCACTGTCATCTATTTTTTATTCTTCTTGCACTATTTCATCTCCTGTTCTCATATCATTTGCATCTCCTAGTTCATCTTCTCCTATAGATGTGTCTCCCTCAGTCAACTCATCTATTAAGGGTGTTTCTGATGTTATTCCTACCATAGCTATGGATATTCCATCTTTATCACCTATTATAGCTTCCTCGGAACCTATTCATAGTGTGCCCTTAACATCAGAATCTCCCTTGTCACCTCTTGATATTCCTATGATTACCCACAATGGCAAGTTACAACCACTTAATACATTATTGCCATCTTCCACCATTCATTTATAGGATATCATCTCTCTCATGCATGCCATAGGTTAGCTATAATCTCAAGTTCACTCCCTCAATTTAGAAATTAGGGCTTATTATGCTTCTATTGAGAAAAATTCATTACATGGTAATCATGTCCCTAAGAAGATCCATAACTATGCATTTCCTTAAGATTTTATCATGCCTACTTTCACATGTTTTGATGGTACTGGTTACACTCACACTCATCTTCTACATTACCGCATGTTTATGGTCTCTCATTCTAATGATATATTTTAACTTCAGGCATTTTGATACAGTCTTATTGATGAGGAATTACAATGGTACAATATTTTTGAGGACGCTTTCCTCTGTCATTTCTTCATCAACAATGGCCCTAGAGTCACTTATGATTGAACACCTACTTTACATTAGGGCTTCTCTGAACTTATCAAGGATTATATCTTACAATTCATTGCATGTATACATCAATTGATATTCCAACCTATTAATCTAGAGAAGAAATTAATTTTATGTTGTGGCCTAATTCCTCCACTCAAGAAAATATTACAATATGATACATGTGAGTCATTCATTATTCTATGTTATAAAGTCATTGACCTGGAATAAGATCTTATATCTTCACACATCATAGATCCTCCACACATCTCTATGGATATTTCCTCATCTGGTTCTCCACTAGTGTCTCCGGTTGAGCATCCAAAAAAATCTCCACATTTGCCTCACAAGAAAAGAAAACAAGCTCAACCCACTCCACCACAAAAACATATTCCTTCTCTAGCTCTGCGATAAGATACTTATCCTGCCACTCCACCTAGGTCATGTGAGCCTTTGCATTTCTCTCATCACACTAGACCACATGATGTGATGTGTGTTATACTTATCGAGTGATTAATTCACCTACTCTCCAACCAACATCATCCAAAACACTGATTACAGTGTCAACATGACCAACATTACTATAATAATCATCTCAAAAATGGCCATAGGGACAATGATTGTCTTGCCCTTCATGGTAGATTACAACAATTAGAGGATAAAGGCATCATCTCCTTTGTCTCTCTCCCACATGAGAAATCCATTTCTCCTCTACCTCCTTAGAGAATTTCTACTACCGATGAGACATCTCCTACATATGGTGCTTAGGATATGGTAAATCCACAATAGTCTATTATTCATACGTGTTCTCCAATGTGTCCATACACCACTGCATCATCTCATCCATTACATTCACTTAATCCATATCATCCATCACATTCATACTATCTTCTACATCACGCTACTCATTCGCATTAGCTTCCAACACTCTGACCTCACATATCCCACTATAGCTCCATATGACATTCATTTTGCTTC
This sequence comes from Taxus chinensis, assembly GCA_019776745.2. Classification (NCBI taxonomy): domain Eukaryota; kingdom Viridiplantae; phylum Streptophyta; class Pinopsida; order Cupressales; family Taxaceae; genus Taxus; species Taxus chinensis. The sequence continues at coordinate 227,952,324 of CM034151.1, read as the reverse complement.
CATCCCACATGCTGCCAAAATTTTACGTCGCCTTGGTCTTTGGTAGATTATTACTATCACCTTACCCCCTGATGACACACTTATGTTCTCATGGTTCTTACATTAATGTTGAGGGTTTTTCTCTCAAAACCTTTCATCACGCACTTTGTAGTTCATCTAGTGCACGCAATCATTTCCCAATGACGCACTCTTTCTTACGCGGATCATTCTTGAATGCTAAGGGGTCTTAACTAAATGAGACCATTCATACACACTGGGGACATCACTAATCTTCCCTCCCTTAGTTTCATCATAATAACATTCCATGATCACATCCTATTATCATTTAACATAACATGTTCCTTTATTCGGTGCTTATACATAATCCATTTTTACATTTTTTGTCATGCAAATGTACAACAAGGAAATTGCCAATTTTCAAGCATGAAAACTATACCCTTGTATATTTTTTTTCATGTTATATCATTCTGAGGTGCCCCAGGTCCTCCTAGTTAGTCTAGTAATCTCCCATTTGGTGTTAATTCATTCCCTAGGTGATTTAGGAAATTCAAATCAACCCCCTTAGGTGATTTTAGGAGTTCATTGAAAATTACAAGCTTTCGGCACCTGTGGGAAGGGCTATCGATGGCCTTCCTAGGACTAGAGAAACCCCATAGAGTAGGATATAAAATCCAAACTAGACACGGAGGTGAGTCAAAGGCCTTGGGACATTGTGGAAGTGATTTAGGAAGATTTAGGAAGGACTTAGAGAAGCTGGGGTGGTTTCACCAAAATTAGGGTCAGAAGCCTAGGTAGTGCATAAGGCAAAACAACTACTGAGCTTCAGAAGGTAATTATAGGATCTCCCAATGGAGTTAGGAGAAAACAAAACATCACCGGAAAGGTAATTCCAATCTCTAAAACATGGTGAAATTAGATTTTTCACAACACTTTGGCGTAATGGGTATGCAAGAAGTTTTTCTCATTCATAGGTGGAGTACCAAATCAAAATTTCACTTTTTTAGGGATCAAATGGAGGAATTAAGAACTAATAACCACACCATTGGATTTATAAGGCAATTTATATTCAAGATCATATAACATTTCATCACAAACATCCATCGGGAGCTCAAGTTATTTCCATTTCAAGTTTTTGAAGGACATGTGTCACCTCCAGGAGCCTGGTGGGATTTTTTGTCCCTCACTTCCCTCAAGGTTAGGGACATCGAGGTTGGAAAATTTTTCCTAGCCCTCATAAGGCCTATGGACCCTCATGCAACCTCCAGGATCCCCAGTCCAACCCCCAGGTGCTTGCCAAGATTTCATCACCTTGCCAAGTGTCATCACCTTGCTCACCATGAAATTTGAGGTCCCTAATTTCCCTTTGAGGTGAGGGACATCAAACATGGAAAAATTTACCCATCCCCTAAGGAGACTTCTGGTTACCCATGTGACTAGCTTCCAACCCCTCAGTGCTTTAAAGTTGTTTTTTTGGCTTTAATCCCTTGTCGTAAGATCTCTGTTACATGTCATCAACTTTCTCCCTGTGAAAATTTATGTCCCTCACATCCCTTTGAGGTGAGGGACATCAGGGAAATGAAAATTCACCTCTCCCCATGCCTTTGCATATTTCAAATTTTAAAAATCCCTCCTGCTTCTAACATCTAACATCTAACTCCTCCATTCACAACTTGCTCTGTAACTTTTTCTGCAACTTCTCACCACCACTCCACCATTGATGAACCTAGAACCAGCTCCATCACAACATGAAAAATGTCTACTTCATGATAATATGCAGGTCATAGAGGAATAATTGATCGAAATGAGAAGAAAGAACGAAGAACAGAGAAGAAGAAGCCTGGAAAATCTATTGCCATATAACAAAGAATCGAAGAAATGTTTCAAACCAATATGTTGAGTTCTCTAATCTCAAAAACCATAAATAACACACCTTCAAACCTCCCGTTCACAGCATAAAATTATCATAGGGAAGAAATTTCACTTCTGGGTCTACAAAGGAAAAACCTCAATTTTCTGCCAAACTGACAACCGGATCGAAGAGAAATTTTACCAATAATATAAGAAGAAAAAACCCATATAGAAAATGTAAATTTCATTGCGAAGAGAGGAAAACACCAAACCTGCAATTTTCAAGGTCCATCAATGGTTGTTGTGTCCAGAAGCATTGTCAGGCCAAAAAATGTGAAGTTTAAAATCTCCTAAACTATTGATCGAGTAAGCACAAAATTTCAAAGGGGCAATATTGGTAAAAAACCATATCAAAAAAATTTGTTCCATGTTAGTGTGACCTCCATAAGCCCACTTTCTAAAAATAACACGTCATCTGCATAAAGGACTACTATTTTGGGTAAGTTATCAACAAAATAACTTGCGAAGGAGACGTTGAACACATAGGATGCACTGTAGTTGGAAGTTCATCAGAACAAGAATCTTGGTCCAAATTTAACACTTACTAAAAATAATAAGTGATCTCATGGACCCCTACTAAAAATAGTAAATCAATCTAGAAGGTGAGGGGAACACAGGGAGAAAGGGTAATTCGAGCTACCATAATCGTGTGAGGTCTAGAAAAGATAATTTGTACACTTTCCAAAAATAGTAAGTTGTCTTGTGGGCAGTTACTAAAAATATCATGATTACTCCAAAGGATGGATTTCATAGAAAGAGCATGTTGGGAGTTGAATATTCAAGTTGACATCAAAATTTGGAGACCAGGGAGGGAAAATCTCGACACTTTCCAAAAACAGTTACTTTTTCCAAATACAGTAAGTGTCGAGAAACAATGAAGTTCATATTCGTGAAGGGGGAACCAATGAAGTTTATATGTTTATGGATCTCAATAATGTCTTTTGACACTCATTTCATTCTTAAATCAATATGTACGAGGTTGAATTCACAATCAAACACCTGCAGACTTCATCAAGATCATGTCCAAATCAAATAAGCAGTGTGGCAACATTGTAGGGGATCAAGATAGGGTTTATTCCAAAGCTTCAATATTTCTTGAAGGTATCTCCATGTTTAATGCTCACAGTCACCAATGGAATCATTCGAAACACTTAACTCGTGGGGTTCATGCATCATATAAAGGAATACTATCGTGGTATAAGACGTTCAAGGATCTAGGTTTCACTACATTGGAGCATTTCATTGTTTGAGTTACAGATATTTCACATGAAGGGTGGAGTTTGCGGTCATCAGTGAAACAAGCCCAATCAACATGACATGATTGGTTCTAAGCTCCTATCTCTTCAAAGTTGGTGTTCATGGTCATCATTGAAGTCATTTGAAAATTGTTTTTAAACACTCATTCCAAGGCTTCCATAAGACAATTTGAAGAAGTTTCTCAGGAGGTGGTAGATTCAAAGATTCAGAGTCTCACTGCACTTGAGTTTTCAATCAACAAGGATCTGTAGACTTCATCAGGGGCAACATCCTTTCTTTACCTCCTCCTTCTTTCCCCCAAAATTTTCTCTCCTCCATGTTCTAATTTTGTGTTGGGGTTGTACTTTTTCATATTTATTAATGTTCCTAATGTAATAAGTCACCTTTATGTTATAAAAAGGGACTTAAAATTTTCCTAGGAAATTGAAAATTTGTAATTTGTGCGAGGACATATGAAAAGGCATTAGGGGGTAGATGAAGAGTCATCTCTCATTCTATAAATTGTAAATCCATTCCCATTTCAAAGAGTTAGTTATCAATTTTATGTAATCAAGAGTGCATTGTACTTAGAGAGAACAAAGGAGACAACCATTTTCCTCCATTTTTCCCCACCCTAAAATTTCTTCCATTTCCATGCTATGTATAATTTATTCTCAAGCATCAATACAAGAGGAAGGAGTTTCATGCTTTTTTTGATGAGGATATTTTAGAAACTTTGAGTTCTCAATCTTAACTCATTTTGTTGCCATTTGTAGGGTTTTTTCTTCTTAACTTTAATGCGCGTGTGAACTTTCTAGTTAATGGGTGCGGAAATTTGATTTTCCACCCATGACATTAATCCCCTCTTCTCTTTTCTCACTCCCTTTCCCACTCTCTTGAAAAATTCCTCTCTAGCAATAAATTGCTAGCTTTTCCACAGGATCAGTGTAGTTCCCTTGTTGGATCCCTGACCACAAGGCCACCAAGAAAATCCACCTTTACTCATGTATGCATATACGACAGCTACATCAGTTAAGTAGAGGGACTTAGATTCCCAAAGCATTGGAAATAAATCCACAAATTTTTCCACCTGAATTTTTTTATCACCAATAGTTTTTTGTGCCCACTGTGGGGAAGATCTAATAGCATCTGCACCCAAAATATGACCGCAAGGTTGTAAAATACAATTTAAAAAAAAAAAATCAAATATTGAAAAAACAAAAAAAAGGAGTTCATGAAAATCCATTACTGAAAGGCACATTGTTGATTCTTGCAAGTGACTGTACGATGGAAAAGTGACATGCGAGGATGATAATCGGCAAGTGACCTTCCCCATACCTGACCTCTCGAGGTCGTGCTGAGACAACCAGTGGTTTGAAATGCGGGTGACTTAGATGAAGTCACAGCCGGGATTATGGTCAGTTTTCTATGATAGAAAAGCTACAGGCAAGGATGAGAATTGGCAAGCAACTTTCCTAAAGCTAGCCATGGGAGGATCAGTGACTAAGATTTAGTAGTGTGATCTCCTAGTAGCTGAAATGACAAAGGGGAGATTTAGAGGTTGTGAGCGGGTAGCGTAAATTCCCTAGTGATTTATTCTCCTAACTAGAATTTAAGCGTTTAATCTAGTTATGAAATCTCCAAATGAACTTAAACTGAAAATAACAATTTATACTACTACTAAAAGGGAAACTAATCTAAACAAAATATATGATTGAAACATTATAATTACAAGCAATAATTAAACTACTTTATACTAAAACTAAACAAGCGAGATAATCCGGTGTAGTTATTCACCTGTGCAGATGTGTGAATCTAAATAAAAGACAGCTAATTAACTTAATTGAAAACCTTCAATCCTACCTCAGAAGTGAGGAACAAATCATAGTTTCTCAGAAACTATCATTCCCCACAGCTTCCCTGGCGATATTGAAAGCGAGCTTAACTGAAATAAAATGATTCACTACTCTATTTGATAATAACTTTGACAATTTAAACCTGGAGTTTACTGAGCAGAGGCAAATCCAGTTGTGTTGTAGCTTGTCCCCTCAGAGTGATCTCTTCATTCTTGCATGTTCACGTGAATCCAGAAAGAGTAGGAGTATAGAAACATCGGCAAGGGAAGACACTGGGATGACAATTACTTTGAAGTAAAAATGGCACAAAGCATAAGTAGGAGAGGGATGGCGCAAGTGAACTGGCTTAGCCTATGCGATTCCTAGTAGGGTTGTTGCAACAATGATAAAACAAAATGATAAACAGTAGGTACTCAAACAATGAATAATAGCAGCTTCAGAGAAATACAACGAAGTACAAGCAGGAGAGGGATGGCACAAGAGAACAGAGCTTGGCCTATACGATTCCTAGCAGGATCGTTGTCGGTGTACAGTGAGGCATAACTAAATACTCAGAATTCTAATCCATGCTAAAAATAAAATGATTCATAAAATAAATCTAGGACTGAGTATTGAAGACTGAAACTCAAGAATGAAGACTCCAGACCAAAGAACCAAGACCTTTTACTTGTAAACAAGCTACATATTTATAGCATTTACAATGACTAGAAGGCAAGTTCAAATTGAACTCTCCCACTATTAAACAAAGATAAATCACTGTTCAGTCGGTAAAAACATAAATACAAGCTCAAGTCGGCAAAGAAAAGCTGGTGAAACGTGATATTTCACGTGAGTCACGTCAAAAGAGCATTCTGGAAAACGCGCACAGGACCGCCGCTCTGAGCAGGGCGGCGGTCACGAGACCGCCGCCCTGCAGGGCGGCGGTTTCGTCACTGGAGGTCAAGAGGCCAAGGAAAGAGGGAAAAAGGGGAAAACAAAGGGCGCGGGGGCTAAGCGGGGCAAGCGGGATGTTAACGCATACTCCGAGGGATTTTCCGGATCCCGAACACCTTGCGAGGAGATCTGTATCATCATCGGGGCATGTGTAAAATATTTCCGGTGGTGCAGTACATACAATTTTGGGTACGTACATATTGCCCCCTCGGAGAAGCGTTTTAGCCATGAAGAGGCGTAAAACGGTGGGTCCGAGTATGGCCGTCCCGAAATAGGGAGTTAGAAGTTATACCTGACATGCCTGTGTGTCGAAATGCCGCCAATTTTCACATGCTTTTCAGAATGTATGCAATGGATGACAAGTGATAACAAATGTTAAACAGAATGTTTTTACTTTATTTGCTTTTGCAATGCTGATATGTGATGACGAACATGTAGTTTTGAACTTTTGGCCTCTTTAGACAATGTCTGTGATTTCTTCTTATGTTGGCAAAATGTGAGGAATGTATAGCGATAAAGAGATGAACTTGCCCCAATCCCAAATCCACGCAACTAGTAAGATGCGAGGGCTCAACACCAAGAATTGGGAAGGGCACAAGTTGTATGAGTTTTATTTGAGTGGAATGATGAGAGACAAACAAAACAATAACAAGAACCAAATTTTTACCTACACACCCACCCTACTTAGAACTACTACCAAGCTTAGAAGGCCACTTACTTTTCAGTTTATCTAGACTTAGATTCATAAATGGCAACCTGGTTGACAAAATCTGGTTTTAAGGATTTGATCTCTTTGGAATTTGGATGTTTGGATATTTGCCTTCTTTTAACAGAATTTGACTTGTGTTTTTTTTTTAGCATACCAAGATTTGTTAGTTTGTGTGACTGGACCCCCCACACCTTGCCTCACGCCACTAGTAAGAAGCATGGGTTTGTCACCAAAGGCAAGATACAGGTGAGTAAGGGCACTTCTTTCCTTTCCCAACCTCACATCACCAGTAAGAGATGTGGGCTTATCACCGAAGGTTGATGGGGCAAAGAAGTGTGTAAAATAAAATATTTTGTTTGCTTGGCGCTTTTGATTTCATTTGATTTTGACATTTATGATCTATGACTTTGGGATATCCTTTTGTTCCAAGAGATTTTTAAGAGGGATAGATGTGACACCAAGAAGCTTCTAGAACAGACCGTAGGCAAGGACAACTTTACCTAGTAGAAAGAAAGAGCAAAGCCAAGTATGCAGGTCTTGGTATGGTTTCCGTCAATGTTTGTCTGTCAAACTTGATGAGAAGATTTGAAAGTACTTGATGATGTTTGAAGAGATGTGATTTGAATATTTTTGCCAATATCTTCAGAAATTTGTAACAGATTACTTAAGAGTAAGTTCCTGGAGTACAATATTTATGAAATGAGTGAACAAAATGAACCAACTAAATTACTAATGTAATGCAACTGCAACCATGTACATATGAAAATGCAGGTGGAACTATATGTCATGATGTTTAAGGTGAAGAAAGTTGATGAATGTCAAATTCTTCACCCCTAGAAGTACACATCGAAGAACCATTATCCTCAAATTTTTCATTCTCTTGACGAGGGCCTACCATTCTGGGTTTGAACTTACAATCCTTGCCCAGAGGTGTATATGTCCCATTATTAAAAACATTTTTCTGAAGGAGGTGTTCGCATGCCTCTTTGTCATGTTTTTGAGAGATGACATGTGGGTGAGCATGACTATGCTGCTCGACCTTCTCTCTCATAGTGAGCATTGTGTTAATGATGAGGTCTTGCCCCATGGATAGGGAAAAATTAGCTTTAGAAACGCATGGGTCGAAACTAGGCTTTAGAATAGGGCAGTGCCTAGAGATGGTTTTGATAGGCATCGTTTCAGTTTTAAATTGCCTTTCTTCACTTGTTAATTCTATCATGTTTATATCTAGATTTAGGTCATCGGAGGGAAGAGATGCTATGCCAAGAAGACTACCCATTCCTTGAGGTTCGAATGGGAGAAAGATCGGTTCATCATTCTCCAAGAGTTTCATAATTCTTGCTGTGGCTTTAGTGGAGACTGTTTCCACAGAAATTGACTTATCTTTATTTGTCTTTGCCACCTTGTATATTAAATCATAGGATCTTACCGGTTTAGCATTTGTAGGAACTTCATCTCGTGTGGAGAAAATATCGGGTAGGGGTTGTGAAACATACACCTTTTTCCGAGTTGTTGCATTAATTTCATGCTCAACCTCTAGCTCAACTAATCCCAAGATTTTTGTATTACCATTTGAACTTAGGTTAGGAGCAATCTAAGAGTTGTCAGGAGTTGAGGCATCTTGATTGTTATTTCTTATTATGATACCTTTGTTTTTCCCGTTTGGATCTAACCTGTTATTGTTAGAATGATTTGGGAGAGGATCATTGAAGATCTTGAGAGGTGCATTTTGAGGGGAAAATGCCCCTGCAAAAGTATTTGGTGCTGGTGACATAGGATCTGCCAAGAACATATCTATGAAAAGTTGTTTTTGTTCTTCTGGCAAGCGTTGCATGAATTTATTATAGTCATGGCAAGTCCTAGTATCATGACCCCTGATTTTGTGGAAACCACAATATAGATTGGGATTATAGTTCCGTGGTCTTCGGTTTGAATCCTGTTGTGGCCCAAAGTTCTGATTGGGCTGTTGGTTGTTATAGTTGAAATTTCGAGGTTGTGGCCTTTGGCTTTGGTTTTGATATCCATCTGGGCCCCGATCAAGGCCTTCTGGCTGGATTTTCTGTTGTGGAGGATGATTAGAATCCACCGTATTGGTCGCTGGAGTGAAGTTATTATTGCGTTGATTGTTAGTAGGTGTCGGGGTGTTCACAACATTTGGTCCTTTGACTTGATCAGTGAATCCATATGTTGTAACCCCATGGGTTTCATTAAGGATATTAGGTCCTTGATCGGCATTCGTTGTAGTAGGATAAATTGTAGTGTTTTGGCTGGAGGTGATTAAACTCCCATTTGCTCCATATGTTTTGTGACCACTATCAATTGCTGCTTGATCTATTCGAAGAGCGCTCTCAAGTACTTCATCGTAAGTTCTTAGTGGGAACTTCTGGACTTCTTCCTTCACCTCTCTGCTGAGAGAATGAAGGAATAAATCACATAGTTCCATCTGATCCATATTTGGAGCACTTGCCGAGGAATAAAGGACTGTACGCCACCTTTGGATGAAATGGGCAACAGATTCGTTGTGTTCTTGTTTGATGTGTAAGAACTCCCTGATTCCTGTCCTTAACAGTTTGTTCATGTCAAATGCCTTAATGAACTCTGATAGGAGTTGTTTAAATGAATGGATGGAGGCTTCAGGTATTATATAATACCAGTCGAGAGCAATGCCTTCCAAGGTTTTGGGGAATATTTTAGCAACAACCCCATCCCAAGGGAGTAATTCTCGTATGGCTGTAGCGTAAGCTTTGATATGCGCATTTGGATCTCCCTCACCCTTGAACTTAGGCAAATCAGGGAGAGGTCTTGGAAGCATGACGCTTCGTATGGTGAAATCTAAGGGTTCCTTTAGGTATTCTGAATAAGTCCCTATTGCATAGCTTTCGACCATTGATGGTGTTTGCTGAGGGAGTGGTGGCGGGATAGGTTGTTGATACGGTGCAGCGTACGCATTGGCAGGGGCATAGGGAGGTCCCTACGTTTGAGCAAACATGCCGGGAGAGGAGAACATATCTCCTTGTGGGGATTTGGAGTACATGTTTAAATAGGACGGGGTATTGTCAAGGAATGGACTGTTCGACACTAGACCGGGAGGAATAGTGTTAGAGATGATAGGCCGTGTTGGCGTTTGTTGTGGATATTGAGGAGGCATGCCTAATGTGCCTACTCCCGTAAGGAGATCTACCTGGCCAGAGTGGTATGGAGGATTGGAACTTCCTGTTTGTATGAACGGAGAATTGTGACTTGCTTGAGCCAGTTCTAACCCTCTCACTCTTTCTACTAATGTTGAAATGACTTCATTTGGTGAAGTCACGGTACTTTTCCTGAATGGCGTTTGTTGTATACCTTGGTGTTGTAAAGGTACGTGATATCCTGTCATAAACTGATCGCTATCTTGCCAAGTTTCTCCCAGAATATTTCCTGTATGCAGTGGCATAGAGGTATTTTCTTGAAAAGAGATTTCGGGTTGTATTTGTAAACCTCCTATAGATGGGTACATTCCCCGGGAGCGTTGTTCACTCCTAGGATAACGTGTTGGCTGTCCATCATCTAAGACCAGGTATGGATCTGATTGCCTACTAACTTGTGGTCTGAGTAGCATTTGAGGAGACGAACCAGATTCTCCGGTAAACGTCATATTGTTTGAACCTGAAGGCTCTGTTTATTGGGTTCGAGGGGGTTGATCTAACTCCTCAGTTTGAAAAGACGAACTATATCTGATTCTTGGGGTTTGTGTTGACAACTGATTAGTTGAATAGTTATCACCCCATACTGAGAGCGAGGGTGATGATTCCCTATTCTGTTGGGCGTAGTATGCCTCAAGACCCAGGAGGGGTCTGCCATATGCGTCGAATCCTGACATATTCGGGGGGTATATGAATACCCACAGAATAATGGGAAGGAGCGAAGGTGGATGAGAGAAGATGAAACTTCTCAAAGAGAAGGTGAAACAGTTGTTTGTTTCACGTTGGGTTCACCAATTTTGTTGGTGAATCTGATGTGAAGGCTAATGAGGTACAGAAGGTGAAACAGTTGTTTGTTTCACGTCGGGTTCACCAATTTTGTACGATGGGAAAGTGACATGTGAGGATGATAATCGGCAAGTGACCTTCCCCGTACCTGACCTCTCGAGGTCGTGCCGATACAGCCGGTGGTTTGAAATGCGGGTGACTTAGATGAAGTCACAGCCGGGATTATGGTCAGTTTTCTATGATAGAAAAGCTATAGGCAAGGATGAGAATTGGCAAGCAACTTTCCTAAAGCTAGCCATGGGAGGATCAGTGACTAAGATTTGGTAGTGTGATCTCCTAGTAGCTGAAATGACAAAGGGGAGATTTAGAGGCTGTGAGTGGGTAGCGTAAATTCCCTAGTGATTTATTCTCCTAACTAGAATTTAAGCGTTTAATCTAGTTATGAAATCTCCAAATGAACTTAAACTGAAAATAACAATTTATACTACTACTAAAAGGGAAACTAATCTAAACAAAATATATGATTGAAACATTATAATTACAAGCAACAATTAAACTACTTTATACTAAAACTAAAAAAGCGAGATAACCCGGTGTAGTTATTCACCTGTGCAGATGTGTGAATCTAAATAAAAGACAACTAATTAACTTAATTGAAAACCTTCAATCCTACCTCAGAAGTGAGGAACAAATCATAGTTTCTCAGAAACTATCATTCCCCACAGCTTCCCTGGCAATATTGAAAGTGAGCTTAACTGAAATAAAATGATTCACTACTCTATTTGATAATAACTTTGACAATTTAAACCTGGAGTTTACTGAGCAGAGGAAAATCTAGTTGTGTTGTAGCTTGTCCCCTCAGAGTGATCTCTTCATTCTTGCATGTTCACGTGAATCCAGAAAGAGTAGGAGTATAGAAACATCAGCAAGGGAAGACACTGGGACGACAATTACTTTGAAGTAAAAATGGCACAAAGCATAAGTAGGAGAGGGATGGCGCAAGTGAACTGGCTTAGCCTATGCGATTCCTAGTAGGGTTGTTGCAGCAATGATAAAACAAAATGATAAACAGTAGGTACTCAAACAATGAATAATAGTAGCTTTAGAGAAATACAACGAAGTACAAGCAGGAGAGGGATGTCACAAGAGAACAGAGCTTGGCCTATACGATTCCTAGCAGGATCGTTGTCGGTGTACAGTGAGGCATAACTAAATACTCAGAATTCTAATCCATGCTAAAAATAAAATGATTCATAAAATAAATCTAGGACTGAGTATTGAAGACTGAAACTCAAGAATGAAGACTCCAGACCAAAGAACCAAGACCTTTTACTTGTAAACAAGCTACATATTTATAGCATTTACAATGACTAGAAGGCAAGTTCAAATTGAACTCTCCCACTAGTAAACAAAGATAAATCACTGTTCAGTCGGCAAAAACATAAATACAAGCTCAAGTCGGCAAAGAAAAGCTGGTGAAACGTGATATTTCATGCAAGTCGCGTCAAAAGAGTGTTCTGGAAAATGCGCACAGGACCGCCGCTCTGAGCAGGGCGGCGGTTACAAGACCACTGCCCTGTTCATGGCGGCGGTCACGAGGCCAAGGAAAGAGGGAAAAAGGGGAAAACAAAGGGTGCGGGGGCTAAGCGGGGCATGGGGGATGTTAACGCATACTCCGAGGGCTTTTCCAGATCCTGAACACCTTGCAAGGAGATCTGTATCATCATCGGAGCATGTGTAACATCTTTCCGGTGGTGCAGTACATACAATTTTAGGTACGTACAGTGACCTTTCATATTCCACAATGGATTTTCATATTCCTATTACAAGAAATTTTAGTGCTAGAATTTGAAGAAGAATTTGCTAAAGTAAAAGCCAAAGCAGAAATAATGGTGGATGAAGTAGAAAGACCTCAATCCATTGTTCCATGGGGAAGAAATACAGGCCCGCTTGCTCTTGAACCACATTTTCATGATCTGCCAATAGGTTCGTGTAAGATATTTCCAAAGTTCAAAGGTGACGACTCACAACATCCTGAAGAAAACATTGCCACTTTCACTACATCATGCAGGATTCTTGGAGTTGAAAATGAAGACATTTCCATAAGACTGTTCATGGATTCCCTCCAAGAAAAAGTAGTGGAATGGTTCTACCTCCTACCTACATGATCCATAACTTGCTGGAGTGACATCAAAAGGAAGTTAGAGGAAAGATTCAGATTCAATGAGGACTATCAATACCTCCTTGTTCAATTAGCACAAATGAAGAAAGGAGAAATTGAAACTATGAGATACTTCATGGCTCATTTCAACCAGTTGATTCGTAGGATACTGAAATAAGATTTTCCATCTGATAATAATGTCAAGAGATTCTTCATCAATGCTCAATCACCAGAGGTGGGATTTTTCCTACGAATATTTCAACTGAGGGATATTGCAGAAGCACAAAGATTAGATATTGAACTGGATGAGGATCTCATCATATCTAGAAAGATCAAGAATCCTTCTAAGGGTAAATCTCAATGTTAGGGAGATGAAAGAAAAATCCATTGATGTAAAAAAATTGTGAATGACATGGCATCGTTGAAGAGGGAATTTTTTGAATGATCATCTTCCCAAAGAAGCAACACAAATCAAATTACAGGAGAACCCCAAAGGCTTTCCTTGGAGGCCCCACCTATCAATGCAAGTTGTAGGAGTCTAGAAAATGAAGTAGAAATTGAACAAGAAAGTGAAGGTGAGGATTTTATAGAAGTTGATGAGCTTGTGAATGATACAAAAATTAGATTCTATGAGTATTCTGGAGGTGATGAAGATGATGAAGAAGATGCACCCAATTTATCATGTGCAATGTTCACTCATTCTCAGTATGAGAAGGGAGCTTCTTCCTCCATCACTACTAAAAATAAGAAGACTGAAGATCCTCCCATGAATATTCTGTAAAAAAAATCAGTCAAGGATCTCTACTCTCACCCTGCATGGAGTTTTCATTGTTAAAGCCTAATCCTGTAGCAAGCAAGAAGGATCCCGCAATTCCAAGTAAGTCTTTCAATGCTTCTTATAATTCTAAATCTAAATCTTCTCTTGTAAAAACTAGCATTTCAAAAGTTCCTAGTGTTCCATTCAAAATACCCTCCATTCCCCAAGCATTAAACCCTACTTCTAAACCTACCCCAAATCCAAAATCAGTCCCTTCATTTCCCTTATCCACATATGCTCCCTTTGACTTCGTAGAATATGCGAACAGAGCCAAGGTGTAGATTACTAAAACTGAATATCTTCATACTCACCCTGAACAATTCAAGAGGTTTGTTCAATACATCAGGAGTGGTAGATTAACACCCAATAATGTAACTCCTACTTCTAAAGGAACACTACCAAACCCACCTACACCTCCCTCATAGAATATGATTTATTTGAGTGCATCCAAGACTGATAAGGTTGAACCTTTATATGTCTCCCTTCTTGTTGGAGAATATGTATTGAATAACTACATAATAGATTCTAGTGCCTTTGACAATGTAATTCCTATAAAGGTCGGCAAGGCTATCAAACTCACCATGACTCCACCCAATGGCTCTTATTACTCCCTCAAGTCAAAAGAGGTCCCACTTGTATGGAAGGTCAAAGATGCACAAGTGGCTCTCACCAGATTTCTAGACAAGAAACTTTCAATGATGATTTTGGTAGTAGACATTCTAGCTTCATTTGGAATGTTTCTAAGTCAAAGCTTCTACTGAGACTTCGGAGGAAAAATTTACATGAACTGGTCTTCTACAACCATACCAGTGAAGGGAGATATGGAGAAATTTTTTCTAGAGAAGAAGATGAGGTACATAATGCGAAATTCTGGAAGTCTAGGAACTGACATCTTGTACCAAGATACTAGGCGGATGAATCACTTTGTGACAATTAAGGAGGAAGAGGATATTCCCATCTTGATAGGGCAAGACATGCCTTCCCAAAGAGGTATGAACCTTGAAGAAGCATTGAGGAGATTTGAGTTATATGAGGGTAGCCTCGAATTACCGAACAATGCAAACTATGAAGAAGAGGAAATGGTTCTTGATGATTTTCAAGAAGAAAAATCAGCTTATGTGCTTATCTGTGATGAGGAGATATTATCATTCCCATTCGAAGATAAGGAATCCCTTATCATGTCACTCATGAAAAAACCAATCTAGTCTACAATGAGCCCTCTAACAGTGGGAAAGAACCATCTGTATTAGAACTGCTAAGAGCCACAAAAGAAATAGAAGACCCTCAGCTCAGTCTTGAACTCTTGATGCAAGCCATGAATATACAAGAAAAGCGTGAATCTGATTTGAAAGCATTAACCAATGTAAAGGTTTTACATGTTGAAATAAATTAGACTGAGGAATATGACATCTATCCCGAGCCAATAATTTATGGATACAATGACGAAATGGAGATATTTCTTTCCCATTTGAAGAGGAAGAATATTTCCATGATGAAGAAATTGAAGCAAGGAGTTTTGAGGCCTTTGAATCTAAAGCTCATCTTGATGAAGGATTGATGGAATGCAACGATTCCCAAGATAATGAAGTAATCCCTCCAGATAGTTGCCTTGAGTAGTAAAATAAAGATTCTTGAAAGGTGTATAAAGATGAGCTGTAGGAAGTAACAAATGATATCTTTGTGCAAGAACTATTGGATGCAGTGGAAGTTACAGAAGAGCTCAAGCTAATTCTTTATCTCTTAACTCGTGTTATTTCCATACAAGACAAATATGAGTTTTCCTCCAATCCTCCCATCAGTGCTTAATCACCTCAATGAGCATGGATCTAGGAAATAAAGTAACTCAGAATATTCAAGAAATTTAAATGAAAATCAGCTTTGAGGAAGCGATGAGATGCTCAATGAAGAATCGGCTATGTGGATAAAAATAGAAGGCAACTAAAACTATGAAACATATTTCAAAGAGCGTGAAGGCAATGTAATTTCTACGTGAAGGCTTGAGCATCAAGAAGATCATGTAGAATCACTCCTACCAAGTACAAAAATAATCATGGAAGCACCTGTATTTCATAAAAAGTTAAGGAAAGGAGGCTACTTTCTGGAACTAGTCAATGGCTTCGTAGAACAACATCACTCAGTGTTTCCCACTCACAGGTAAAATTTGAGGAATGAAAAGAATTTCAATTAAAACAGATTGTCCCCCGCCTTATACCATAGTTGATTGTTAGGTTTGTTTCCATTTATGTTGTGTTTTTTTATATTTTTATGTGTGTTGTGTGTTTCCTTCCATAATTTTTGGTGTGTTTGTTTCCTTCTTTGCTCTCTCTCTCTCTCTCTCTCTCTCTCTCTCTCTCTCTCTCTCTCTCTCCTCTCTCTCTCTCTCTCTCTCTCTCCCCCCCCCCCTCTTATCATAAATTGTACATGACTCTGCATGGCCCAATGGATAAGGCATTGATCAATGGATCATATGGTCCAAAGTTGAGATTCTAGATTCCCCATGTCATGTCTTCACTGCACTCACCATGTCATGTCCCTAACCTAGAGCCAACTGTTGTCATTCAAATGTGCAACAAGGAAATTGATAATTTCCAAGCATGAAAACTATACCCCTGTACCAAAATTTTCATGTTTTATCATTCTGTGGTGCCTTGGGTCCTCCCAGTTATTCCAATAATCTTCCAACTGGTGTTAATTCATTCCCCTATGTGATTTAGGAAAGTCAAATCAACCCCCCTAGGTGATTTTAGGAGTTCATTAAAAATTGTAAGCTTCAGGAAACTATGGGAAGAGCTATCACTGGCCTTCTTAGGACTAGAGAAACCCCATGGAGTGGGACAGAAAATCCAAATTGGACATGAAGGTGAGTCACAGGCCTTGGGACATCATGGAAGTGATTCAGGAAGATTAAGGAAGAACTCAGAGAAGTTGAGGCAATTTCACCAAAATTTGGGTTCACAGGCCTAGGTAGTGCACAAGCCAAAACAATTGATGAGATTCAAAAGGTGATTTTGGAGCTCCAAAAGGAGATAGGAGAAAAAAATTCAAAAAGAGAATTCCAAGTCCTACAATATGGTGAAATTATGTTTTTCACAACACTTTGGCACAATGGGTCTGCAAGCAGTTTTTCTCATGCACATGTGGAGTACCAAATAAAAAATATTCTTTTTTAGCAATCAAATGGAGGCGATAAGGCCTAAGATTCCCACCATTTGTGTAAGAAGGAAATTTATAGTCAAGATCATATAAAATTTCATCAAAAAAGTCCATCGAAAGCTCAAGTTGCCCTCTTGAAGCAAGTTCGGGAGTTAGTCAAATTTTGGAAGGAAACGTCTTAGCTCCAAGAGCCTGGCAGGATTTTGTGTCCCTCATGTCCCTCAAGGTAAGGGAAATCAAGGTTAATAAATTGTGCCTAGCCCTCAAAAGACCTCTGGACCCTCATGCAACCTCCAGGATCGCCAATTTATCCCCCATATGCTTGTCAATCCTTCATTCTCAACTGTCAGATCTCTGCCATGTGTCATCACCTTGCTCACCATGGAATTTGATGTCCCTCATGTCCCTTTTAGGTTAAGTAAATAAAACATGAAAAAATTCGCTCATCCCCTAAGGATACTTCTTGTCACACATGTGACCAACTCCCAACCCCTTAATGCTTTAAAGCTACTCTTTTAGGTTTAATCCCCTACTGTTGGATCTCTGCCACATGTCACTGCCTTGCTCGCTATGAAAATTGATGTCCCTCACGTCCCTTTGAGGTGAGGGATGTTAGGGAAATTAGTATTCACCTCTCTCCATGCCTTTTACTTTTTCAAATTTTAAAAATCCCTCATGTTTCTAACATTTAACATCTAACATCTAACTCCTCTGTGCACAACTTTCTCTGTAATTTTTTATACAACTTCTCACCACCACTCCATTTTTGAACCTATAACCAGCTCCCTCACATAACGGAAAATGTCTACTTCATGATAATATGTAGGTCAAAGATGAAGAATTGATCAAAACGAGAAGAACAAAGAAGAAGAAGCCTGAAAACTCCATTGCCATAGAACAAAGAATCAAACTGAAATGGTTTGAAACTAACTAAAAGAAATGCTCCACTGCAAAGTGAAAAACGGAAAGCACTCTAAAAAACCATCAGAAACACACCTTCAAACCTCCCATTTGCAAACACAACTTCTCCTAACTCTCTCAAACTTGGACTACGAATTCATTAACTAATTTGGATGTAAAACCTTGCACACAAGCTTTCAAAAATTCTCTATAATTTCACACACACTCTCATATCTATATTAATTCCCTTAAAAATCTTTCACTCTCTCACCTAGCTCTCATTTCCCCCTCTCACCTCAACTTGGTAGTTCCAAAAATAAACCAAACAAACACTTTTATATGCACTCTCAATTCAAAAACATAACATAGGTCATCCTTGACCCAAGATATAGACCATTCCAACTTAAACAAAATAACATCACACTCATACAAATTCATAAAATGGACCCATAGGTAGGTTGGTAATGCACCAAGACAACTAAACAAGCCCAAAACCCCACTAACCAAGCTCATTAACAACCTTCAAACACATAATACTAATTTTTTAAGCTTCTAAATGACTCAGAATATGTCAAGGTTATACCATAAAAACATCATCCATTCTTGTAAAATTCTCTATCACCAATTATTTTCTTCATAACACTTACCAAGTAGGGCCATTTCCTACTCAAAAGAGGCACTTTCAAGAGCCAGTCTTCAGGGGAAACAAATTGAATCAAGATCACCCAAGAAAACCTCAACTATGCCAAGTTTGCCACTAATTAAAAATAAAATAACCTGTAGAAAACATATGTTCAGCATGTTAGAACCCATGACTTAACATCAACCAAAGTAAACTCACATCTCTATTCTTCTTAAATCCACTAATTGAACTTCCTAGAGATCAGTTTTGGAAACTCAAGTGGTTTTCACCCTTTGCTGTCAGATTTCAAGACCTCTACATCTCCATTCAATAGGAAAAACTTCATCCCTATTCACTCTCAAATGGATAGTTATCATCAACTAAGCCAAAATATGGATATTCTGTATCCATCTTCTATCCAAAGCAATCATGTCTTGAACCAGTCAAACTAGGTCAACTTGTGACCTCAACCATGACAACTCAGTATACTTTTAAAGATTTAAAAAATAAAAAGGCCACATTGGATGTTTGCAACACCCCAAGGCCATTATGCTCCTTCACCATGCCCACAAGTGCTCAAGAACTTCTATTTACCAACACTATTAAACTTACCTTTTAGGCTCAAAAACCATTCTTCAAAGATAGGGCACACTTTTCACTTTACGACCTCAACCATGACCTAAAACTATCATGTAAATCTAGTACAAATACTAAGCTTTCATAAATGGTTATTTAGTCAATAGGTCCAATGGACAACATTTACACAAATTAGAAATATTTAGAAAATTTCCTTTTTGAGTGGGGCCCACATACTATCACAAGCTCTAACATACCTCTTTGGAAATATAGACGAGTCCTCTACAACCTAAAATAAACTAATTTTATAAAATAATCCCTTTTGTTCCCATACCAATAATTTTTCCTCCATCACTCTCAATATAAGGTTTCAAACTCATAAAAAGTTGTTTTAATTCTTAACATTCGTTCATAAAGGTTTAATGATGAAACCACTCCATTATTTTTGAAAAATGATCTTAGCTCAATGGAAAAACATCCCTACAATACACAAGGTCCCATGCAATGTGTGATATCAGGTGAGCATCAAAAGTTTCATATCGGGTTGGAAATCTTGCTTTCTTGGACCTTGTTTTTCCTAAAACATCATAACTTAAAAATTTCTCTTCATAATGACACGAAATTTTTCTCACACCTCTAGGAAACCCCTGCACATCATCTACAATCATTATATTTCCAGCCCAAATAGATCTGAAGCTTCACCACCACTAGGAATTTGCATGATTGGATTGTAGGGTTTTACACATTCTAAGCCAAAACAGAGTAGAAGAACAATATGCCTCATCATGAAACCTCACCAAAATACCCTAAAAATATTGAGAAATAATTTATCACTCACCTACATGATTCCCTAAGATTACATGTCTCTACACATCACTCTCATGCTCCATTTGGCCTCCAAGCACCTAGACTAGGTCTAGATGAGCACCTGTAATTGGGTCTTCTACATGTATCTATACTCTAAGGTTTATAAGAGTGCCTCAACACACTCCTATTAAGATCTCCATGTCTATGGCATGCTCCTCAAGTCACCATGTAACTCAAACCATCATGCTCTATCACCTAGGCTAGCTAGGTCACTTGATTAAGATTACTAGGGCACATATTTTTTCACTAGATCCACTCTTGTGATCATGCCACAACCATGTCATCATCATTCCAATACTCTCATAGCAATCATCCATCATCCTCTTTTTCATTAATGAGTTTTAACATTCTTGTTTTTGCAGGCTCCCCTCTTCCCCTTAGCAAGTGAAACTCAAAAAACCACTCATGCCAATAGTAGGCAGTTGTGTCAAGGTCAATATTGAATCCCTTCCATTGATTAGAAAGGGGGATGGTATCCTGAGTCCCGATAAGCTCTTTATTGGCCTCATTATTTGTAAATAAGTACATAGAGACATAATTTATATGGTCCCAAATTATTAGGGTAGGATATACAAGGTCAAATTCGATGGTATTGATGGAGAGGTTTTCAATAAATGGGTTTGTTTCAGTAAGTTTATCAAAAAGGATGTGTGGAACTTGTCTCGTCGTTAGAGTCAATGTCCTCACCACTATTCGTTACATCAAAAGGTACATGTGAGTTGTCAAATGTACAATAACCAAGACCATACCAATAAATATTTTATGTGTAATAAATAAGATCAAGATGTCCTTGTTCATTTTTCCCAAGACATTTACCTCTGCACTGCATATTTTTTTATGATTTTGTGTGATTTATTATACTTGGGTGATTTTTAGAAAGAAGCATATCCATCATCATATAGACAAGAGCTATACAAACTCAAAATATTTTCTTCATATAGATATCCAAACCTTTTCCATACATACTTACCAAGATTATAGATAGGAGCAGTTTTGATATGGGGAACATTGGATTGACTATGTAGAGACAATGGTAGGTTTCCAATGTGAAGGGTGTTGTCCACTCAAAATTTCCCCTACTTTCGAGAAGTTCAAAATTGAAATTTTTTAAGTTAAACGCCTTTTCTGTTGTCCTGGTAATGGTAAAAGTCAAAAAATTGGGAAGAATCTACATTTTTTGGGTCATTTTGTGTGATTTGCGGGTCTGCCAAACATTTTTATCCCAGATGTCCCGTGTTCATTCGGGCTCCCTATTCGCCGATCAGCTGATTTATCTGAAGTCCATTTCTTTCACGCCCGACGGAACTTTTTGTCCCAAGTAACACAAGTTCGCTCAAGCTCAATGTTCACTTTTTGCCCGCTTTGGCCGAATTGCGTACTCTGCGTACTTTTGTCCCTCATGTCCCAAAATCATTTGTGCATCTTTTTCCCACGTCACCCGTATCGACTGAATCACACTTTCGTGTCCCACGTGTCCCAAATGAACCAAAGGCCATCCGAGAAAATTTTTCCTACTCTTCCTAAATATATTGCTTTTAAAGTTGGTAGATGTGTATTTAATACACATTTATTGTCTTTCTCTCTCCCAAATAGCTATATAATGAACTGCCCCCTATGCGTTTTTGCACACTACTTTCTTGCTATCTATTGCTCATACCCTTGCGATCAAAATCTCTACACGCATATCCATTCCCCTTGTAATTTCATCCCGAGTCTAGATTCTAACCTTGCTTTTCAAATTACTATCAACATGAAGATTAAATTCCAAGGTCAGGAGAAAATCTCACCGCTCGAGTCTGTCATTCCTCATATCGGGGAAAGTGAATTTTTCCACCTTGACTTTGGTGATTTCTAGGCAAGAATGACATACTCGAACCCTTCTCCTATGGCACAAATGATTCATGATAGCGGCTTAGCATTCACCGGTGGTTTCCCAATCTCAGTACAATACACAGATACAGTACTCTCCTGCGGAGCTCATTTCAGTCCTGACTCGAGTGAACTAACGAATGTGCATGGAGAACTCATTGCCAAGCTAGATGCTACTGCCATTGGCATTGCCCTAAGGATTCTAGAGATGGAAAATTCTATAGTTATCTCTCAAAATCAGGCACAGGCCCTCTTCGATCAGGACAGTGAGAAATACAAGGCACGGGTGGCAAAGTCCTGGCTTAAAAACCCTAAAAAGGGGGTGTCCCGTCTATCCAAGGTTCTGTTTCGTGCTAATTTCAACGAGGAATTGTCAGATTTTATAATCCTACTGGCTCGGGTCATGGGATTACCCTCTACCAATGAGTTCCATTTCTGGATGTGTCCTCTTATCAACATGGTGTGTGAAGGAACTCAGAACATCAACTGGGCAGAGATCATCAGCATGAACCTAGCAGAGCAGCTGTCCAATGTACAAAAAACCAAGAAGTTCTACATGAATTCATACTTAATGTATACCCTAGTAGCATCGAGGCAATGGTTTGGATTCTCATACATTGATGCTCATAAGGGTGACCCTGTATATGCCTACTGCCCTCAATTCACCCTGGACACTAGCAATCGCAACTTCAGAAGGGTGAATGATGCTTTCACCATGTACATTGTCAAGATTCTAGAGAGTGACATGGCGAGGAGATTTTATGATGAAGCCATGAACCTAATTTCGAAATACGGTGCCTACTTCATCTAGTTTAGGAAATTCTCCTATATAAGACTTGCAGGCTATGAGAGCACTCCTCTCAAGCTTCCTATGTTCTGCAATGATAAAATGGCCTTGATAGAGATATGCAGGCAATTAGAAAAGTTACACATAACCTGTAGGGATAAGAAAATTACTGGCTTGCACTTCCCCATAACTTTGGGAAACTACACCTGTAAGATGGCTCTAGATGCACAGAACATAGAAAGAGCCCTAACTCCCATCACTGTCCATTTCTTCAGGCCAAGAACTTGTTTTGACTTGAAGAAATTTATTGAGAAGAACATCAAAATCACTTATCATCATAGGGCAGACACAGAGGACTATTGGGCTGATTGTGCTGATGATTTTGAAGCAAGGAGGAGACATTATGGCAGGTTTTCTCTTCAATTAATTCAAGAGCTTAACCTGTACCAAGTTCCTGAAGGACTCCAGGATGATAATTCTGACCTGTACTCATATGAGTATGACAACGTGGTCAAACACACTCCCTTGGAGGATTTGGATTGGTTCAAAAAGGAGAAGGATGATCTGGCAGAAATCCTAGCTCCCGTCTTGGTAAGAACCAAAATCTGGTTTGACAGGAGAGTTCGTGAACTCAGAAGGCACTCAGGTGAGTCCTCCTCCAAAGACACCTCAACACCAAGAAAAGAGGTATTGTCACCTGATTTAGGAGTACCTGTACAGACCCCTCCTGCCTCATCAACTAAAGGTCCTACATCTTCCACTCCTTCCTCATCCACCCAAGTGTATCAGAAGAAAATCAAAGAAGTTAAGAAGGAACTTGTGGAGGAAGATCCCCTAAGGAAGCATTCAGAATTGCCTTCAGGACCAGAGAACATTATTGTTCTCAGTGAAAGTGAGGAGAGTGAAGTTCCAATTTCTACAAGTGCTCCAGAAGCCCCTAATAGATAAAGAAAAGAGGTTCAAAGCACTGAACTTCCAAGCATCGTTGATTCCTCCGCACCAGAAGCCCCGAGTGCCTCAAGTGCCCCGCTCATATCTCAACTAGAATAAACAACCGTGCACACCCTAGGTGCTATGATTTCTCTATCTCTTGGTCCTCTTACCCCACCCTCTTCTTCCTCCTCTTTTGCATGGGTGCAGCCTCTTGTCGATAGTAGGAAGAGAAAGTCCTCCTCTCGAATCTCATGACCCAACTTTTGATGCTGTGGTGGCCCTTGTTAGGCACTACTCCTCCTACTCCCACCAAGAAGGCCAAGACTACCTCCAAAATAGTATCTGATGCTCAGGGCCAACAATTCCTGGAGATAGCCAAGCCCAAAGTAGACAAGCCAGAGCATGATTTGCAAACATCTGACCTTGAGCTCTCAAGGATTCCCATGGGAGAGTCTACCCTTGAAGGTGAGATCCACAATCTTCAGGAAACAGTCACCAGAGTCATTGGGAGGGTAGAGAAAGGGAAACAAACAATAGAGCAGTTGGAGGAGTAGGCCCAGGTTCTTACAGGTTTCATCAAGTCACTGCTATCCAAGGATAAGGTTTTAGATCCTACCCCACTGGCTACTCTTCCACCACCTGTGATTCTCAGCCAAGATGAAGTGCAGAGTATCAAAGATATACACAGGTATTCTATCTATGGAAGGGCTATGGAGGCCATGGTGGATGACATGCTCATTGCAGGATTGAATTTCATTGGTGAAGCCTTCAAACTCAACGAGAAGGTGAATAATCTGCAACAGAAGCTCTCCTCCACTATTGGAAATATAGATAAAGAGCTCAAACTCTAGAGTAGCTGCATAGTAGACCTTCACCTCATGGGACAAACTGATGAGAATATTTTAATGGCGAGCAAGGTATTCGATGATGCAAAGGATAACTTGTCAAAATCATGGGTATACAGTGTGGAATGGAAAATCAAGGTACTGGAGGAGGCTTTGGGAGAATTAAAAAATAGCTGGCAGAAGGGTGAGGCCTTCAAGACTTTGGTAATATCTGCTTTCAAGGACATACATTGCCACCTCCATGATGAGACCTCTGGAGTACCCCTCTCTTTGCAAGAAATCAAAGCTCAATTCAGAGCTTTTGTCAAAGATAATTTGTTCAAGGAGGATTCCATTTCAAAAGAAAAGATGAAGGAAATCTGCTCTCTCCAATCTGCTATTGAAGAAGCAAATAAAGATCATCATACGCACGTCAAATTTGACAAAGAGATGGAGAAGTGCCTCAGATTTTGGACCCAGTCCACTGCCAACACATCGGTCCCACGAGGTAGAGACATAGCAGAGGCATTGAAAAGATTCAGACAGCAGATCCTCAAATCAGTGGGCCCCTCCCAATCATGAACACCTATCTTCTTCTCCTTTCTTCTTTTCTTCATCTTGGATTTATTGTAATTAGTTGGGGTATTGCGATTAGCAGCCCTTTAACTAAACATTAGTTAAAAGAAGCAGTTACTAAAGGTAATTGTTTTGTAAACTATATAATGGTCTCTCTTTGCCATTATAAAAGGGGAGAAGGAACTTGGCTTATTTTTAAAAGTGTAAAGAAATTGTAAAGCAATCAACATAGAAGGATTTTTCATTCTTTATCTATCTAATTCTTTTTATTCGTAAGCTATCCATCAAATATTGTTAGATCATTTTCCTGTATTATGCTGAGAAGCTTTTTATTCTTGTAGATTTTATTCATAGAACTATGTGTCTTTTCGAATTTCATCTTATTAATGTGGGTACAAATGATCTTATTCCAATTCATTGTATTCTGGCACGCATAAGGAATTAATCTGTCATCTATAATTTTGAATGGTGCCTTTCTGCTCATTTCCACATCTTGATTCCTCTGTACTTTTGTAATTGATGATCTATTTAGGAAACACTTTCATGATATCCAACTTCCATAATGAAACCATGCTTTGTACATATGTAAATAGGTTCATTTCTAAATAAGGGAACCTCTCCCACTAAAGAGGAGGGACTTCTTGTCCCCTGACTGTTGCTCTTCTTGAAGTTCTTTTTCTATGACCAACAATGCTCACTCTCACAATCGCGTATAAAAAAAATGAAGTGACTAAACACTTTTTCACTTCATTACTTATAGTTAATTTTTCTTCACCTAATTTATTATAGTCATTATTTTGTGCTTATTCATGTAACTAGTACACAACACACCATTATTGTCATATCTTGAGCATTTCTATTTTGATTTAAACCCCGTTTGTGGCATTCTTTTTTGAATTCTTCCTATCACCATAACATACACATTACACATGCATTATCAGAAATTTCTATCACTTTATATCTATTTCATGCTTACTTTTAGCTTAGCGTTTGTTCTTATCATCACTTCCCCTTTCATCAAAAGGGGCCATATCATTGGGGTCATCCTATAATTCCCCTTATATCACCACACATTTAAAAAACTACCGATGCAACAATTACAAAACATTTACTATTTTACCGTGAGACATTCCACCATAAACTCCCCCTAATGACCTAATATGGGGACAAAAAATATACAATTTTTATATGGGACATTTCATCACTTCCCCCTAATGACCTAACTTGGGGGCAACAAACGATTACAAATATTTTATGCGATACTTCACCAAATTCTATCAATTTCCCCTAATGACCTAACCTAGGGGTAACTAGAATAAAATATCTCTATGAGTAACTAATAAAATCAATCAATCAACACATTCAAACCTCTAACAATCAAAATCACACCACTTAATTAATACAATTCAACACAATTGGCCTCTCAGATGATCTAACTTAGGAGATTACATTCATCACTTTTCCTAGATGAACTAACTTGGGAAGTTATTCTACATTTTGCACTTGCTTCTAGATGACCTAACTTGGAAGCCATCATACATTTCACATTTACTTCCAGATGACTTAACTTGGAAACTACCACATTGCGGTGACACCCATGGAGTGGGGGAAAGAGTGCATTTCCTATACCACCCCTATACGGGTCAACTATTTGATCGAAATTGTCTAGATCCACAAACCAAAAAGTATTTTGATCTGAGTCCATCTACAGTGGCTAGATCTTGAGGATTAAGTTAGGGATTGGAGAATAACATAGTTTTCTCCCTACACTCTTCCTATGGCGGTAGGCCACCCAAATATTCCGGTCAATTATTTGTGTACATGCGCTAGGGTTGGGAATTGATCACTCCCCATCTCATCATCATCATAAAACGTTTGAAATCATAAACCATATCACATTTCTATCATAACTCTCAATTAGTACATTTCATCATGACATTATGGTTCTCACTATGTTGCATGAATCAACATGTTGATCCATGGTTCAGAACTCTATATGGTTTTTTCGGCATGCTTCTACTACACATCTTTGTGTTCTACTACAACATGGGATTTTCCAACTTCTCTCAGGTATGCATCTCTATCTACTTTATGTTACTGAGATTTCATCTCACCAACATAAAGTGGGGGCAAATGTAGTTACAAAATCACACACTTACTATTACATTTATACCGCCAAGTATGTTATTTGATATATTGATCTTGCATGATAAAAGTATTCACTAATGAACCATCCCCTAGTCCTGTCATCAGTTAGTCAGTCGTTATCATCATTTGTCTTGCACATTCGTCAGTTGTTTACATAGTTTTGGTCATCTCTCAGGGAGTATCAGGTGTCATTATTTAGTCATTTTTTGTCTCTAGTCTTTGACTAGGGTGCCTAGGGTTGTAATGGGGAGCCCATGGGCACATGGTCCTTAGTTGTAGGTATCCTGGTCCCCGCAAAACTTGGGTCTAATTTACTTATTCGAGGTCATTCTTTGTCATTTTCCCTCTCATTCCCCTAGGTTCTAGTCAGCATATTGGGTCATTAGTGTCAAAATTTGAGTAAGAGACCCCTATATAAACATATCATACTCACTATTATATGGGCGGACTATCTATGATCAAGAGCTAGCTATCTACTAAGGAAAAGGACTGAATTTGGGCATCATTTACATCTTCATCACACAAGCATAGGGGAAAAGGGTTGTATTCATTTTATTCCATCCATTATTTTTAATTTTACATCTAGTTACTGCCCCCTACTTCTATGTCATTGACGCTAGGGCACCCTAGGCACACAATTACACACACAAGCACACATAACTACATTGGGTCTAGAATGGAGTACAACATTTAGTTGTAAGTTGACCATTGTGGCATCTAAGGTTAGTTTGACCCCTTCATATGCATATTTATTTTTTAGGGATTTGATGCTTTATATGGGGTTTTACAGGTAGATCTTCATATCAAATTTACAATGACATAAGTGAAGTCACCACGACAACTATGTGACAAACACTAAGATATTGAAAATATCTAGAGACATTTTTAGATTCAGATCCTAAGATTTTCTGTAGACTAGAGCGCCTAGACTACAGACCAGGGTGCCCACAGGAACCCCTGTCCTCTCCCAGGTGCCCTAGTCTAGTTGGATCTTTAGTTGCTACAATTTCCAGGGTATCACCTTCACGTCTTGCCTTGTCTACACATCAACCTATTCAAATCCAACACACAATGAGGTAAGTTATTTTTAGGTTAGTACATTATCTCTCTCATCTTTATTTTTTAATTTCATTTAAATATCAAAATAAAATATTTATCACTTGCATTCCAGTTTATACCATTTATTCCATTTTTGTTACTAGTTTAGATTAGCTATAGAATAACTTTAATATTCTACATTTTAGTTAATTACATTTCATTATTTATCATTATTACAAGTATTAAATCATTATTATAATTATGCATGGTTAATTGTGAATTCATTAGATTATAGTAATATCTTGTAACAAACCCTTACTTCCTATATTATTGTGTCTTTTCCATAACATAAATTTCTTAGGGTATAAACATAATAAAAAATTGGGCTACAAAAAAGGTGGAGAATATGTGATGAATTATGTAAGGAAAAAATTGGAAAAATGAAGAAATAAATAAGAAGATTAAGGTGAAAATATTGTACAATAATAAAGGGAAGATAGTCCATTGCTCTCAATAGAGGAAAAAACTTAGAAATATGAGGAATGATAATTTGAATATCTTCCAAGAACGGGCGAGAAAAATATAGGGTTTGGAACACTTAAAGGGACATCTAGCTCCATGCAAGTGCATAAAATGGGAGAAATATATGATCTTTCTAAAGAGGATTATAAAAATAAAAATACAAGTGAAGCAAAGAAGAACCACTCCCAAATAAGATATTCATGGGAAGTATTTGGTGAGGAATACCACGAAGAAGATGCAAAACATTTCATTCATGGGTGAAAGAATAAGTTCCTAAAGAAATACAAGGTGAAATATAATTTTGATGTATCTATAAATGGGGTAGAGATAGTGATTAAGCAAGAGGGACCCATTGAGGAAAGGAAAGTGGAAAAATATGGATAAAAAATATGTGGCATACGATACATGTTTTAAATTGGTGGCATTGGTCATAGAAACAATAAAAAAGTGCACACTCAGAGGCCAAATAAAGGAAGAAAAAACTAACCAAGGTTAACAATGAAATGGATGAATTGAATGCCAAGGTATGTCAAGCCCTAAATATGGTCAAACAAGAGTGGTGAAAGTTTTTGGATAGAGTAACCATTGGGAGAATCACAAGTCCTAAAAAGATGAACATAACGATGTTGATACTTTTGTGTGAGGTTTTGAAGGTGTAATTGTTGAGAGAAAAGTTGAGTGTAAATCATATCACTGAATTACAAAAAATAGTGGAAGATGTACATGATGATATGATTATTATAGAGAAATATCTCAAACAAAAGATTGAAAAGGTGAAAAAATATATTCACAAGCTAAGGAAAAGGTATGATGTTGTTGATGCATAGAATTTAAAAGAAAAGGAAAAGTGGGAGGGGGGACGAAAACTATGGAATCAAAGGAAAAGGATGGATAAAAAATGTTACACATACCCAAAGAAGTGAGGGTGTTCATGGATACCATTGTTGATAAGAATAAATTTGAAACTTGATTTTTAAGTTATCAGGAAAAAGTGATGGCTGAGATAATATTGATTGATAAGGTGTCAATAAACATCAATCCTAAGGGAGAGGTACAAAGGAAACTCATTGAGGATGAACTGTAGGTCAATGAACCCTTAAATGTGGAGATAAAATCTACAAAAAAAGGCATAATAAATGTGGATTTCACTGTGCTAAGGCATGAAATTTTTGTGGAAGATATGAAGGGTACAATTACTAAAGTTTCAATTGTGCCATTAGTAAGTGCATGAGTGAGAAAAAAAATTCTAGGGAAAAATAAGAAATTTAGTGTGGGTAAGTTTTGACCCCAAGAAAAGAATAATTTTTGGCATATGCAAAATTCCAAGCAAACAAGTTGTGTAAGTGATTTGCACAAGATATATTGACTTTGTTATATGAGAAAATATTTTTTATATTGAAATGGTTTAGTCTAATGGTCAAGATGATGGTTTATTAGGCCATCCAATAGGGTAAAAATCCTTTAGATAAATGAATTAGAAAAATTTATATATGCTTGTTGTTAATATCCACCAACTACAACTAGACTTGTTGAGGTCAACAATTGATTAACACGGGGATAATGTTATATGCATAAATCCCCATGTATTAATAATTTCAAGAAACATTAAATTTAGAATAAATATTTGTACAAGAAAAATAATTAAGGAGATACAAGGTATTTGAAGTTACCTAAGTATGGGTAAAATAAGTGCAAAAAACAAGTAAAAGTTAATCACATAATCACTTAACTTGGGTGAATATAAATAAATAAGTAAATCAGCTAATATGGGTGGGTGATTAATTAAATTAGGTTTTAAAAAGGTGTGTGAAGGGGTAAGAACCTTTGGAATATTGTAAATAAAATATAGAGAAAACTCGATGGGGATATGAAATGATGTAGATGAAATATGTGAATGTGAAGTATATTAGTAAATATAACTAAAGATCTAAGAAATATTTTGTAATATGATAACATTAAGTGGGAAACTGAGAACAAGTACCTTACAAGTTAGAGGGGGTGCATAGAGTACATCCAAATGGTAGTACACAGTACACCTTAGATGTCTCTAAATGGGGTTATTTATAATTGTGTACATGTGTTCATGATACACAATTCCTTAATTGCGCAAGTTGTGACTACGCTGAATGCTTCCTATTTGAAGGTTGGGTGGCCATGTCAAAGTTATTCCCAAGATATGTACCCTAAACCCTTTTGAATTAATATAATAAAGTTATTGTGTATGGTAACCTTAGTGAATCTCATTACTTTTATACTTATTATTCAAAGTTATGTTATCCATTTTTTACTAAATTAACATTAGCATTTAAAACATGTAAAGAAATATACATAAAATATGGTTTTGATATAAATAAAAGTAACTTCTATCCTAGAAAGAGGTCCATCATAGACTTGTGTGTGCTTGTAGGAACAAAATGTTTTTTATAGGTATATCACAAGATTTAGAAGAAGCATAAAGTATGTTAAAAGTATAATTCATAAGGGAAGTATGTGCAGATCCTAGTTTACGATGAATACATGTGTTATCAATATGATGACTATAATATATGGCACATTGATTGAGGAAGATGAGTTTTTTAGTGAAGCACTAGGGGAAGGTTCTGGATAACATAGAGTTATAACAACTCATCTTTGACCATGCACCTTCTAGGTTGTCTAGAAGGCACCAAAGAATGTTTCATTGCCAAATCACTATTCCAAGGGGTTCTTGAAATCCTATAAATACCCCTTGGGATAAGTTTTGAGAAATATAATTGATCTTTTGTACAAGGAAAAATTAAATAATTGAGGGTTTGGAGTAGGTTTTGTAGATATTAATGTTTTCTAATGTATTCTATATCAACACATAAATAATATATTTTTTATTACACTATATTGTTCCACACAAAAATGTTTATTATTACTATTGATCCTTTTTTAATATTATTACTAAAATCATTCTTTTTCATGTGCATAAATTTATGGATTTTGCGTGATCAATTATACTTTGTGTAAGTGTGAAGTGTATTATGTTTTGTTATGAGCTAATTATTATTCTTTACAGTATTGAGTTAATTATCCTTTTGACCTAGTGTGCATTTGTTTAATATCTTCACATAATCACATGATGGGGTTGTTGGTTCTCTCAATGCACTTTCGATGATACCTCCATGTTTGCATGGTTGAAAATGCTTGTATGCCTATGAATTTACATGTTTTTGTCACCAAACCATTATTTTTATTTTCCATTCTCTCTTTTGTTTCTATATGGGAGAGTCAAGTACATGGTTAAATAATCTTCCACTACTTATCCATTTGTGGGTTTAGGGCTTAGGAATGAAATAGTGGAAACAACATATCTTCAATATAAATTATGGGGAATTATCGATGTCCATCGAAATTGTATCATCTTTAGTGCTAAGTAGATTAGTTGATCTATTATGGGATCAGAGGCATTAAATATTTTCATTCTGACACTAAATTTGTATAGGTTTTATATTTGGTATATTTTTGGAAGAATGCATGTTTCCATGTTGCTCATAATCATTTCCCTAGGTAAGACCAAAGGCTCATTTGTAGTTCACAAAATTTAGAAATACTTTAGGTCAATCAAATCATTTCTCAATTGGGATGGAGACTTGTTTAGATCAGGACCTTCCTTCAAATGACCACAACCTTTGGTGGCCTCCCATTATCACTAGCAACTTGTTCTACTTCTTGAAAATCATGTTATTAAATATTGTAGATTTTTCAAGTAAGCCATACATACTATTTTATACCTTATATCTTATTTATATTGGACTCCATGCACCATTTTGTGAAGGAATTACAAGTTGTTAACCATTAATATGCCATTCACCTTGCATATTCAAAATATGATGCTTGATGTTATAATGCACAAGTTAGGTCTTCAACCACTAGTAGCATGGTAGAAAAACTAGCATCAGAATTGTTTAATACCCTTCAAGAATTAATCTCCAAGGATTATTTAAATATCTATTATCCCTTACACTTCAACTCTTGGAAAAATAAACATCTATCATGGATTGGATGCATTGCACTAAAATTGGATTGTTTTTCCCCATCCATATATGATGAGTTAAACTTGAGCCAAATATTTCTCATTTGCTATACTGTTTAGTTTATTATGGGTTTCTATTAGGAAAATAATTTCACAACATTGAGATTTCTCACCCAAAGTTTCCCAAATGTGATAGACCAAATACCTTAAAATACCCATTCTAATTTTCCTCTTATGCCTTAAGTGTTTGAAAGTGGATACACAAACTATTTTTCTCTTTCTTTCCATATCCCATTTCAAACAAGATTGCATTGTTTAAAGGATATGTGTTGGTGAAATAATTTTCCGAATTGTAGATTATTGGTTTTCCTTGATAGTCACAAGGCTAAGCCCCTCCTTCTTGGGTATGGGGATGCTCCCATTATTGAATGTAAACTAACTAAAAATTTGGGGTGTTCGTTAAGTTGGGGATCACACAGGAATACTCCACTAAACAATTGGAAAAATGCTTGTACAAGGTAAAAGGGAGGAATTTTCTTGGGAAAGAGGTAAAGAGGAGTAGGAAAAATAGAGAGAACAAGATAATGTCATGAGTTGACTCAGCTTTGAATATTGGTGGGCACATGGATATTTAGAGAAGGCCTAGGATCCCATGAATGATGCACAAGAGAGTGATGAAGGTGAAACTTGGGTAAATAAGTGTGTGATAGAAGATGATTAAGGTGTGGTAAAGGATAATGAGAGAAAGAAGTGCACGACAAGATGAAGTTGGAAGAAATGACAAAACATGTTAGAAGATGTCTGACGAGGATGCTAACTGGGAAGGATAGTTAGAAGAGCTAATGGCTAGGTCGAGGTGGCACAAGAAGATCCACAATAGGTTGGAGCATTAAACAAGATCAATTTAAATTTAAATCTGAGTGGGAAGTTGGGAAGAATTTAGAAGGAAGAAGCCCGCCTAAAGGTAAATTTAAATGAGGAGAGAGAAGCGAAAAAAGGATAAGCCCATAGTTATAAAAACAGGATGATTTTTCAATTTTGAGGTTAACATGATCGGGGAAGAAAAATAGGGTTGTTGGGACCCAAGGTTATTGAATGTTCTTGTAAGAACATAGTCCAATCTTAGGTTAGGTCTTAGGGAACACTGTAGAAGCTTGAAAAGCTCCATGTAATGATTGTAAGATCCTATGGAGTATCTTTTTATAGATGTCGTTAATGTCTTTCAAAGAAATACAAGAAACATTTGAGTTTAATTCCATTACATGACTCTGAAGGTAGGCTTGGGGAGTACCCGGTAGAGGCCCAAGCCTTGTCAAGTGGTATCAGAGATAGTTTTTTCCTACAGGAAATTGAAAAAGTGGAATAGCTAACAAACCTCCAAACATGAGGTAATTATAGGAAGTTGTGTTCTCCATCATGAAGAGAAGGTGGGTAGAGAATGCAAGGAGAGATCCTAAAGTGTAACAGCTAAAAAATTTTATGATCTTGCATGAAAAGGAAAGATACTGCCAAGAAAAGGAGACTATTTAGATGTAATGTTCTTGGAAATTTTGGAGAGAGTGATGGAGAAGCTGCATGGTGTTAAGACCAGACTGGAGGGCATAAATAAAGACTACTTAAGGAGTTAGGGTCTTGTGATGCCAAGAAACTAGAAAGAGATGAAAGACTCAGAAAGGGGTCTAGACCAAAAAGAAGATTGGACAAAGAAATCACTAAAAACATGCCAAAGAGGAGATATGGAATGCATAGAGGTAAAACTAGAGATTACACAACTAGATTGCAAGAGTAAAGAGGAAGCATGATTGGAGTACCACCAGAGGATGTATGGGACAAAGTACATAAAGAGATCTCACATAATGAGTAGAGGATGAAATGAGAAGTAACCTAGGAGTGGATGGAAATGTGCAAGAGTATTGTGCCAAAGGAGAATACTAACAAAGAGAAGATGGTCACTGCATACCATAAGCACACAAGAATATGCATGGATCCGTGGGATGGAGTGGTGGAAATGAGAGAAGATAGTGCGAAGGAAAGTGAAGAGAGTCACGTAGAAAATAATGCCTCATTCGTGGGATAAAAGGAAGAAATATTCATGGGAGACCATACACATATGGAAAGTGACTTGATGTAACAACTAGAGGCCATTAAAGGAGAATGGAAAAATTTATTTGGAATCCAAGGAGTGGACTAGGGAAATGCACAGTTAAATAATGAAGAGCATGCAAAAGAGAGAGACCCAACAGAAGGACCAGAGTGCATAGGAGATTGCATGGATGAACAAACTCCAAGTAGAGGAGTTAAGGAGCATGAAGATATAGATGTACATGGTAATGAGAGTAATATTGTAGAGGAATCAAAGAAGAGGTGAAAATATATTTCCCTGAAGGTACTTTAAGAGGAGAAGTTAGAAGGAGAGACTACAGAAGTGCGCAGAGAAAAGAGCACAGAAGAGAAAGAACACATGAGTGAAGAAGGGGATGATAGTAGTTAAGGAACATTGCAGAAGGATGCAAAATTTTCCTTGAAGGCAATGAGAGGAAAAATTTGTAAGAAAATTATGTAAGGAACAAGGAACAAGATGAGAAAGAGATCCAAGTCAATCTGAAAAGAGAAGGTGAAGAGGAAGTTTCCAAAGAAGATGTGCATGACAGAATAGAGCTGCCCCAGAGAAAAGAAGAAAAGTGACCCGAAGCCATAAAAAAATGCATATGGAATATGAGGAATTACACAAAGACTATAGTGCACCAAGGGAGAGAATAAGATGACGTAGTATCCATGAAGATAAGGAGATGCGTAGAATCCCGTAAAAATATGTTGAGCATGGTGAAGAATACTATGCGTAAGGAGGAGTGCAAAATAAGGTATATATGATGTGAAAATAAGCCCTAGGAAGAGAAAGGTGAATGTGGAAGAGAATACCAAGAGATGGATGATTGGTCATGGGTTCAAACTTGTAAGTGTGCAAGGAAGTAGATGCATAGAGAAGAAAAGAGTGAGAAAAGGAAACACTAGAGGATGCGTAGAAGGAAGAGGCCACAATAGAAAGAAAACAAAGGGAAAAAAGGAGAGAGTGCACAAGGGTCAAGTGCACAGTTAAAGCCCATGGAGGAAAAAGGGGCCCGAAAGGACAAGGTTTTAGAAAGGAAATGACAAAGAAAAAGAATTAAAAGAAGAAGAAGTTCACAAAGATAAGAACCTCAAAAGAGATAAGTCACTATACGAAGACGATAGGAAATAAGGAGGAGAAAAAGAGATGAAAACAAGGAAAGAAGTGTGCAAAAAAGGAAAGCATAAGAGAAGAAATCCTAGAGAGGATGAGGGAATATAAATAATAAACAATCCATGAAGACTTTAGGAGGAGGAGGATGGTTCAACACAAGAAAGTACTTGTGTGGAATAATAATGGTGAGCAGAGACACACAAAGGATCAAGAAGAGAGATAAATTAGAGGATGAGGTCAAGTTGTGGTGATAAGAAGCTTTCAAGTGTGCATAAGACACCACAAAGAATTCACATGAAGGTAAAAAATAATGGAAGAGATGTCAAAAGAAGTGTTGAGGTGAGAAATAGGTTCAAAGGACGATGGAACTGGAACTATTTTCCTCAATAGTTGAGAGGGTAGTGCTACCAGTCACTCAGTATATTTGAGGAGGTTCTTAAGTTTAAATTACCTTGGGTGTATGATGCAAGAGCATCCAAGGTTCAATACAATCCTACAATTTTTTTTCTAAGTATGGGTGTGTGCAAGAATGGAGGCACATGGAGTGAAGAGGAATAACACAATAATATAAGGGAAATTTTACATAAGGGAGAAATAGTTTGGTGTAATGGATTAGGAGGAATGCACGTGGAGAATAGCCAAGGATCGAATGAAAAAGAATAAGGTGTGGTGATGCACATAGTATTTTGGTAAGGTGGTGGAGTTTTAACTTATCCTTGAAGACTAATATTTAGAGAAAGCCTAAGAGACTAAGAACGACACATAAGAGAATGATGAAGGTGAAACTCTAGTAAAGAAGCACGTGATAGAAGATAACGAAGGTGTGGAAAAGGAGAATGAGAGAAAAGAAGTGTGTGAAAAGATAGAGTTGGCAGAAATTAAAAAACATGTCAGAAGTTGTCTGATAAGAATGTTGACTAGGAAAGATGGTCAGAAGGCTTAGCTTATGTAAACTAGAGTTCCTTTTCTCTCCTATATGGGTTGCCCATTGAACAATCCTATGTGATATTGACTATGTGGATCCTTGTATGTGTGATTTAGACATATATGGAGAAATGTTTATTTTGGTTATTTGTATTTTATGAGTTGAGGCTCAATATAAAAATGTCAACAAATCGATGAGTACCCCTTTAGTAGCCATGGAAAGACCACATAGTGATTGTAATGTTATTTTTCGATGATCATATTTTATTTGTAAATTGATCATTTTATCTTTTCTTTTAAGAACCAACAATTTTCTTTATTGATGTGTTCCTAATTTTTTGGGCATTTAATATGATTTTTTTTTTCTAACAAGAGGCCTTTGCATTACTACAACTATTTATCCATTTATTTTGCTTATTTTGAAAATTGCTTTTGAGTTTAAAACTTTTCTAGCCTTGCCAAGGATTGGGATTTGATTCCACTTAGAAATTGAAATTTTTTAACATGTTGGTTCTAATGTTGTGATGTGCTGGAATAGGGTTGTGGGTTCACCATGGAGTGGTGTGACCTATGGACCTATTTCATTGTATGGGATATGCCCTAAGGGGGTCATGGGGTTGTGAATATTTAGATATACATGTTACTATGCCACCTGAGTGGAGGTGATGGGGCTCTATGTTCCTAGGGAAATAAGGTGACTCAACCTCATTGAACAGAGAAATAAGGTGACATGATAATAGTTTATATATACTTTATGTTTGTTGGAGGTAGAAGGGGGATGTGCTTGTTGGAGGTAAAAGGGGTTGTGCTTTTGGAGGTAAAAGGGGTTTAGTTTTTCAGAGGTAAAAGGGAGTTACGTGGAAGGAACTTAATCATAATTCGAGACTATGTTTACATTTTGTAATAATATAAATTCCCCTTTTGTGACATATTATCATATGACATTCTTGCATATCAAGTGAATATATTTGTATTGTGAAAACATTACTTATCTTGTAAAAATTTCATATTGGCCCATACCGCTAGGAGAAAATGTATGAAATGAATTTGTGTAAAATAAACCTTAAGGGAAGTGCTTATAACCAATCATTCATACCATGTCTTGTAAGATGAAAAATAACCTCCTATAATTTTAAACCACTTATCAATCCTTATGTTGGAAATATTATTGTCATGATAAAACAAAAGAACATAACCATATATCATACTCTTTGCATTTTAGCCCTTATATATTTCATCTCATTCCTATATGTGTCGCCACTTATGCAAATCACACTATCATCTCCAACCCTTAAACCAACTGAAAAAACATGAGAAATAGTAGACGAGTAAACTTGAAACCTGAAAATTTATCTAAAACATAAAATTAGTAGCCATTATGTTACAAAAAATTCCTTGAAAAACACCTTCTAACCATGCAAATCCTATCAAACTATGTGCTTAAACAATGAAAACTTATTGTTATATAGTATTTGGTTACTTTGGTGTATGATGGTGAATTTTTTTGTTCATGATGAGGGAAGGTGGTGGCTCATGTTTTACACTTTGGGATAGGATTCTACTTGATATTGCTTGGATCATAGATCCTATTAAGGAGTTATTGATATTGATATGTCGTATTGTGGTACATGTATTGATTGATGAGTACTCATGTGAGTTTGGTTATGTTTTATGTTGTTGAGGATTGACGTTTCTCGTTTATGATATGATATTTGATCGCATTTTGACAATATGTAGTTACAATTGTGGTTTTTGAGTTACATGAAACATAAGTATGTGTATTGTTGGGGGTTCTTGTAAACACTGAGTTTTTGTCACCTGCCTACACCTCGTACACACATATTAAATCATTTAACCTATCATCGTAACATAACCTAAGTCACTACCCTCACCCCATAAAAATAATTTTTTATCCCCATAAATATTATTTACTTACCCTAACCTACCTAAAACCCCTTAAATACTTCTAAAACATCATATTCCTTTTCATCCTAACCACGCCTAAACTCTCCCATAACCATTTACCCTCGTCCCCATACCCAAAACTCCCATTTTGGGAGTGATTGAAACCACTTCATAATGGGTTCTTCCACATTTTCTAGATTGTTGGTGAATCTAAAAAATCACCAGTAATTATAAATAGAAGCACACAGATATTGTTTTGGGGATCCTCAAATTCGCTAGCGAAACTCTATCATTCCAACAATCTTCAAGCATTGTAATGAAGCAATGTCACTCCAGGAAGCCATATCACATCACCTTGTGCAATCATATATCTTCAAGACCCTCATCAAATCATCAAACAGTAAAAAATTCTCCATCACAAACTCATCTAGTCCTTGTAAGAATTTTATAGCATTTTGATACCAACGATAAGCTCTATCCATCTATTTTTATTTTCGTATCATTTATACATCTAAAAAATAAAAACAAACAGATTGTCTCTATTTTTAATCATTTTATAATTTTTTAAGGAATCACCCATGATTCCTTCAAGTCGTCAGATAGGACTTTTAAGAAGAGCAACAGTCAGGGGACAAGAAGTCCCTCCTCTTTAATGGGAGAGGTTCCCTTATTCAGAAACGAACTTATTTACAAATGTACAAGGCATGATTTGTTGGTTAAACTTGGATATCACGAAAGTGTTTTCTATGAAGATCATCAATTACAAAAGGACTGAGGAAATGAGAGTACGGGAAAGAGCAGAAAGGCAACATGCAGAATTATAGATATCAGAGTAATTCTTTATGTATGTGAAAGTCACAGTGAATTGAAACAAGATCATTTGTATTGAATAAATAAGATGGAATTTAAAGACACAAAGTTCTGTAAATAACATCTGCTTAGAACACAAAGTTTCTTAACATAACACAGATTCATTAATCAAGGACACAAAGTTCCTTCTTGGTTATACAAGATCACCGAGCTTGCAAAGTTGAAGAGTATGCAATCGGTAAGACTAACGAACTTGAGACAAATGATCTTCACAAAGAAAATAAACGAAAGCTTAGGAATAACAGAGATCAGATAGACAAAGAATGGAAAAGTCCTTCTGTATTGATTTCTTTGTAATCTATTTACACTTTCAGAAAATATGCCAAGTTCTTCCTCTTTTTTGAATGGCGTGAAGAAGGCCATTATATAACTTACAAATCAGTTACTCTTCGTAACCGTTTCTTTAACCAAGAACAGTTAAAGACCGCCTATCGCAGTACCTCAACCCGTTACAAAGAAAACGGCAAAAGAAATGGAAGAAGAGAAAAGAATGAGGAGAAGAAGACAGGTGGCCAGTCACTTGGAGGGACCCACTGACTTCAGAATCCGCTGCCTGAAATTCTTTTGACGCCTCAGCTATGTCTCAGAAGTCTCATTCTAAAGATGACAGCGTATGTCTTTGAAAACAGAGATGACCAGTGTCTTGAAAACTTCATCCTTCTGCCCGCTGTCCTTGGAATTTGGTCTTCAGATTGATAGTATCAGAGCCGCAACTTAAATTCATATTTAGTTTGAAAAACAGCATATTCGGGTAGAGCGGGAAAAACTAAGTATGGATGGCATTTGGTTCGTTTGGGACATGTGAGACGCGAATGCGTGAAACACGCGGCTCGGCCGATTCGGGCGAAGCAAGGAGAAGACGCACAAATGCATTTTGGGACATCTGGGATGAAAACGCGTGAAGGACGCGGTTCGGGTGAATCGGCCGAAAATGGAACAGTTTGCACAATCTGACTTGGGACATTTGGGACAAAAAAGTTCGACCGAAAATGAAGTACAATGACTTGTTTGGGTGCGGGTGAATCGACATGCTGAAAATGGAACAGTTTGCACAATCTGACTTGGGACATTTGGGACAAAAAGTTCCGAAGTACGCGACTCGGGTGGTTCGGGTGAAAATGGAACAGCTCGCACGGAAAGTTTGGGACACTTGGAACATGAAAGAGCGAAGTACGCGGTTCGGGGATTTCGGCCGATCGGGGAACAGAGCGCATTTTTGAACTTGGGACAGGCGGGACAAAAATGTCCGACAGGCTCGAAAATGGAACAACTTCGGGGATTTCGGCCGATCGGGGAACAGAGCGCACTTTTGAACTTGGGACAGGCGGGACAAAAATGTCCGACAGGCCCGAAATACATACAAAATGACCCAAAACATAGATTTTTTCAATTTCATGACTTTTCTCCTACTACCAGCTTGACAGAAAAGACACTTAAACTCGAAATTTCGAAAGTTCACCTTCTTCAGAGCAGGGGGAATTTTGAGTGTACAACAGCTGGCTCCTTTTGGGGATGACTTGACATGAATTCAAGGAATGAGGCAAGGCAAGAACTTAGACAAACTCAGGGGAAGCAGACCAGTACCTTATCCATTGGGCAACGGAGTCAAAAAGTAGATCAATACAGAGGACAACACACCAAAACAAAAAGGAAGACAAGCAAAAACACTGTACAGAATATACAAGGGACTTCCTAATCACCTAGGACTTGAACAACTTGAGATACTGCCCACTGTAAGGAAGTGGTAGAGAAGAACCATCCATGTAATCAAGATAGAAAGAATTCTCACCAGCAAAGTGCCTGATCTTGAAGGGTCCGAGCCACAGGGAATCAAACTTTCCATGGCTGCCACGAGGTTCATGTCTTTTGTCCCATAACAGCACGGTGTCTCCAACTTGGAAATCTCTGAACCTGGCTTTCTTGTCAAACAGGACCTTTACCTTCTGCTGGTGAACAGATATCCGATCAGCAACCTCCAATCTGTCCTCATTCAGTTTGTGCAGGTACATAATTCTCTTGTCCAAAGCATCTCTGAAACTAGTATCCTCAATGGCCTTCATTAGGTGCAAGGCTGGCAGTTCCACTGTCACTGGCAATTGAGCTTCAACTCCATACACCACTTGAAAAGGAGACGTTCCAATAGCTCTCTTTGGTGTAATCCTGTCTGCCCAAAGAGCATCATAGAGCTTCTTGTGCCAGTTTCGTTGAGACTCATTTACTAATTTTCTTATAATAGTCACCAAATTTTTGTTAGTGGATTCAGCTTGCCCATTTCCCTGAGGGTAGTAATCTGAAGAGTGAGCCAAAGAAATGCCATACCCATAGCAGAAGTCCATTATCTCAGCAGAAGAGAAATTCGAGGCATTATCTGTTACAATCTTGTTAGGTACACCATACCTTACCAAGATGTTCTCTTTGATGAAGCTGCATACCACTTCAGAAGTAGTGCTCTTGACTGGAATAGCTTCCACCCATTTGGTGAAGTAGTCCGTGGCAGTTAGTACATGAGTGTGACCAGCACTAGAAGCAGGATTAAGTGTACCAATGAAGTCCAAACCCCACTGTTGAAATGGTTCCTCAATCACAACTGGCTTGAGAGGCAAAGAGGCCAATTTAGGTCTTCCCACAAAAGTCTGACAAGCCTCACATTTATCCACCCACTTGGATGCATCTCTGAACAAGGAAGGCTAGTAGTATCCTCCACGGAGTATCTTATGAGCTGTAACCGTTGATGAATAGTGCCCTCCACATGCCTGATCGTGAAAAGCTGAGAGCAACTTTCTCTGCTGTTCCTTGTCCACACACTTCAAAAATCTCCCATCTAACCCACGCTTGAACAAAGCATTTTCCCATAATACATATTGCACTGACCTCAATTTAACAGTCCTCTTTTCTTTGGCAGTTAAATGAGAGGGGCATTCCCCATAGGTGAGAAAATGGGCGATGTCAGCATACCATTCATCAACTGAACTAAGGAACAGAACAGTAGGAAGGTCAACTTTCTCCTCCAGCAACTCATGTTTGGCTCCTTCTGCAATGAGCTCACAAAGACCTTTTCCACGAACCAGCTTGGTCGGCTTGATGTCAATGTCATACTCTTGGACCTTAGCAACCCAGTTCCCTCTCTTAGATCCAAATTCTTGCTGTGTGAGAATTGACTTAACAGTTGTATCCGGGACCAATACCATGGAATGAGAGTTGAGGATGTAAAAGCGAAACTGCTTGACAGCTTTAACCACTGCAAAAGCATGTTTCTCCATCATGGTGTATTTCAACTCGTGATATTTCAGAATATAGCTCATGAACGCGATTGGTAGC
This sequence comes from Taxus chinensis, assembly GCA_019776745.2. Lineage (NCBI taxonomy): Eukaryota > Viridiplantae > Streptophyta > Pinopsida > Cupressales > Taxaceae > Taxus > Taxus chinensis. Next base: position 227,909,684 of record CM034151.1, on the reverse strand, counting down.
TCATGCTCATTAGAGTCTTCTTGAGTTAACACAGCGGCCAAGGTATTATCTGTAGCATAGCAATAGATGATGAAATCTTTACTGAAATCAGGACAGGCTAAAACAGGAGTTCTAGCAATAGCTCTCTTGATACCTTCAAAGGATTCCTTTCCTTCAGAAGACCAACCAAATGTTTGCTTCCCTTTCATCATCTGAGAAATATTCAAAGTTAACTCTGCAAAATAAGGGATGAATCTCCTCAAGAAATTTATCTTACCAAAGAAGGAGTGCACACCCTTTTTGCTGGTTGGGAGAGGAATTTGTCGGATGGCTTGAACTCGTTCAGGATCAATCTTAATACCATCCTTGGAAATGATGTGCCCTAATAACTTTCCCTCTGTGACACAAAAGACAGATTTTTTAGGGTTCAGAGAGATCCCATGCTCCCTGCATCTCAGCAGAACTGTCTCTAGGTGATCAAAATGATCCGCTCTTGTCTTGGAAAACACTGTCAGGTCATCAAGATATATGACAATACACTTCCCTTTCAAGCTTCCAAAAGCCAGATCCATGGCTCTCTGAAAAGTGGCACCAGCGTTAATGAGCCCAAAAGGCATCCTCTTGTAAGCAAAGGTGCCCCAAGGAGTAGTGAAAGTTGTCTTGTGTTGATCTGCAGTATCAACCTCTACCTGATTGTATCCCGAGAATCCATCGAGCATGGATAACATTTCAGACCCTGTAACTGCTTGCAAGACCTGATCCATCATAGGCAAAGGATAATTATCTTTCAAAGACGCCTGATTCAGGTTCCTGAAATCAACACAGATGCGGATCTCACCATTCTTCTTCCTAACAGGCACAATATTTGCAATCCATGTTGAATGGTGAATGGGAAAGATGATTTTAGCCTTCAACAACTTCTGAATTTCCTGAAAGATTGTGTCAGCTATTTTGGGATTGTATTGCCTCTGTTTCTGCTTGAAAGGCTTAATTCCGGGCTTAAGAGGAATAGAATGCTACATATCTTTTGGCCTGAAGGCTTTTAGATCCTCATAAGAATAAGCAAGAACATCCTTATACCTTTTTAAAAGATCAATTGCTTTCTTCCTCTCATCCATTGTGCAGCATTTTCCAATGTTCACCAGCTTAGGGTCATTAGGACTCCCAATATTGATTTTGTCACACTCAGCTGATTGTTGAGGTCCGGTAGAAGCCCTAGACTTCACATACCTGTCATGTTTGTCAAACAGTTCCTCTAAGCTTACCAATCCTTTAGGAATCTTATTCCCCTTGAGTCTAATGCACCCTTCCTGATCTGTTTCTTCCCCTTGGGTGACTGCCTTGTCAAATGGCACACTTTCACGAGGCAGGTTGTCACTTCCCTCAAAATACAGTTGTTCGAAATTACCCTTGAGTTCCAGGAAGGAAAGCAAATGTTGATCATCATTGAAAACCTGCCAGTTATTGGTGTTATCAGGTACACTGGGCCGATGGACCATCTCAATGGTGAACTTGTCCTGAGAGAAATCAGGATGAGGGATCAGCAGTGACCCTGAGACAGCTAGTGAATCAGCCCTGCTGTTCTTTTCCCTAGGTACTGCTTCGATAGAGAAAGCATCAAGGAATTCAATGGAATCCCAAACCTGATTCCGGTAATGTTTCAACCTTCCATTTTTCACTTGAAAAAGGTTTCTGACCTACTTTACTATCAACTCTGAATCACCACAAGCCAGAAGATTCTTTACACCTTGTTCTTTGGCCACTTGCAATCTGAGAATGAGAGCCTCATATTCTGCTGTGTTATTAGTATTCTCGAACTGCAACTTAAATGAAAAGGGGTGTAGGCCTCCTTCAGGTGACACCAGCAGGACACCAGCTCCAGAACCAGCTGAGGAACAACTTCCATCAAACTCTAAAATCCAAACCCCATTAGGACCCTTAGGAGACACTTTGGGGGGTCGGATTTCATCAGGGGACATAATCATGTAGTTTCCATGCCCCATATCCTCATAAAGTATTTGTGCTCTAGGGTCATCCGTTTTCTGCACAATATACTCAGACTGCTTCTCAGGCATCAACTTCTTCATGTGTCCATTGACAGGTATGAGTGCATGCGACCAGTCCATTTGGATTTCCCCACCCACATCTTTGCAGAAGTTCCTACTTAGCAACATCCCGTATGAAGGAGGGATATCTGCTACTAAGATGGTAGCCAACACTTTCTTCTCGGGTAAAGCAGCAAAAGCTACTTGTGCATCTTTAATTCTCCCGACCAGGGGCACTTCCTTACTCTCCATAGAGTAACAGGATCCATAAGTGCGCGTGAGAGTTAGGCCTAAAGCATGAGCCACTTTAGCAGGCATCACATTATCTGAAGCTCCTGAATCTATGACACAATTACTCAGCCTATGACCAGCTATAAGAAGTGTTACATAAAAAGGCTTGATTTTGTCAATAGGCGAAGTGACAGCGGCTACCAGACTAGGCTGTGGTGCAGAAGGAGGAGTGGGAAAAAGGCCTTTAGAGGTGGTCTTAGAGTGGGAATTGACAAAGTGGATCATTTTGGCAAAAGCTTTGGGATGGGTTTGATAATACTCAGCTTCTGAGATTTGGACCTTGGTCTTTTTCAGGTGATCAACAATGTCAAAGGATCCAGAAGTGGACGGGCCATCATCATTCAGTCCTCTAGGCTTATCAACTTTAGGAGAGAAAGAAGAAGCAACTTTAGTAGCAGGATTGATAGGACTTACCTTTGGCGTAGATGAAGTAGGGATAGGAGATCCTCTTTTTGCAATCACGGGAATAGTTGTCGACTGCTCCTTAGATTTCTTGATAGGCTGTGTCACTTTCTCCCTCTGACTTGTCTGTTCTCAAGTCATGACAGTGAATGATTCGCTATTCATGTCTGCTACCACTTCATCATAATCATCTCCATCATCAATGCCCTCAGTGGTGAAGAAATTTACTCTAGATCCCTCAAATTCACCTGCTTCGTCATCAACTTCTCTCGCAAACTCTTCGCAGGCTTCGTTATCTTCATCATCATCTGGTTCTTCAACCTCACAGGTAGCATTGACAGGGACTTTAACAGGAGGTCCCTCAAGTGCTAATCTTGTTTGAGAAGCAGGCAAACGATTTCTGGGCTGGAAATTTCTTCTTGGAACATCTGCATAAGGAGCATGCTGAGCCAATTGTTTCTTTATAGCAAGAAGATCATTTGCAAGTTTCTGAACTAATGGATCAGTGCTAGGTCCAGGGGTGGAAGAGGAAGAAGCAGCAGACTTAGATTTGGGAGGGTCTCTTCTCAACTTCCCTGACATGATCAAGTCATCCTCGATACTAACAGCGAGAGTTTGATCCTCGACCAATGTTGCGAGATTAGCCCTTCTTAGTGCATAACTAACTTTGGGCGATTGAGCATTTAGGAAGAAACATTTTTGGATTTGATCAACAGGTCGGGTAGGCTGTGGAATTTTGTTGATCAATTTGTTGAATCGGGCCACAAATTCTCTCATGGGTTCTGATGAATCTTTCTTTATCTGAGAAATTTGGGCAAGCAAGGCATGCACATCTTCTGCTGGCTTGAAACGGTTTTCGAACTGAGTTCTCATTGTGTCCCAGTCGGTGATAGCACCAGCCGGAAGGTGGTAGAACCAATCAGCAGCATTATCTTGTAACGTCTCAACGAACAGTCTCACGGAGACGTCTTCATGTTCAACTCCCAGAACTCCACATGCAACAATGAAGGCTGCGATGTGTTCATCAGGATGCACTTTGCCATCACCTTTGAACTTAGGAAAGTTCTTCCGGTTACCTCTGGGTAACTCATGCAAAGGCTGAGGAAGAGCAAGGGGCCCGACACGATGACCCCAGGGCAATGGTGCCGCCATTCTTGGAAAAACGGCTTGGAGAGGAACTACAACACCAGCAAGAATCAAAGCTCGACAGATTAGGGCTAGCTGGCTCTGAAGGAATACCACTTGTAGGACTTCTATCTTGAACAGGTGGAGTGCTTGTCGAACGAGTTCTTCTATCTCTTGTTGAAGGGAAAGGAAAACCCTGCTGCTTCAAAATCTAGAACTGAGAATCTTCAATACCAAGGGTCCTTCTCCCTCGAGTAAAACACGGAGTCGCTAGATCAAAGAATGATCAAAAATAACAGAACTGGAATATGATTTTCCCCAGCGGAGTCGCCAAAAACTGTTGGTCGTCAGATAGGACTTTTAAGAAGAGCAACAGTCAGGGGACAAGAAGTCCCTCCTCTTTAATGGGAGAGGTTCCCTTATTCAGAAACGAACTTATTTACAAATGTACAAGGCATGATTTGTTGGTTAAACTTGGATATCACGAAAGTGTTTTCTATGAAGATCATCAATTACAAAAGGACTGAGGAAATGAGAGTACGGGAAAGAGCAGAAAGGCAACATGCAGAATTATAGATATCAGAGTAATTCTTTATGTATGCGAAAGTCACAGTGAATTGAAACAAGATCATTTGTATTGAATAAATAAGATGGAATTTAAAGACACAAAGTTCTGTAAATAACATCTGCTTAGAACACAAAGTTTCTTAACATAACACAGATTCATTAATCAAGGACACAAAGTTCCTTCTTGGTTATACAAGATCACCGAGCTTGCAAAGTTGAAGAGTATGCAATCGGTAAGACTAACGAACTTGAGACAAATGATCTTCACAAAGAAAATAAATGAAAACTTAGGAATAACAGAGATCAGATAGACAAAGAATGGAAAAGTCCTTCTGTATTGATTTCTTTATAATCTATTTACACTTTCAGAAAATATGCCAAGTTCTTCCTCTTTTTTGAATGGCGTGAAGAAGGCCATTATATAACTTACAAATCAGTTACTCTTCGTAACCGTTTCTTTAACCAAGAACAGTTAAAGACCACCTATCGCAGTACCTCAACCCGTTACAAAGAAAACGGAAAAAGAAATGGAAGAAGAGAAAAGAATGAGGAGAAGAAGACAGGTGGCCAGTCACTTGGAGGGACCCACTGACTTCAGAATCCGCTGCCTGAAATTCTTTTGACGCCTCAGCTATGTCTCAGAAGTCTCATTCTAAAGATGACAGCATATGTCTTTGAAAACAGAGATGACCAGTGTCTTGAAAACTTCATCCTTCTGCCCGCTGTCCTTGGAATTTGGTCTTCAGATTGATAGTATCAGAGCCGCAACTTAAATTCATATTTAGTTTGAAAAACAGCATATTCGGGTAGAGCGGGAAAAACTAAGTATGGATGGCATTTGGTTCGTTTGGGAGATGTGAGACGCGAATGTGCGAAACACGCGGCTCGGCCGATTCAGGCGAAGCAAGGAGAAGACGCAAAAATGCATTTTGGGACATCTGGGATGAAAACGCGCGAAGGATGCGGTTCGGGCGAATCGGCCAAAAATGGAACAGTTTGCACAATCTGACTTGGGACATTTGGGACAAAAAGTTCCGAAGTACGCGACTTCGGGTGGTTCGGCCGAAAATGGAACAGCTTGCACAAAGTGACTTGGGACACTTGGAACATGAAAGAGCGAAGTACGCGGTTCGGGTGATTTCGGGTGATTGGGGAACAGAGCGCATTTTTAAACTTGGGACAGTTGGGACGAAAAGTTCTGACAAGCCCGAAAATGGAACAACTTCAGGGATTTCGGCCGATCGGGGAACAGAGCGCACTTTTGAACTTGGGACAGGCGGGACAAAAATGTTCCGACAGGCCCGAAAATGGAACAACTTCGGGGATTTCGGCCGATCGGGGAACAGAGCGCACTTTTGAACTTGGGACAGGCGGGACAAAAATGTCCGACAGGCCCGAAATACATACAAAATGACCCAAAACATAGATTTTTTTCAATTTCATGACTTTTCTCCTACTACCAGCTTGACAGAAAAGACACTTAAACTCAAAATTTCGAAAGTTCACCTTCTTCAGAGCAGGGGGGATTTTGAGTGTACTTTGAAGACTTCTAGCTCACCACAGGGGCCACCTATAAAGGTAAACATGATCTTCCAATCCATCTTGAGTTTTAAATTTCTTGTCTTGTATCGTTTATATTATATTTATCCAATCTACTTAACTGTATCAACAAGTTGACACCCATCAAGGAAGTCCCTTTGGATTTTTGGGATCATCCTTTTTCGAGTAACTCATTATCCCATCTATCTAATATCTTTTGGTTAGGTGTATTTGTTTTTAGGTCTCTTCATTTGGTGAAAGGAGGAACCCTCTTTTCATCATCTCGACATTGCGAATATTGGCGTAGTTATTAGTAAACCCTATTTTTTTTGAGTTTTAGCTACTTTATGCACTTGATAGCATTAATCGAAAACTACCTAATACATTCTGAGCACTCCCGATGGAACCCATTTCCCTTCCTTCTCTTTAAATATTAAAATATTTCATTCTTTGTCTTTGTTCTGTAATCACCAAAAATTACAGTAAATCACCAGCGATTCTAGTAAATTTTCCATGATTTCCTTAATCACTAATTATCTCTATGGATTGTTTATGATTACTTAGTTAGTTTTATTTCTTATGATTTCTACTTTTATCTAACATTGTAGGTTCTCTACTCTGGATATTTTGTTTCTAGGTATAACATAAGATAAAAACATAAAATAAAAAGGAAAAGTAATCATATGTACACTTCCTTATTTCATCATTTTATTTTCTAGCATTGCATTTACTTGTTGTCCTCATTTAATTAAAATTTCTTTTGGGATCTAAAATGAAAACTCATATCTTATTAATCACATAGTTTATTTAGGAGTCAATGAATTGCATTCACATGACTCCCCTCACACATAACCAAACCATGTTGAACTTAACTTACATAAAAAAATTCCTTCCCTGGTAGAATACTTGGATTTCATCACCAAGAGGATAAGTCGACTCGGTGTTTTGGCTGAGTACAAATAAGTTGGTGGGTGGTATATCAACTAAGCACCCTAAACCCTTATCATTGTAGGACTGTAAAGTGAGGGGTAGGCCCCAATACCATGCCTCGTATCGACACCAACACATATTCAGGCCTCACGTACCTTTGGGTATATCAAGGAATCCATCCTTTAATATCACTTGAAACTAGACATAAATTACAATTTCTGAGTGCCCTCCTAACCATTTTTCACATTTCACCTTTTCTTAAGTTAATCAAGATAACAAAAATATCTCATGTGACTTATCTATTTGATTGTAATTAACCATCTAGATTCTTTTTATTTTTTGTGATTGTTTGTTTATTTTCATGGTCCTAACCAGAAAATTCTGCCATCTACAAAATTTAGACAATAGTACTGACTTCCTTTAACAATCGTTAGAAAATTTCTAATCTCATCTTGACGACATCTCATGTATATTTAAACACTTCTGAGAATATTCATCACCTCCAGTAGCCGATTGAAATCAAGAGCCCCCACACTCTCCTAGTATTCAATCGGCCACATCAAAAATTCATGACCCACCTAGTTCCCATTTCTTTGATATTGTTGATCTGGTATTCATAGAAATCCTGGATTCAAACCTTGTGGCCTTGACAAAATATATTGGTGCTTGAGGATTTTTTCTCCAACAACTCACACCTGAATAATGGACTCCTATCACCAATGTCACTTATGACTTTTCTTGACTCATTGATCCTAACCATGAGCCGATTATCCAACAAGTCCACCCTTATTCCACTTCTAGTGGACCGGAAACATCAACCCCCACATCATTACTACCCATCATCAATTTTTATCTCAATGTCATTTTTTCATAAGATAAAATCAACTAATAGTTGTCATCCTCACCAAATATCTCATTTGGATCCTCGTCACAAAACAACATCAACACATCTTCTTCCACATCTAGTCCTCTAGTCTCTTCCACTATATAAACACCTCTTGTAATCTCGATAGCCATCCCACTTAGCGTGTCTCAACCTATTTATCCATAACAGCCCATGTCATCCATTCAAAACATCGTCATGTCCATCCCAACATCAACACCCCTCATCAATATGAATTCTTTCTCTAGTGTCCATCTTTCTTCATAGCAGATATCAATTTCCCCTATTTCAAAAATCCTCTCTCAACATATGCCTCAATCGTCTCAACCCTTCATCCATAATTCCATCCCCTTTAAGCATATACAACCCCCTTTCAACATATGCCTCAATAGTCACAACCCCTTATAAATAATTCAGTACGCATCCAATATAAATATATCTAACCCTCACAACATCTAGTCTCACAACCAATATACAACATTCCTATGAGAATTCCACCTCAACATAATATCCCCTTACCATATCTAGCCATATCAGTGATACCAAACCATTACATCCATATAATCAACCAGGTCCTTCATAATTCAATCCACAACAAAAGCCATCACAAAATGATCACTTTGTAGGCATTGATGAATATGATCTCTTAGCCTTGAAGTTACCTCCATGGGTCCTAAAAACACATGCTATCTTATGGAACATATTTGTAATGAACCCATCCATCGCTCCGTATCAATATAAAGCATACCTCTCCACACTGGGAAATCCCTAAGTTCCGTAAATTATATAACAAAGAGGAATCTTCAACAACACATTTAGGCATTTTTTCATGCCTATTATCTTATCGCACATGACGAGGACCTCATGTTGAAGGACATTACCTATGTCCTGTAACTGGACCTGCATTAGATTAGTATAATAGTATCCTGCAAAATACTCACTCTTCTCTTTTACACAACTTGCACAACTTTTCATGGAAAAAATTTTTCAATTAATATCACCCGTAAAAATTGACCATTACTCGATCATTTACACCATCAAGACAATTTGAATGATGAATTCTATTGCATATTTTGTTTCACTCACTAGAGGGGTATTATTAACCATTTATCCTTTTCCCTTCCACAAACCAGAATTTAGTCGAGCTATTTTCTCGCTCCTGTGCCAAACATATATCATAGAAATGCTAAAAATTAAATCTTTCCAAATGTTTGATGAAGACTTTACTATGGCTCAAAAAATAGAACTTTTCATGCTCTAAAGTAATGGTAGAGTTAAATCTCAAATCAAAGAAGCCTAAACTAGAATCCTCATTCAAACCATCTTCTAGTCATGAAAAATCTAAAACTTTAGCTATACATGAATTTTCATAAAACCCACTTCCCAAGGAATGTTTAAATCCCGAATGCACCCACCCTCAATACGTAATTATACACCTAGTGGTGAATCTTACGATCATAGATTTTGATAAACTCTTAGCTACATGTATGATCACCCTTCCTCTTATCCACCCTATTGACACATCTATGTCAAATCCCATCTTGGTATGTGAGAGAAATATTACTACAAATACCATTGGGTCAAGGGTCATGGCATATCAAAAGGTGCTGCTTTCATTTAGGAACATGACCTCTGAGAACCTTATTGAAAAAAATGAGTTTTAACTAGATAATCCAAAACACACCTCCAAATCAGAACTTATATGTCTTACAAACAACCCTTTCCAAACCATACTATAATGTCATCCATTCCCATCACAATAATAATACTATCAAAGATCAACTCATCTTCACACTATTATCATCTAATACCCCTATTAGAATAAGAGTCATCCAGACCATCCCTATCATCAACACCTATTATTTGTATCACAAAAACTGTCATATGAATTATCCACAGTCATCAACATCCTAGTGTTTCTACCCCAGAAGCACCCACTAAATCACACAATTCCCCTAATATTACCTCCAAAAAGATCACAAATCTTCCCACATACATCACATCCACTTCAAACTAACTTAGGCCCCTTTTAGGACCCTTAGAAAAAGAAACCATCATATAAATCACGAAAAGTGCTTATGAAAATCATGTCACCTAATATTATTTCTGAAATCTCAAAAAATCCACTACGTAGAATCAAATTACTCCATCTAGAAAGGCACACCATCATAATCATGAAACCATACAACAACTCTATTACAGGATCAAAATTCTTTTCCCTTCATTCTGGAGCCACACCCCTCATCCAAATTTTTAGTCACTATTACAGAATCTAAGATCATCCCTCCGTCAAAACCTAAGCACATCATGTAACAAATGTTACCTTCAACACCAAATTCTAGATCATCTACTGAAAATCCAATCCCCTCAACATCATCCTCAACAGGACACTATGCAAGAGTTCCTTGAAAAGGATCATCCATAATCTAATCATTTCATAACCTATGCCTCATCTCAATCCATCTAGCTCTCGGGAGTGGAAACCCTCTTGGTATAACTTTGAAGCATAATTTATGAGATTATCATCAAACACCAAGAACAATCCATCTGAGGACTGCTAAATCCCTTCACATGCTACTATTAAAAGTCTCACTAATAAAGGGATTCTTTATATAGATCTAGAACAATCCAAACACACTCAAAATAACCCATCATAAATTTAAAACCACTACACCCAAACCATCACTTAAGTACTACATCTACATATAATAAAGGAAAGGTCTCTTCCAAAAAATTCCTCACTTGATCAAATTGATGTAGTGCATATAACTACCAAGAGCTCATGAAAAATACCCTTATACTTCAGATCCAATAAAGTCTAAGGTCTCCATCCCTCTCTCTCATGAATCACCTAATCCAACACCTCATGATAGAGCTAAGGTATCCATCCTTGTCTCTTCACATACCCAATCCACTACTTTCATATAGAACACCATCATAAAAACTTCATCAAGCTATGATAAAGATGTCCCTTTACGAGCTTGTGTAAAATTCATCACAACATCTAAAAATACATGATTTAAGCACTTCAATCCATATCAAGACCCTTAGCTAATCCACAACCATTCACAAATCTGGTTGACACTCTTAAATTATCCAATGCTATCTCTTTTGAATAGTTCTGAATCCCTGTCTTGCAAATCTGAAGACCACGACCTTCCATTATTCATCATTTCCCAAATCGATGATACTATCATTAACAGAGTCATGACCAGAAAATGGTGCGATAACATCAATAGAATAGATGTGCACCAAGTCTTTTCCCTTCAATTAAGTGAGCCACACCCCTCAAATCCTGAATTTTTAGTCATTAAAAATAGCAAAATCATAAAATTTAGTCTTCCACGGACTTAAACCTATGCACGAAAATGTAACAAATGTTACCTGTCATACACCAAATGGTAGATCATTCGTAGGGGAGATCTATTAGCTTTGTAGAAATACTGATTTTCAACAGTGACACTATGCAAGAGTCCTTAAAAGGCTCATCCATAATCTATCATAACCCTATCTCCTCTTAATCCATTTGGCTCTCGGGGGTGGAAACCCTCTTGGTATAATTTGTGAAGCATGTTTATGATCTATCGTTTAAGACTGCAAGACATTTGTTTCGACTTACTCAAAATCCCTGATAAAACTTCCATTTGAAGCCATCCCTAACCATGGGCTGAAATTATATACATGTTCAAAACAATCAAATCTATTTGATTTCAACCATTTTTTGATGACAGTTATGGCGGGCAACACGGAAAGTGCTCACCTGTTACTACTTTAGTGAACATAACTACCAAAGCTCATGCACAAGACCCCAATACTTCAGATAAAAGAAAATCTAAGGTCTCCATCCCTCTCTCAAAAAAATCACAAAATAAAATCCATCCTCAAGATAGAGCTAGTGGAATCCATAATTGTCTCACCACATAGGAAAAAAACTACTTTCATATCAGATTTTTGGTCATCCAAACTTCATGGGCAAACTATGACTATAGATGTCCCTTTATCGGTGTTTTTGTAAAATTCATCACAACATCGACAAGTCATTGAATTTTGAAGTGTTTCAATCCATAGCTAGATCCTTAGTCCATTTTTTTACAAAAATTCAGTAATCTGGTTAGAAACTCTTAGATTATCCAGATGCTATCGATTTTGATAATTTCAATATCCCTTCCTTGTCTAATTTTGAGTGTCATGTACCTTGCATAATTCATCCCTACCCAAGTCAATGATACTCTCACTAAGTTGATTCATGATGCAATAATGATGTCCACGGATGACCCTTATATCATCACATGCTTTTAATCAAATTCAATTACCCAACACTATTTTCACCCAGTCAACATGAAATATTGTGATCCTTTAAAAACATCATTCGCTCCCACATTAGGAACGACTATCTTACCCATCAAAGTCGGTGTCAAGTCTCTCCATGTAACTATTCTATCTAGTAGAAGGAGATTTTCAATATAACATGTTATAAGGATGACACCTGGATATGCATGTATGTGCATTGTATCCCATCCACCCCTCCATCGATGTATCTCAAATATGAACACAAGGGTAAAACCTTAACTGTTTTAGTTCGACCCAAACCCCTTTAAAGAATATCATATGATGTATCAATCGAATGACGTCCTTGTCCCTAAAACGATGTGCTTATAGATATTCTAATGAAGCATTTACCATTTCTTCCATCGCCACATCAAAATAACCAGATGATACCTCGTTTGATGATTTTACGCAATATATTTCACTAGGGGAGTAGTCGACTACTTACCCTTAATTATCTTCCTATGCCAAAGACATATAGAATAGACCAAATAAACAACCCTTATATGAACCTAATGTTAGATATGTTATCTCCTTTGGTTCCACCACATCTTAAAACTGAATCTCGTCTATGGAGGGATTGATCCTCCTTCCCTGCATCGTAACTATCAAAATCAAGTTCAAAACCATTCATATTGGATTTTTCCTTTCTTTAATAACCAACCCTTCATGCACATATGTACCTCCATAATTGTTCCTCAAAAGGACTTTAGCCTAAGGATGCTATGAATATGGCTATTCATGAATTAACCCTTGATCATCCTACACAAAGGCCTCACAAAAAAATATGGACTAGGTTTTTAAAAACCACCCTTAGAATCCTCCATCAAGTATTGCATCTAAAATCCTTAACAATATAGCCAAAACCATATTCTCCAGCCTTGCACATGACAAACCTATGGACATAGATGACACCATTTCCATTCCATATGAATTTTTTAAAAATCAATATGATTACCTCAGGACCACTTACTTATAAAACTAACAATGGTACTAAGACCCTCCCACTCGTATTATCTCAAATGATAGAGGAGGAATCCCCTACCATCGACATCCTGTAAATGCCACGATGAACAACCTATAAAGATATCCTATATGGAGGAAGAGGACCATTAGCTTCAAAATAATCTACCACTGTGACAAAAAAAACACTCCTTAATGAATCCACTATCGATGTTAATATAGGGACTTCATAGGATTCTCACATAATTAGTTGGTCAATCATTAGATTCATAAGAATTTAAGGACTTCACCAGCTCTTCCTCTCCAAACATAATCAAGCTTTCACATGGTCATATAGCAACATACCAGGCATTTAATCTAACATCATAATCTCACAATATCCTCACCTATCCCAATGCTAAGCTTCTCAAACAAAATCTACGTAGGATGCACCCTTGCATGTGGCTCTTCTCATTAAAGAAGAGTTACAAATTCTTCCTTCTTCCAATTTCATCCCACCCATTGATTATGCATAATGGGTCTCTAATATGTATATGTAACTACAAGGCCTTTTGTGTAAATTTACACATCTTCATAGGATTTTTGAGACCATCATCCTCACTTGTCTCAAAGATGAATTTCCTCTTCTAGACATTGATCAACTTGTTGATCTCACCACTGTAGGCCATGAAATAATTTCACTAATGGATGTCTTATCTATCTATAATCAAATCCTCATTGTTAGAAATGATCAAACATAAAACATCCTTCATTAATACTTGGGAGAATTTTTGTTACTGCATAATGCCCTTTGATAATTAAAAATGTGGGGGCCACTTATCAATGTATAATGACATACATTTTCCATGACATTATTCAAAAGACCCTAGAAGACTACATTGAAAACATCTTATGTAAATATAAACAACATAGGGATCATCTTGTTGTCCTAAACACAACCTTTATTGACTCATCTAATATTTACTTCTCCTTAACCCTGCTCAGTGTGTATTCATTGTTCTCACTAAAAATATACTAGGATTCATCATTTCTGTGAGGGGCATTGAAATAGAACCCACTAAGATCAAATCCATCATTGAGATTCCTCCTCCATCAAATATCAAACAACTTTGTAGCCTTCAAGGTAGACTCCAATCGGTCTACCATTTTATCTCATAGATTTTAGAATGTTATCATCCTTTCCATCATCTCCATTGTAAAGATGTCCACTTCAAATGGGATCAAAATTATCAGAAGGCCTTCAAAGACCATAAAAACATCTTATCATTGCCTATGCTTACACCTCAACATGAGGGGTATCCATTATATCTCTACATATCCATCACTGATCATGCCTTGGGTGTTATGTTTGCTCATGGAGATGAGCAAGGTCATGAATTTTTTTTTTTATTATATAAGCCACACTCTTCACAACTACGAGACATATTACACGGAAGCTAATTTTTTTCTTCCTTGTACTGAACAACTTCCAAACTCTTCCATTATTTACTTAATCATAAGACTACGTTGTCACCAAATTCAACCCCCTTAAAACTATGCATTCCAAAAAATATCATAGTGACCGTATCATTTGGTGGCTCATGCTCATGACCGAGTTTGATCTAGAATTCCTCTCACAAAATTGTATTTAGGGACAAGCCATTTCCGATCGGATCACCGAAGCCCCTCTTCCTGACAATCAACTACCATAGGAAAAATTTCCTGACAAATATATCAACACTATGGATCACAAATACACTTCTATCAAAATGACACTTTTCTTTAATAGATCTAAGTTTTAGCAAGAGGGAGGTATTGATATCGTTATCATACCTCTTTAGGGGACTCATATCCATCTATCCTTCAAACTAAACTTCCACTGCACTAAAAACATGGCTGAATTGAAGCTCTTATCATGGGTCTCTAAAACACTATCATGCTCGGTGTTCAAATCCATGACATCTACAAAGACTCTTAATTTGTTATCAACCAGATCAAAGGAATTTATCAATATAAAACAAGATCTTACAAAAATATTAAACCATTTTTGAATTCCTTTTAGAATCCTTTGATTGTTACACCATTCAAATAGGTCCATGACCCTCTAATAAATTTGCGGAAACCATGGCTTCTCTTGCATTACGCATCCCCTTATTGACTGATGATTCCAAACTATTAGTTGTTGTGTAAAGACTTGATCAACCATCCCACAACAATTAACTTCCATCTATTAGCCTCATCAAAGATAATCAAATAGACCTCTGATATACCCAAAAATTTCACTATCTCTTAGAATCTAAAATTCTCTCTGGCATATATAAGACACTAAGTGATATTTTCTTCAATGCGCTACCCGATATGTTATGATAGTTGATGTTCTATACAAATTTCTATTTGATGGCCTCTTGTTATGATGTCTCAAATACCATGAATCCACTAAGGCTATTCAAGAATTCCATGACAACATATGTGGTAGAAATTTTAATGGTATGGTCATTGCTAAACACATCTTACAGATGGGATATTACTTGCCTACTATCAATAATTATTGTTGTGCATATGCCAAGAAGTGTGTTAAATGTCAGCAACACTCCAATCACACTCACATAACTAGTCAAGCTCTACAACCCACACAAGATCTATGGCCATTCTCATAATGGGTACTTGACCTCATTGGCCTCATCAACCGTTATTCATCAAAATGACATCACTATATCACAACAGCTACTAAATATTTCACTAAATGGGTAGAAGTTATTCTCATGGTCTCTATAAAAGTAAACAAAATCATCGACTTCATTTATGAACATATCATATGTCTCTTTGGCATCCCTCAAAACTAATCATAGATAATGGAAAATATTTCAAGAATAAGAAATTCAAGAAATTATGTCACACATTCAGTTTCAAACTAAGATTTTGATCACTTTATTATCCAAAAGAAAACAAACAAGTTGAAGCTTCTAACAAATTACTTAATACAATTCTCATGAAAATAATCAACCAAGTAGACAGGAATTGACATCTCCAAATCTTGTTTTCTCTATAAGATTATCAAACTATCATCCACATTTCTATAGGTGCTATGCCCTTTTATCTATTTTATGGCTCTGAAGCATTCTTACCCTTTGAATTTCAAATCCCACCATGCCGCGTATCCCTAATATATTTTATATTTGATGAGGATTATTGTCAAGAACATCTAGTACAACTGGAATTGTTAGATGAACATTACCTAACAACCCTAAAACATCACTATGTCTATCAAGAGCACATAAAACAGTATAATAAACATGTTAAAGAACACGACTTCAACATTGGTGATATTTTCCAAAAATAAAATCAAAATGTCTCTACTCTGGAAAAGAGTAAATGTGGAAAGTTTTCCCCTAACTGGATCAATCCATATGTCATCACTCACAAGTATGGGTCGGGAGCCTATTGTTTAACCTCCCTTGATGGTACACCTAAAAATGAACCTTTTAATGCCTTTACTTACATCCTTTCTACTATTAACATGTATACCTTCATGACATTAGTCACATCAAACATATCAATCCATCACCAACTTGTCATTTCACCACTGTAATGATTTGAAAGCATTTGGTTTACCGTCACTATCCTATGATCAAAATATTAAAGATGAGCACCACGACTCTATTCATAGTATCTTTCACATGGATAAGTTCATCCTTAGTAGGAACCCCATAATAATTAAGTCCTTCTACCTTTTATCTATCAATTGAAAACATGTTACAGGATAGATATGTGTAGTTTGTACACACATCATGTTCCCCTCCTAATGGTCTACTCACTCTACCCTCAATGGAAAAATAAAATGTCAAAAAATATCTATGGATGCCCATTATCAAATATAAACTGATCCCTCTAAGGAAAGCTATCAAAATAATATTGTCAAAAATATATTGATCCCTCTAAGGAAAGCTATCAAAATAATATTGTCAAAAATATATTGATCCCTCAAAGGAAAATTACCTATAAAGAATATAGACCGATCCCTCGAAGTATGGGTACCCATGTCATTATAAAAAAGGATTCACACATCAATCATCCTTAAAAAAGGTGAAAATATAAAAAACATCCTAGGAAAGCTTCCCCTATCGATCAATTTTCCCATCAAAGCAAACTTCTCACATTGATCAGTTTGCGTTAAAGTATAGTTGGGGCAAGAACCTACGAATCCATCAAAAGGAAAACATACTCTCCCATACAAAATACATATGTCAACCCTTCCCATGTTTTGGAAGGTATATGAATTAATTTCCATCTATATCCAAGATATTACATGTGCCTACTTAATGCTAGTTATGTGTTAACTTTTGTTACAAGTCCAAAAAGTGCAATGCCTTCATTATACATTTTACCATCACATATGTATCAAATCCAGTCTAAAAGCAAAAAAATTGAATTTCATTCCCAACCATGATTAACATACATTTTAGAATACATATATCGGGACCATCATATTTGAAGTCACATAATATCAAATATCAAAATTAACATATCATATATTTAATTAACATCCCTACTCATCACATCTAAAAAACACAATCAAATTTAACTAAATTATCTCAACATCATGTCAAACATCATGATCAACAAATATCATATAAACACCACATCTAAAAAGGTTACATCTAAAATTAACTATCCAAAACATTACATTATAAACATCAAATATCAAAATGAGTCAATACATAAATCAAAATCACACATACCAATGTACATCATCACGAATCCCAAAAATATACATCAATATAGGCTTCAAAATATCCGCATAGCTCAAAAAAATCACATCTACTAATTAAATTGAACATCTATTATCTAGATGCTCCCTCGGAAACTATCCCTTGCTCACCGCTAGCACCTCTGTGTGGTCCCCTACTAGGACCACCTCTATCTAGACCCTGTGGTGGTTGTCCCACACTTGCAGCATTGCCTAAAGGTGCCACATGTCTCCTCACCTAATATACCACATAATGAGGCTCATCAAGTAGCCTTCGCCATATTATCTCCTCGTAATAAATCAGCTCCTCACATAATGACTAGTAGTTAGCCAAGCTAACACTACCAGGTAGCTATAAATGACCACTAGCTTGAGATTTGGCTACCTATAGCTATGCTCCTGAAACTTAAATACTAATTATCCTGAGGGCCTTTCGCAAGACCTCTCACTGATGTTTATACCGGTCTCTGTCAACTATATCCTTTGTCATCTCAACATGTACAATGACACGCTGCTAGCCCAACCCATTGCACTCTCCAACCAAGTTATCCCTCTCTATTTTCAAGGTCATCCCCTCAGCTAACAACGTGTCCTTATCAGCCTCTAGATGATCTATAGTAGCCTCCAACATTGCCTTGTCCTCACCCTCACCAACATCCTCACCTCCTCCACTTGTACCAGCTACCTGCTGAGGAGCCTTCTTGACATAGGATTGTACCTTCCTATCAACTCAAGAAATATAGGCCCACCACCATACAACCTAGGCCTTAGTAACCTTGACATCATCCACTTCCATAGGTGCACCCTAATTGTCCATACCCATTACACCCTCCTCATCTGTTATGGAACAGAGCTCTGTGACAGCTGGAAGGGATGTATCCTTGTCTTCATCATCACACATGTAGGTCATGGATGCTTCAGGAACATCCTGGACCAATCCAAAATATCACTTGACGTGACTAAATCTAATCAACTCCCACTCACCTAGTCATCTTCCCTGCACCCATGTATTGTGTTGGGTGGCTATGAGCTCACCCTCACCCTGCCACACTAGAAATATAATATACAGAATCCATCTAGCTTCGCTACCCTATAATCCCACAAAAAGTTATCGATAATGCTCATCTCCCCACACCATCCTTGCCTCTACCCTATCTAACCACCATTGTACAAATCTAGTTGTCTCATCCAAAACTTTTAGGCCTCCCCATGGTAGACCCCTCGACTAAGCCATGACAATGTTCTCCTAAGCCCAACACTATAACATGAATCCCACATCAATACCAAATCTCATCCCTATCCTCCATGACCATAAATACCTGTAAGTAAGTGTGAGTAATGTAATGGTCCATGAAAAAATGGTCCTCGGATCCAACATATCCCCTAAAACTCTTGTCAACATCCATGAAAACAGACCCCCAACAGAGTCAGGAAAAGCATAACAACTGATACCAATTATCATCAGGGTCATGAGTGCTTGAATCTATGTCTCGGGCCTATATAGTGCCCTATATAAAAAACCACCCAAATGATGAAGATGAAAACAAAATCATTCAGGTGATTCAACATTCAAGAGGTTTTAAATGCAAAAACTTTCACCCTTACTCTGCATTTGAGGATCAATCAAGGCCCAAAATGGATTCCCACAACTACTATACTTAATCAAATATTGCATATGTCAATTATTACCATGAAAGGCCTTCCCCAAGCACTCCACTTTGTCTATACCTTGCACGAAACCATTATTTTATGCTAAAAACACCTTCAAAATGATTCAAACTACCCTTTGTCCTTCTTCATTAGAATCTAGTCTAACTCATGTAACTTTATGCTTTTCAAGCCTAATTGTAGCTCCTCCACTTATATTCCCTGCTTAGCCACCTCAAAACATTATTATATTGATAAAAAAAATGATCTCAAAACAACCAAAAACACAAAAAAACTCTCCTTTTCTTTCTATCTCACTTTTCGCCTTCTTGCTCACAATGCTCCTACTAGCCTGGGGCAGTCTTCTTTCATGCATAAATTCACATAAGGTTGTAAAATCACAATTTACTTAAAAAACCACTTTAAAAATGGTCTCATTATTCTACATTACAAATATCATAACCTAAATCTTAAAAAAACGTGATTTATTATCATTTTACCATGGAGGTATTATGTCAAGCAGTTTGCGTGCATTCTTAGTCCATATAGGAAAATACTTCATAACTCAAAAAATTGTCCTCATTAAGGGAAAATATTACAAAGATATATTAATAAGGTTATCATCCTTCTATGGTTAAAATTTCAGTCATTTGGAGTTAAAATAAAAAATTATGATGATTGTACTGAAACAGATCATCATACTTTCACACACAGTCACAATTTTTAGTAGTTAGTTCAACATGTATGGCATTATCATGAATATTTTAACTCATTGATCATAAAAATACCTTAAACCATTAGGAAAAAAATGCACACACCTCCTTTCCATGTAATTCATCCACATTTACCTCTAGATATACTGTTACTGTCATCTTCCTTATCTAAACCAGTTAATAATCCATTCATATATCAAAAAGAGCATCAATTATCACAATAACCTAAGGGGAATACATGATAAGCTTTAATAAAAGTCATATCATGGATTAATCTAAGTATCATAGAAAATAGGCATAATTTCTTAAAGCAAAACTTAGAAATATCCTTAAAAAGCAAGATGAACACAAAAACAATTGAGCTTACATTCCATATATCATTGTATCTCTTCAAAAAAATTAGTTTTCCTTCTCTCTAATCCACTTATCATCCTCTTACATGAGGAATAGGTGAATAACACACTTATCATCCTCCCTATATTCTAATTTCACATTGTATGTAAATTTTTTGAAGTGTAACTCCTTTCATGATGACTCATGATGACTATCTTTTGTGACTGTTGAACTTCCATATGTCTTCTAGACTCTTAACTACCCTTTTTACACTAATTTAAGAAATCTAATGACTCAAATAAATACTTAGTAACTGTTAATCAAACTCTAAGACTCTTTATTAATCCTTTACAACTGAAGTATACTTTTGGAGGGAAAATCTCCAATTTGAAATTTGAATTTTCTTGCTCATAATTCTCCCTCTCTCATGATTCCACATACCATAGAGCACTTCATTGACTTCATCGCTAGAAAAACTTGCACTTGAATGGTTTCTTGATGATGCTCCTACATCACCGCCAAATACTCCACCTCATTATCATAGAATCACCTCATCGCCTGAGGCCTCTCTGTCTCATCAATCAAATATACATGTTCCCTTTGAAAAGGAAATCTCAAAATCTTGTGTACATTCTATAAAGTGACGGTCGTCTCCCCCATCGAAAACCAAAAAGTACATGTAACAGGGTCCCATCTCTCTAAAAAAGTGAGAAACAAACCCCATTGTCTATGGATATGTCTGTAATGACACATCTTTCCTAGGCCTACATCCTCCAAGTGAACCCAATCATCATTTGACAAAGATTCATGTACATCATCTATGATCACTAGAATCATGTCTTATATAGTCAATTTGTCCCACGATTGCATCCGAAACACAAAAAATCCATTAGAATATCACTTAGTCAAAATTCTATCAAATTAAAACATCAAAACAAATCACACTACATATTTATTTAGTCACTAATGATTCATAATAATCACTGGTTTTGCATCCCAATTGTATATGACTTCACCAAATTGCCAACAATTCCTTTGATTTGACCAACGTGCCCTGATGTGGGCCGAAAATTAAAAAAAATCGAAAACTAATTTTAAAACACAAAAACACAAAAAAGGGGCCCACCTCTCCTAGAGTGGGCCTCCTTCATCTCCTAGATACTTCAACAATCTCCATTTGTCCCTTTTTCACTTAAAATATCTAAGTCGGAGCACTTATCTCTCAAAGTGCACGGTAAAAATGAAACCAGTGTGGTAATTTTCACCTATTTATAGGGCACACATTTTTTTGTCCAGGAATCACCGACGATTCCTTTAGCCACTAGTGATTTCCTAAAATTTTCAGTGATTCACTTCAAATTATCAAAACACATTATTTAAACATCCAAGTCATTTTAAATTCATGACTAAGCCATCATTTACAAAACTATACATTATAAGTCTCCAAGACCCTTGCAAAATCAACAAAAATAAATAAAACAAATATTGCCTTGATCTCACAACCCAATCAGTCAAAGTCTACCCTTACCAAAATCCACCTCGGATTTTCATAGCTTTAGCACTAGTAAGTCATACATCCATAGGACACAAACCCTTTGGTTCTCATATCATTTGAATTCTTGGTTTACTAAGCCCACCTTTTTGGCAACATCATTGTGGATAACATACATAGTCAGGATCGTCTCTCCCACCTTCACTTCTTGTAAGCCATACATCTATGGGCTACCAACCCTTTGGTTCCACCATCATTTTACTTCATCATAGCATAAATACCACCCTTGGGGTAGTATTGTTTCCATGTCTTGTCTTGGGGTAGCTCAAATAAAAACACAAATTTCAAACACACATATCTCATTCATCAAAATATTTCAAACTAGTGATTATTGCACTATGTCACAATTAACCCCAATTCAAGGGGGAATCACCCATCCAAGCATAAGTCCAACCATCTTAATCATTTTTGTCCAGTAGTTTGTCCATCACAAGCCACTTGATAAAAAGGGGAAAATGTAGACATTGGGTTATTCATCAGCCGCCTACACCCCGTACACACATATTAAATCATTTAATCTATCATTCTAACATAACCTAAGTCACTACCCTCACCCCATAAAAATAATTGTTTATCCCTGTAAATGTTATTTACTTACCCTAACCTCCCAATAACCCCCTAACCAGTTCTAACACATGATATCCCTTTTTATCCCAACCATTTAACTCCCTAACCATGCCTAACCTCTCCCCTAGCCATTTACCCAAGTACCCATACCCGAAACTCCCATTTTGAGAGTGGTTGAAACCACTTCCAAACAGATTCCTCCACATTTCCTAGATCACTGGTGACTCTAACAAATTGGCAATGATTATAAATAGAAGTACACATCTCTTGTTTATGGGATCCTCAAATTTTATAGCAAAACTCTGTCATTCCAAAAATATTCAAGCATTATAATGAAGCCCCTTATCACTCAAGGATGTCATATCACATCACCTTGTGTAGTCATACATCTTCAAGAACCTCCTTACATCATCATAAATTCAAAAATTCACCATCACAAACTTAACTAGTCCTTATAAGAATTTTACAACATTTTCATACCAACGGTAAGCTCTATTTGTCTATTATTATTTTCATTTCATTTATATATCTAAATAAAATAAAATAAAGTAGTTTCAGTCTCTATTTTTAATCAATTTAGAATTTTTTTAAACAAACAACCTGTTTTATAGGAATATCCCATGATTCCCTCAATCACCCGTGATTATCCCAAATCGTCTGTAATTTCTGTGAATCGCTTATGATTGTTTTCCATCTAGTTACTTTTATTAGTCTATGCATTTCTATCATCTTTTATCTGTCAATATGGGATTAATATGTCTACTTTTAAGATGTGTCTCCTATAGATGACTGTTCCAAGCCAATCCCATCCAATCACAAACATCTATGATATTTCGATCATCTAACAATAATTCATGTGGGAGCAATTCGAAGTATTCCACAAGATTACTTTGTGCGCTATCTAATTTGCATCTACCTTTTAGGACATAGAAGAATAGTTCAATATCCTTAATGAGATCTAATAAATGATTGAGAAGTATTGGTACGAGTAGTTTGAAGACTTTGAGCTCACCACACCCTAACCTGGGCCACCTACAAAGCTGAACAAGATCTTCATATCCATCTTGAGTTTTGGCTTCCTTGTCTTGTATTGTTTATATCATCTCTATCTAATATATTTAATTATATCAACGAGTTGACACCCTTCAAAGAATTCCCTTTGGATTCTTGGGATCAACCTTTTATAAGAAACTCATTATCCCATCTATCTAATCTCTTTTGTTTAGTTTTCTTTGTTTGCAGGTCTCTTCAATCAATTAAAGGTGGAGGTTTCTTTCATTATCCACCTTCCATCATCATGACATTACAAATGTTGGTGTAGGTATCAGTAAACCATGATATTTTTGAGTTTTAGGTACCTTCTACACTTCACAGCATTAACCAAGAAATACATAATACAGTTCTTATTGTTATATAAATCTTGTGTTATGAGTACTATTTGTGTCAGGGGCATGTGTGTTGAGTATTATGTTGTGTGGATTGTATGTTTCTTCCTATACTTGGGTTAGTAGTCTTGTGCTCAGTTACAGTCATGAAAATGTATTAACAAGATGTCTTTTGGGTCATTAGTGTTGTGTTTGGGATTTGTGTGGCTTCATGATGTCATTTACTATTGGGCACCCATGAAAGTAGGTCAATTAAAATCTTAAATAATGGAATACTATGAGATTTAGGAAAAATAAATAATGTAAATATTTAGGAAAAAAGACTAACCAGGTAATAATGTAAAATGGAACTACAAATCTTCACAGAACATTAACATTTAAGAAATTGTCAAAATTTGTTTGCTTCCTTATGGTCATATTCTAATGACAAGTTCTTTTCCCTAGATGAAAATTGATTATTTTTGACCTTCCTTTTTTATTGATCCTTCTATCTAACCCTTATTTTGTGTCACATCGAGGATGATGCTCTTATAAGTGGATGGGAATGTAATTCCCAGCCCTTTGCACATGGCCAGTTGATATGAGAGCTTATCTCGCTAATTACTTGAATGATTGAAGTGTCAGATCCCTTATAAGTTATCATCAAGTGCTATGTGGAGCTACGTCATTGCATACCAATTGCCCTCTTGGTTTTCCTTTTTTGTAATTTTGATTTCGATCTAGGTGTCCTCATGTCATAAATATGAAAAATGTTATAATTATAATAATTTAAATTTTTAAAGAGAAATTGTTAAATAAGATTTTGAAATGACGAAATAAATAAGGAGAGATTTAAATAAAATAAAAAAAAATGTTGGATTTTTTTAAAAAAATAGAACTAAAAATAAAGAAATAAAACAATTTTTTTTGTTTATATTTATGTTTATGAGAAATGGAGTTGGTGGTGGAATGTAAATGATGGCAGGTGAGTAGGTGAAAATAATGAGGAGATGTGGTGGAAGGCATGTGTTAGGAGTTGCAAGAAGGGATAATTTTAGTGGCGAATATTTGTAATATGGCGCAAGTCAGTGACCTGTTCACCTAAAAATTACAATTTAATTTTTTTAAAGGGTCGGCTTCACCTACCCTTGAAACTATCCCCTATATAATCCTAGATTATTTTCTAGGTAGAACACTACTAGATCACTCATTTCATCTAGGGGCATATGTATTATAAAGTATAGTAAACGTGCGACAGGAGGGCAGAGGCTATAGACGCTTGACAGGAGGGTAGAGACTACAGACGTGTGACAGAGAGTTTGTTGACGTGTGACATGGAGAGTTTTTTGACATGTGACGGGAGTTCGAAGGAAGTAGACACACGACAAAGAGTTTGTTGACGCATGACACAAAGATTTTTTTGTCGCGTGATTAGAGGATAGAGGCTACAGATGCGTGATAGAAGATTTTTTTTCGTGTGTCAACAAGGTGGTTGATGCACATCAACCACCTTGTTGACCCATGATAGCAAATCTCCTATCGTGCATCTGCAGCCTTTTGTCACACCACTTAAAAATTAGGCAAAAAATTTACTGTCGGACCCCTAAAAAATTCACCTTCCCGCGAAACCAGTTCCGAGGATATTCGCCAGGTATTTTCCACCTCTGATTTCTAAGAGGTCTCTTAAAATGAACCCTGGTTGTAGGATGTGGCAGGACATGGACACCCTCAAAAAGCATTTACATCGTTTATAAAGTGTAACAAATGAGTTCTAAACCATTCAATTCTCTCTTTTCCAACATGCTCTATGTCCAAGCAAAGAAATAAGTTTCATTCTGATTTAATTATTGGCTGGCACATATTAAATGATGTAAGATGGAGATTGGAAGTGGATGGAAATGACATTGTAATGTTTTTTCAATTTTATTTATGGTTGTCTTGAAAATGTGGCCTATAATGGGCTTTAGATTATATGCACATTTTTGGTTTTTTCAAATAGGCTTTAGAATCTCCCAAGAAAAATGCAAATGGAAGGTTTAAAGTCACCCTACACAACCTTTCCCAACACCTCTTTCAGGTTGCGCCAATGGGAGTTTGATCTAGGTTTGGAAAACATCAAGCTTGGGAAGATATCTTTCTCAGGCACTTGTTCAAACACATTGTGAGTAGCCACCAATGTTTTGAACTTTGCATACATGTTGTAGACACTAAATCACACACTAGCATTCATATGATTCCTAAGCAAGAAAAATAGTAATTGATGACTGTCTTTGGCCTTTTATCTTTGTTTCTTATTTTCTATACGGTCTTATACAGCCTATAGCCTAGTTGGTATTTTACTTATTTATCTTTTATGACTTCAGACACTCGTTCCTAGTCCGGATAAGAGTGCTCAGGTGCCCCTATCCCCTATGGGCGCCCATGGCCCTTTTCCACCTTACTCACTTATTTTGGGTTTCTTTTATCTTTTAGACATATTTTTCACTTATGGATTGGCCTTTTAGTTGTCAATTACAAAATTCAAACAAGGGAATCATATAAATATATGTTATGTGTTCCAAATCAAGTACCGAGTGCTAAGCATATACTATCATCACCTAATCTTGTATCCAAAGGCACCTAAAGCACTTCAAGAAATCCTACTATAATCCATTCAAGGGATAAGGGAATTAATTTTATACATACATTACATAAGAATGGGAAGTTCTTTATTCCATCCACACATTCTATTTACATTAGTACATCTAGCTATATCTTGCTATCAAGTGCACTTGCAAAAGGGAATCCTAGGGTGCGATTCTTGCACACACTCACTAGAACTGCATGGAGTCTGAGATGTAGTGCAGTGCTTGATTGCAAGTTCACTCTTAGGGTGACCACCGAGGTCATTATGACTCCCCATTATGCATATTTTTTTTTGGATTTGATGTGGTTTATGGGATTTTACATGTGATATCTATTTTTTAGGTTACAAGTACCCTCAATGATCAAATAGTGACACACATGTGATTAACAAAAAATATTTGTGAGATTTGTGTGACACTATAAAAATAAGATTCTGACCATTTACACAATCACGAATTCTTATTTGTAGTCTCCAGCACTTGAGTGCCCTTGTCCAGCCATGGGCACACCCATGTCTGACATCATCTATGAACTCTAGAAATTATTTTGAGCATTGACGACATAGTTCACATCCTATTCAACAGTTTTCCTTATTCAGAACACTTTAGCATAAAACAAAAATGAGCTAAGTTATCTTTCTTATATCTCTTTCGTAGGGTCTTGTACTTTTCTTGCTTAGTGATTGTGTCATATTGTATTTAGTAGGTGCATATCATATTGTACATTCATTTACTTTGCAATTAGGGTTTAAAAAAATTCTAATTTTTGTTAAATCATTTGGTGTACCCGGTCCTTACATGCCCATTATCGAATCTTTCATGGTTTCCCATGCCTTTGATTTCAATGCTTCCCCATTCTATACCTAGGTCCAACTTTGAAATATCCTTATTAAAAATGTCCTAGGTTATCCTGGATGTTGTCTTAATTGTTGGTTGTGGAGACCAATCAAACCAAAGGCATTTTATATAGTTTTTAATTACTTGATGCATATTCCTCAAATATCATGCATTAGCTTTAAAGCAAGGTGTTATATTTGTTTCACTATATTTTGCTACTTTATGTGTTGGAATAAAATGTTGTAACTTCTGCTTAACTGAATGATTTCTTCTTGTTGTGAAAACTTAATAGATTGAAGAGGAAGGGGCATTGGGAATGTATATATACACGTTGTTAGCTATGTTGGATATGTGGCAACGTAGAAAAATGTGAGAATAAGAGTGATGTGAGAAGAAGGAAGCACTAGGTAGAAAGAGGGAGGGTAGCTTTGCATCAGAGTTTTGAATGAAGTTTGTGCATTGAAGTGCATTACTGTAGGTTTATTGTAATTATATTTTCACTAGAAAAATAATAAAAGGGACTGTTGTTGTTGGTGGACATATCCCAGGAAAGGGTGAATCATGTTAAATCTGTGTCACTATTTTGTTCTGTGTAATTTCAGATTTTCTTTATTCTATAAATCAATATCTACATATTAATTTTGTCTCTTCATTCCTGTTGGTAATGCCTAACAACTGGTATCAAAGTAGTGGTGTTTTTTTATTATTAGGAAAGTATCACAGTTGAGTGGGAGCAATGTCAAAAGAGGGAAAATTAAAGGTTGATAAATTCAATGGCCATAATTATCAACTGTGGAAGATGCAGATGGAATATTATTTATATCTAAGGGATTGTTGGCGGCCATTACAGTGGAAAGAAAATAAACCGTCAACAATGACAGATGAGGAATGGGAAATTTTAGATAGAAAGGAACTAGGAAGTATTCGGTTGTGCCTGACACAATTAGTGGCATTTAATATTTCGAAAGAAAAGATAAAAAATGAATTGATGCAATCATTAGTAAAACTATATGAAAATCCCTCTGCTTCAGATAAGGCATTCTTGATGAAACTTTTATTTAATATGAAATTGGCAGAAGGTGGTTCTATTACAGAACATTTAAATGATTTGAATATGGTTACCAGTCAATTAACTTATGTAAGTGTTAATTTTGATGAAGAAGTTAGAGCTCTCTTGATTTTATGTTATTTTCCTGAAAGCTGGAATAACTTAGTTATTGAGGTTAGTAATTATATTTCTGGTTCAAATACATTGAAATATGATGATGTTTTTGGTGCGATTCTGAGTGAGGAAATTTGAAGGAAAATCACTAGTGAAACTTCCGCATCGGGTAATGCTTTGAATGTAGAAAATAAGGGAAGATAAAAAGAGAGGAAAATAGCTTGGAGGTCATGGGAAATCATGAGGGAGATCTAATAATGGCACATTTCAATCCCGGGACAAATAATTTTTCTAGTACTATGGAAAATAGAGTCATGTAAAGAAGGATTGTTGGTCTTGGAAGAATAAAGAAGGAGATAAACAAGAAAGAAATAAATAAACAAATGTGGTAAGTAAATCTAAAGATGTTTTTTTAATTATTTCCCTAGATAATGTTAATGATTCATGAGTATTATATTCGGGGGCTTTATTTCATGCTACACCCCATAGAAATTATTTTCTTGATTATGTCCAAGGAGATTTTGGACTAGTGTATTTTGGAGATAATGAACCTTGTCAAATTTTTGGAAAGGGAAATATCAAGAATAAATTGCAAAATGGAAATAAATGGCTACTACAGGAGGTATGAAATATTCCAAGTTTGAGTAGAAATTTAATTTCAGTAGGGAAGCTTGATGATGAAAGATGCACAATTACTTTTATGGATAATTTTTGGAAGGTTACAAAAGGTGCTTTACTATTAGCTAAAGGTATGAAGGTTGGAACTTTATATATTTGTATAGGTTATAATGTTCCTTTAATTTTTGTAGGAAATAATGCAAGAAGGAAAACTATTGAAAAATCAGCTACAACAATTACTGCGGGAAAAACAATAGTTGTTGCGGGAAATACAATGGTTCTTATGGGTACTGTAGGAACAACATTAGTTGTTACAGGTGTTGTAGGCACACCAACAAATGTTACAACCAATAAAATAGTTGTTGTGGGAACTGCAAGTAGAAAAATAGTTGTTACAGGCACTGTAAGCACAACAACAATTGTTGCGGGCATAAATATAACTGCTGCAAATTTTGAGACAAAAATGTGGCATCATAGACTTGGGCACATGAGTGAAAAAGGTATGAAATTACTTCATTCTAAGAAGTTATTACCAGTTCTAAAATGTATTAGTATGGACTTCTGTGAAAGTTGTGTGTATGTAAAACAAAAGAGAGTGAATTTTCTCAAGCATGGGAGAACAAAGAAAGATGAGAAATACGAGCTTGTGCATACAAATTTATGGGGACCAGCTCAGGTAAATTATCGCAGTGGCTTTTGTTATTATGTTACATTCATTGATGATGCAACTAGGAAGATATGGGTGTATTTTCTTAAAAATAAATCAGATGTGTTTGAAACTTTTAAGAAATGGAAAATCTTGGTTAAGAATGAAACATGTAAAAGATTAAAATGCCTCGGGTCTGATAATGTTGGTGAGTATCACAGAAAAGAGTTTGAAAACTATTGTTCATCAAATAGAATCCGAAGGCAGAAAATGGTTCCAAGGACTCCACAAAAAATGGTGTGGCTGAGTGGATGTGGAGCGTATAAGGAGTATGAGATTACATGCGGGGCTTACATTGTACTTATGGGAAGAGGTTGTTAATATTGTTGTTTATTTAATTAACAGAGGACATTTAGTTCCTTTGGGTTGTGGTATTCCACAAGAAGCTTAGACTGGTAAGAAAGTAGATTATTATTTTCTTAAACCTTCAGTTGTGAAGTTTTTACACTTGTTGATTCTAAAGATAGACACAAGCTAGAAGAAAAATCTAAAAAGTATACCTTCACTGGATATGGAATTGATGACTTTGGTTATAGATTAAGGGATTTTGAAAATCTAAAAGTTATTAGAATCAGGGATGTTGAGTTCAATGAGAAGGTGTTGTATAAAGATTAGATATAAGAAAATAAACATGAGAAGACAAGAAATGAATATGTGGTGTTGGATGATATTCTAGTTTGTAATACTCAAGTGGTTCCTCATGTTGAACAACAACAAGAAATACCAAAAACTCCAGTAAATGTTAGACATTCTAAAAGGGTAAGTATAGACCTCCCGATAGATTTTCTCCTTCTTTATATTTTATTTTAATGACTGATGTTGGTGAACCAAAAGGTTATGAAGAAGCTATGCAAGTGAATACACATAAATAGTGGGAGAAAGGAATGAAAGAAGAAATGGACTCCCTACTACAAAATCAAACTTGGGATTTATGCAAGCTACTTGCAGGTAAAAGAGCATTACCAAATCAATGGGTTTTACAGGATGAAAGAGGAAGGAGGAGGTAAGAAAACATTTAAAGCCAGACTTGTGGTAAAAGGATATAAATAGTAAAAAGGGTATTGAATTTGATGAAATATTTTCTCCAGTTGTTAAAATGACCTCTATCCATACTGTTCTAAGTCTTGTTTCTACAGAAGAATTGCATCTTGAGAAACTAGATGTGAAAACAATGTTTCTCTATGGGGATTTGGAAGAGTAAATATCTATGTAGCAACCACAAGGATTTGAGGTCAAAGGTAAGGATAAATTAGTGTGTAGATTGAAAAATATTTTATATCTCTTAAAATAAGCACCTCAGAAATGATATTAAAAATTTGACAGTTTTATGGTTGAGAATGGCTACAACATGTGTCATTCAGATCATTGTGTTTACTTTAAGAGGATGGATAATGTTAGTTATATTATCGTATGTTTATATGTTGATGACATGCTTGTTGCGGGGTCTAACATGGATGGTATTAATGAGTTAAAACAAATGTTACAAAAAAAAATTATTATGAAAGACTTGGCGGCAGTGAAACAAATCCTTGGTATGAGAATATCTAGAGATAGGAAAAATAGAAAATTATCTGTCTCAAAGTGAGTATATTGAGAAGGTATTAAAAATATTTAACATGGAAAATACTAAATCTTTTAGCAAACCTTTGCCTAGTCATTTTAAATTGACTAAAGAGATGTGTCCGAAGACAAAAGAGGAGGAAGAAAAAATGTCCAAGATTCCATATTCTTCAGTTGTTGGTAGTTTAACGTATGCCATGGTATTCACGAGGATGAATATTGCACATGTCGTTAGATTTGTGAGCATATTTATGAGTACCCCGAAATGGATCATTGGAATGCGGTTGAATGGATTCTTAGGAACTTGAGAGGAAAACCCAGCAAGCATTTATGTTTTGGGGGATCTAACACTATTCTACATGGTTATGTTGACTCAAATTTGGTAGGTGGTATCGATACTATTAGAAGCACTACAGGTTATGTATTTACTGTTGGTGGGACAATAGTCAGTTGGATTCAAACATTGTATAAGGTTATTTCTTTATCAACTATGAAGGTGGAATATGCTGTTGCAATAGAGGCGAGCAAGGAGATGATTTGGCTGCAATTTTTAGTAGGAGAATTTGGGAATTAGTATGATGATAATTACTTATATACAAGCAACTAGAGTTCCATTCATCTTGCTAAAAATTCTGCCTTGCATTCGAAGACCAAACACATACAGTTGAGATATCACTTCATATTGTCAATATTTGATGATGGATAGGTAAAGCTGGAGAAGATTGATATAGATGAAAATACAACAGATATGTTTATAGAGGAAGTGACTCGGGAGAATCTGATTTCCTCTTCAGCGTCTGTTGGTCTTCATGATTAAAATAATAAAAATTGAACAACATTGTCTGACATCATTAAATCTAGTGGGAGTTTGTTTTGTGTTGATCAGTCTCGAAGTGGGAGATTGTTACTTGTGGATACCAATCAAACAAAAGGCATTATATATATATATATATATATATATATATATATATATATATATATATATATAATTTTTTCCTTATTCCTCATATAGAATGTGTTGTCTCTAAAGCAAAGTGTTATATTTGTTTCTCTATATTTTTCTAATTGATGTGTTGGAATAAAACATTGTAACTACTGCATAACCAAATTATTTCTTCTTGTTGTGAAAACTGAATAAATGGAAGAGTAAGAGGCATGGGAATGTATATATACATGCCACTGGTTATGCTGGATATGTGGAAATGTAGAAAAAAGTGAGAATAAGAGTTGCATGAGAAGAAGGAAGCGCCAGGTAGGAAGAGGGAGGGAAACTTTGTTGCAGATTTGTGAATGAAGTTTGTGTATTATAGTTTATTGCAACAGGTTTATTGTAATTATATTTTCACTAGATAAATAATAAAAGGGACTACTGTTGTTGGTGGATGTAGCCCAGGAAAGGGTGAACCACGTTAAATCCGTGTCGATGTTTTGTTCTGTGTAATTTCATATTTTCGTTATTCTGTAAATTAATATCTTCATATTAAATGTCTCTTCATTCCTACTGGTAATGCCTAACATTAATGTATGCAATATTTCCTTTCTCCACAAAATAGGAATTTTTTCTACTCATGTCAATCCATATACTCTTTATATATGTGGATTTGAGAATACACCTAAGCAAGTGTTGGGCACAATCTCTCTTCCCCTTACTATGGGAACTTTCACTCGTAATGTTCCATGTCACGTTATGCCTAATGATATTCCTTATAATATCCTTGTAGGCCATCTTTGGTTACATAATATGCATACATGTATTTCTACCCATGCCAATATACACAATACACTTGCTCCATCTTATTCTATGGATACTATTATAGTATATTCCACACCTTATGTTGTTACTCCTTGTGATATTCCTCTTATAGATAATGCTCATGACATTACCTACATTATACATCCTTCTCCTCTTGGGATGCACCCTAGTGCTACTAATTTGTATGATCAATTTTCTATTGGCACCCGCGATACTCCTCCCATTATGTCTCACTCTCGATGAAATTCTATTCATCATATGATTTGTGCTTCCAACGTTAAACCTCTCTCCACATCTTCCTCATTACATATTAGAACATTGTATGTTGGTTTTACACTGATTCCTATGCATGATACATTTACTATGGCTACACCTTATTTTGTTACATTCATGGGGGGAATTTGTTCCTCTCTTTCTACACTATTGTTTATGATCATAGGGGATAGTTCATATTGTTTTATTGCTTATAGTATTCACAAATTACACTTATTGCTTTTCATTACTAATGATGAGTATCCCAACATAACATATGTTACACATATCTTGGATCACATGTTGTTCCTTATGTTTACACTTACTTTTTCCACTATTTCCACAACACACAATTCAACACCTATTCTATTTTCCCCTCATGGGTACATTCTTACTGTTCATACACTTCCTATTCATACAGTTTGGATCTTAGACTCTATCAGGTTTTCTCCTCACCATGATGGCATTATTCTTTGGTATATTGTGCACTCTTATACCCATTCTAATCATGCCAACACGATATGGTCTCTCTCAAATTATCACATATACCCCCCTTACTTTAATACTTAGGGGGCATCGAAGTCTCCCCTCCTCATAGCCACATGTTCTAATCAAGAGTTTTATATCCCTATTATTCACATACACATCTATACATCACCCTTTTTTTGCAATTCATGTCAATATAGCTTGCAAAAATTTATCATATATATAGGCACACCTTGCTACATCTCTCTATGCTCCTATACTACTCCATACATGCTTTGTTGCTTGTGCTTACTTATTGATCCTTCTATTTGTGGAATAGATACTACTTTATATATATGAGACACATCCTTTAGAAAAATTTACATACTATGGATATTTTTCTCACCATGATCATATCTATTTACTAGAACCTCCTTATATACACTCTTTAGAGGAATTACGCTTTCTCTTTCCATTTTAACATCATCAGTTGTCTATAATATCTAATATCACACTCTGTGCTTCACACTTAGTCTTTCTCAGTACATTTACACATATTCATACACACCTTGTATCATCATTACCCTATGATGTACTCTAGTTCTATAGTTCATACTCGACTGTTGAGGGTCTAAATCTGAAATGAACCTCACTACATTCACTCTTTATGCTTTATGCTTCATAATCTATCTATCTAGAAAAAAAATTCAAACCATTTCCCAATGACACACTCTTTTTCTCTAGTTATTTTTTTATTGTTGAGGGGTATTTTATAAATGAACCTCACTTTATAATCATCCATATTCACATTGCATACCATTCCATCTCACTCATACATTACATACTTCATAACTTGGTTGCATTTATTCTTGCTCACTTATACTTACATGTACACTTTGTTTTCCATGCTAGACAAATACTTAGTATGTCAATATCTTTTCTATATACACATGCGCGTTCACTTGGTATTTTGGAGTGAATGTAGATCTCTTACAAATTTTCACATGTTGTAATGATGTTTGGCATTGTACTTCTTACTAGTCCCACCAAGGCTCCAGGGGGAATCTACCTTCTCACACATTACAGGTGCTATAATTTCATCATATATTACTTCTTATTATTACTAAAATACTACTTATTCCATTTTTACATACATGCTTTGACATACTTTTTATTTATTAACATGCTAACGGGTGCTTCATTTGCAACATTTTCCTTACAGGACTATTTGCCACCATGGTTATCCGACACTTTGCTTGACACTATTTGAAATTATTTGTTATTATATGCCATTATTTGTGGGCTATGCTTGACACTTTGCTTGACACTATGTCTAGTTTGATTGTTGCTTTGATGCTTTTGGCCAGTTAAACCCTGATTGTCTTGTGACATTGCAAGCGATGTCCCATGTTTGAGACCCATTTTTTTCAATCTATCTTTTATGCTCATTTACTTGTTACATTGTTTTTCTATGACATGTTTGCTTCTTCTGCTACTAAAACATGTATATAGCCACTTTTTTTGCATGTGCCTTGGTTTCTACCGTGCACATCCCCTTCCCCATGTAGAGATACAATTTAATTCAACATCAGGGCCTATTTTTTGGGCCACACACTCTTATCAATGTCACATGCACTCCAAATGGAGGGGCATACATTGGGTGAAGAAATCACCCCATAAAACATCTCAGAGCTATAAAATAGTATAGTACAACATAGAATCAACACAGGTAATTGTTACAACACTAGTTCAGAATTAGACTTGGGTCAGAATCACAACATAGAATCTAGTGCCCAAGATCAGAAAAGACTGCCCAAGTTCATTTGTCCGTCACTGGGTGCTAATGTTCTAGGGAACACACAACCAGTTTCTCAAATCACCACAATTCACATCATCCTTCATATTAGTATGATAGTATTAGGCACATTCCTAAAGAAAAAAAATGCATGCAATCTCCATTTTAATCAAAACAATCAATACATTTGGAAAAAATTAGGGACAACAGGAACAAATTAGGAACACACCATCTATAGTGGTGTTTATCGAGAAGAGTCATGGAAGGAGAGTAACACTAGACCTCTCTCCCCAACACTTTCTCTTTAGAGAGAGATTTCATAAAAAACTCACATTTGGTGTGAGATCATCCAAAACACTTGTTCTTGGCATGGAATCGCCCAAAAAACTCTCTTATTACATGAGATCACCCAAAAAACTCGCTATTGGCATGAGATCACCTAAAAACCTCTCTCTTCATAGTAGTTTAGGACATTTTTCTATCCTTGTACACTCTTCTACATTAGGTGCACACTTTCCTTTTTACACACTTGCAAACGTTTACATATGCACATATTTCTCTAATTTATCATACACATGACTTTGAATACATTTTTTAAATTGACTAAGTGTTAGAAGTGTACGCAGAACAATAGGATGTGTAAATAGGGTGCATGAACGCGTGCATGATCTAGAAAAGTGGCAAACTGAAGGATTGAACTTGAGAAAGACAAGTTCCAAAACTTAGCCGATTTCGCATATCAAGGGATAAAAATAGGAAAAATGGTTGGAGCATGGACCAAATAAAGATAAAAGCAAGAAGACTTCGTGACTAAGCAAGAGCTATTTTGGGACTAAAGTGGAGATTAAAGGTCATGCATAGTTTGAGCTAATGATAATATTAAAAGGATAGTTTATTCATAGATTAATCTATTATTAGGATTGATAGAAAAACATGCACTTATTTATTGAGGTATGCATGGATATTTTGAGCATGCAGTATATTTTGAGATGCATAGGTGGTAAAGGGAAAGTCCCCACCCATATATAATTGTATTAATCTACATTGTTTTGGGGCCATGTATGAGACCCATGATGTAATAGAGCTATGCTACTCTGAATTTATGGCGTGCATGACTCTCTGGTGATTATTGTTATATATTCATCTTATAATATGTAATTATTTTGGTTATTAATGGATTATGATAATTGATGTATATGAGTATGGTGATTTGTTGGTGTAAATGGTATTACTTATGATCTGATCTATATGTTTCCCTATTATGTGTGCTTCTAATTGAATGCATGCAATGAGTTGTTGTGGTTGAATATGGATATGCTTAATATCTTTCTGGTCAAACATGTTAACATATTTTCAAGACAATACTAAAGAGGGACCTAGTAGCTTTGCGCACTTCGGGTGAGAATTCAGATCTATTTGGATGAAGTGTCAATGTGCCTAAGCATTTGGGTATAAAAAATGAGACTACATTTTGGTTCGTTTTCTAGGACCTCTTTTCAAACTGTCTGTTAGGATGTTGCATGTAGATAGTGCATCGATTGACTCTTGAATGCATTAAAATCTAGGTAGAAGATGGACAAGATAAGTTTGCGCAGAGATATAACAATGGACCTAGTTTCAATGGAAACATATGGGTGGAAGATAACCTTTATGATACACTCTATGAGATGTTCTTAAGAATATTTCCAATAGAATTGTATGAGTGGTTGAAAACGTATGTATTAGGGAAGTGTTGGAGTTATAGGCTAAGACATTTAACACAGAAGGATTACCAAACTCTTATTGATGCTGATGTGGAGTTGAATAGAGATATAGATTATTGGTGGGATGGAGTATTACATAGTTATATTTTGGAGTATGCTATTTCTACGTATCTGTGTCAGGAAGAGGCTGAGTTTTAGTTCTTTCCCGAGCATAAAGGATCTTACTTGTGCACTATACCATTATCGATCAAGATTTTAATGGTAGAATGGGATTTAGAACACCTACTTATGACTAGCTAAACTCCCACTACATGGTGAAGGGTAGGAGAAGGTGTGGAGAGGGATGGAAAACCTAGCAGAAACAAGGTAGAGAGAGGAAAGAAGGCTCAAGTTTAATGAATCATGAGATAGGGAAATGGAGGAATAGAGGGAGATTGAGGAGCCCTTGGATTTAAGGAGAGAGGTGACTTGTGAAGGGTTCAAAGCTCTCATGGAATATGAGGAGACACAAAATATAGTTCTACCAACATTGGGTAAGTGCAACAGATAATACCCTTTGGATTTATATGAGAGTTCATTAGAGGAGAGCATGAGGACCGCATAGGAACGTATCTAATCCCACCCAAAAACCTAGCCCCTGTGCTTAGTGTTCCAAATCTCAGAAGTAGAAGTAGGATAGTGCAAGTAAGCAAGAAGATATAGGTACATAACACTTTGTGTTGAATTTAGGAGATAAAGTTAGTAGTATACCCATGGAATCATAGTCAGTACCACTATTTGGAAGAATTATGGCATGATTATTCCCATACGTGTCATCAAGAAAAAAATTTGGCACACAGATTGTTGGAAGTACTACAGTAGTAGCTGTGGCCACACAAACAATTGGTATTCAGTATAATACCACAACTAGGATGAAAGGAAGTATGTTAACTAGTCTGTAGCTTGCCACATGGGGCACAAGAGATTCAGGAGGATTAGGAGGAGGAAATACTGGTGTAGGTTCTAGTTTTGGATCTGGTGGACAAGCCCCACATCCCCACCAACCCCCACATAAACCTCAACATGTTTACTATGAGATGTCACTCCATTTTAAAAAATATAGAGGTATTGAGGATGCAATAGAACATGTTCATTAGTGTGAACTAATATGTCATGCTAAGGGGGTTACAACCTCAAATAGGAAGGCTAGTCAGTTTGATATCATGCTTCAAGGGTGCGCACATAACTAGTATAGGAAGTATGACCCACATCAGACTGTAGTTGACTACAATGCTTTGCATTCTACATTTCTGGAAAAAATCACATTAAAAAATTTAAGAAACAAAGTATCAATCTGCTAAAGGATATCAAGAAGGGATGAGATGAAAGTGTGAGGGAGTATGCTGCGCATTTTAAGACTCTGTTGTCCAAATTGTCTTATGACATTTATCTTAATCAACACACATAATTGTTTTTTGGAGGATTTTTGACTCCATTTCAAAGAGCACTCTCTCAAAAGACATATGTGGATCTACATAAGGATTTGGAAGAAAATATGCACACTGAAGCAGTTGGGATAATTGATACCAAGTAAGCCCATTTTTAGTAAGCACATATTACAACTATGGAAAATTAGTTGGAAAATATTTCTACCAAATCAACGTATGAGACATGAAGTGGAATCTAATGAAATTTTTTTGAAGTGGAGGGACATACTAAAGATAATTTCCCACACATATTGGTGCACGATTTACTATTATATTTTGAAGGTCTATCACTTGAATCATGATGTCTGATATTTCCCTCTTTTGCAATGCATGCTCATGAAGAAGGTGTCTATGTATTGTAATATTTGCAAGTCCCACACTCATGACACTGATAACTATAAATTGATTGATCACATCCACGAAGATATTAAGATAGAAGTGTAGCAGACTAGTGTGGCAAGTGTATCAAAGGAACAAGAAAGCCATACTCATGAGGGGAACAACCATGGAGATAATAGGAATAAAGGCTTCCATGGAGGATATAGAGGATAAGGTCATAGATTTAGTAGGGGAGGATTTTCTAGAGGAACTTGTTATACTTTTGGATCTCCTGATAATTATCAATGTGAGTGCCCTTAGAATATTATTTGTTCATGATTCGGGAATCCACATAAGTTAGAGGAATTCCTAGAATTATATGAGCACATGAGTAAGAATAAAAATAAGGAAAAGGGTGCGGGAATGATTAAAGTGTAGCGTGTTGTTGCTAATTAGTGGATGCCAAAAAAGATACCTGATCTTGAGTTATAACGTATGACAGTTATTATGCGTGCTGAGGCAATGTGAAACAATGAGATGTTGAATACTGAGCCAATCATTTTGAGGGAATAAGTGATACATGGTAAGTATAAAGATGCTTCACACCAAAAGAAATTATATCAAGATTCCATGGAAGTCGTCATAACATTATAGGGAGAACTAC
This sequence comes from Taxus chinensis, assembly GCA_019776745.2. Taxonomy (NCBI): domain Eukaryota; kingdom Viridiplantae; phylum Streptophyta; class Pinopsida; order Cupressales; family Taxaceae; genus Taxus; species Taxus chinensis. The sequence continues at coordinate 227,869,809 of CM034151.1, read as the reverse complement.
AATGTTTAAAGGAATAGGCACACGATAGGGATCATCCAAGGAAATTTGAACTCTCACAAATAGATGTTGATTACTTGAAAGAGGTGTGTAGGATGTTACACCAGGAGAACATCATCCCTTTACTAGAGGAATGTATTTCAGAGAAGGTACCACACGTTGGATTTTAGCGTGAGAGACAAATACTTTATGTGAATCTACCAACTCAATACCATGAATTTGACAAGGATATCACACTAGATGTAATAATTAATGATTAGATGGTAATTAATATTTTGATAGACACAAACGCTGAAGTAAATGTACTCACTCTTGAGGCATGGAATCAAATGGGAAGGCCCATATTGTGGCCATATTTGAATTTTTTGTACATGGTAAACAAGATTAAGGAAATTCCTATTGCGGTACTGAAGGAGGCACATATTATCATTCATGGAGCTACATTTATTTGGGACTTTGAGGTATTGGAGCTTGTAGAACTAGAAAAATTTCCATTATTACTTGTGTAGCCCTGGTGCTATGAAAATAATGTTGATTTGTGCTTCAAAAAAAGATACATCAGTTTTGAGAACAAGGAAGAGTGCATGATCATACCCCTATTTGAAAAGAATGTGGAGCCTTATGTTGAGACTTTGAGTGAGGGGGAGCTTAATAAAATTTATGCAGTAATGGTGCGTGATCTAGAAAATCTTGAACCATAAAAAAAAGGTGTTTTATTATGGGAGGATGTAAAATTTGTAAGTGAAACGACTAGTGTTGCTTGTGATAATTGGGCTCATGGAACATATGAAATGGTTAGGCGCAAGGTAAAAGAAAGAGTCACCAGAATGATTAGGATACACATGGTGAGGTAGTTAGGATATAACCGTGCACTAGGGTATACTGGTGAAGAGAACCTTGATGCATTTTTATGTGCCATGGAGATTTAATGGAAGAATGAAGGAGATAGAAGAAATATGATGGTCTATACTCTGTGTGGGATGATAACACATTGGTGGGAAACACATAGAGATGGCCTTTTGGAGTGGTGAGAAGTGAGAATCACTTTCTCCACTAGGTTTACTCGGATTAATGTACCTACACAAATATGCAAGTTTCATGGGAAGTATTTTGCCTCTCATCACATCTAAGAGTGTGAGAGATATTGGGAATATAGTAAGGATGCATTACTGCCATCACTCTAGGTGCATAATTTCTACTCCATCTTACGTGGTTGTGCTTGCTTATGATATGTCTATGTTGAGTTAAAAAGGGAAATAAGAAATTGGCAGGAGCTGACATCAGGTATGATCCAAACTTTTGATTAATTTTTTACTAAGCCTCTAATCCATGAAGCATTGCAGATAATGAAGTAGATCACTTTAGGAGATAGCGTGAAGGGTGAAGAGATAATGTTATAAATGTTTAGAGAACCTAACCTTAAGGCACACCATAACCTTTATGAAATAGATGAAGAAGAGATGATCCTTTCCTAGAAATAAAAAGAAAAGGGAAAATTGGTCTACATGATAGATGATGAGGAAGCTTATAACTTAGATGTCAACCAAACTAAAGGTACGTCTAAGGTAATGGGCACTGCAGATGTAAAGGCACACACGTATCATGCTCCTATGAAGATAAAGAAGGTTAACATTGGTACAAAGGTAGAAGCTAAAGAGGCCATTATTGGTGATTACTAGTAAAAATAGGAATTCACTAAGATTATTGATCTCTTACAAAATTTCCAAGACTTATTCCTGCAAGGTTACCATGAATTGAAAGGTGTGCATTATTCTCTAGGTGAGATGAAAATAAAATTTATATAACGTGCATGCCCAGTTAGGAAGAGGCCTTACAGGATGAATCCTAATTTTTTCATGAAGATAAAGGAAGAAATTGACAAGATGCTGAAGTCTGGAATCATTGAGCCTATTGAAGAATTTGAGTGGGTTAGCCCCATGGTAATAATTATTAAGAAGGCTAGGAGGATAAGGATTTATGTGGACTACAAAGAACTTAATGATTCATGTGTTATAGATCCCTTTCCCACCCTAATCATAGAAGATATTATTGAGGGAGTTACTGGGCAGAAGATATATTCCTTTACAGATGGATTTTTAGGTTATCACTAGGTTTGCATCGCGAAGGAAGATAAAGAAAACACTACTTTCACCACTGAATGGGGAAGTTTTGCATATATAGTTATGCCCTTTAGGCAGTTTAGCATCTCCTTTAATGTTAATAAATGTATCTTGATAGCACCTTTTGGCACTTTACTTGGGCACATCATTTGCAAAGAAGGTTTGTTGGTAGATCTAGTCAAGATAGCTATAATCTTGGATTTGGAAGAACCTAACAATCAGAGTGAGGTGCGTGGATTTCTGGAACATACAAGATACTACAAGAAGTTCATTAAACAGAATTAAAATATTTCCATGCTCATGGAATAATTTCTGAAGGCTAAATGGACATTATATTGGGGTGATTGTACACACCTAAATTTGCACATGTTACATTGTCAAAAACCAATTCAAAACCCCCAATGATGATTCATGTCTTTTCTAAAGGTGTTCGAGCTCCTTAACCTCTTTGCAGCTTATATTTGTAGCCTAGTTTTCCTTAGCCATTTCCTTATTTTTTGTAGCTTCCTGCATCCATTTTCCCTTATTTTGACCTTTAGTTACAAAACTGCCGCCCTATTTTGGCAGCGGTTTTGTGACCACCGCCCTGCCTAGGCGGTGGTTTTGTAACCATCAGCCTGTACAGGGCAGCATTCTTGTGTAATTTTTCCAAAACTCTTAATTTTTGAATTAGACATGTGTTACTTCACTTCAGTTCACTTTTAGAATGCATTTATCAATAATTTTAGTTGATTTCAAGCTTTACTGACTTGTGGAAATCTCCTAATTCACTTGTGATTTCTAATTGAGTATTTAACTACCCCTTAATGTGTTGATGTAGAAACCCATTACAAGTGTGATACTACACTTCCCATCCAAACTTATATAAAACCCTCGCTTCTTATGAAGCAAATGGCTAGAGATTATTTGTGTATCTTGTTTAGTTGAGCTGTCAGAATCTTACTAGGAATAACATAGCCAATCTCTATTATCTTGTGTTGTCCTTCTTCTGCCTACATTGTAACTAGACTTCCATCAAGTTTCCATTGCTCCAAAAATTTCTTCTTACTGCTTCCTTTGCATTCACAATTCCTTGGATTCAAGTAGACACAAAATATTGGTAAAGACAACTAAGGGGACAAAGTGATACCACAACTAGATTTTCCTCTTTACTGAAATTCTAGGTTGGGGTTTTTATTAAGTTTCTTCATTTCTTTATTTTCTTCACTTCTAAATGTACGCACACATATCAAATAGAGTATTAAAAAATCAATTTCCTTTATTTCCAATATTTAGATTCATTTCTAAGAAGTTTTTTATATCACCATAGATAATAAAACTGTTGCAAATTACAGTTTGCCTTAAATCCTCACTTATTCTATCCGGGAAATTATAGGGGAAGAAAAATATTCTGAAGCTTTAAATCTTCCCATGTCTCTGAGATAGAAGAAGATTTAATAATCCATAATTATAAATTGGAAAATTCTTTATTTCGATTAGAGTAGATTTAATACACTAATGCACAAATAAATAACTACATCCATTTATTTATTTGTATAATATTTGTTAATTAGGATTAGAAGCTTTAATTTCTTCATTTCTTCATTTAATTCCAGAAATTTCTAGAAAAGCAAAAAAATATTTATTTCAATTAGATTAATTGCTTTGTATTGCTTTATCTCTTTTATATTGTTAAAATACAAAACATAGTGTAGCTTTTATTTTATTAGATTAGTTTGCTATTTATTTCCATAGATTAAATGCATACATGATAATTAGTGGACCATAATAAGAACAAACATACTGTAGTGATCCACGGGTCCCCCAATCGAATGGGTCCAAACTGCTTAAGGACATAGATATTGGACTCCATATGTTTGGCCTTAGAATACCATCACGGTACTCAGAAAAAATTACATAATTAAACATTTTAAACATCGCGGCCAACACGGTTTATGAATATTAGACTGCCCTTGGAAACAGGGTCTAAATTTCACTTATGACCATGACCAAAGAGATTTTATGGTTGTGATTTAGAGGTCCCGGAACCAAAAAATCCCAAAAACGAATTAGATCATGACACCAGATTACACACACTAGTATTTAGGACATCCCCACTTCTACCATACATTATTAGACAACTGAATGTTTTGAATGGAAAAGCTCATCAAGTCCTCACGTTCTAGGGTGAACTAGCTAACCACCCATAGAGCTAGTGGAACCATGCCTCTCTCTCATTTATTCCATGACCTTATCTGGGAATTGTTGCAAGGCACCCATTTTTTCCACGCATCCCAAAACCATTAGAAAGTATTTCCATGGAGCTTGACATTGATTGGAGTCTTCATGTGGATTTCTTTCTGACCCATCCATTAGACCCATTCAGGTTAGAAGGGACTTCCTTTCCCTTGACGATCAAATATCGATATTGCGCATCGAGGAAATTATTTTTCCTTGATAGATTGTCCATCCCATTCCCACTTAGTTTTGTCTGCATACCTCATATTCACTATATTTTTCTATCCATATCCATCCACTCATTTCCACATCATCCTTCCTAACTTGAACTTCAGAGGTCAAATGCGATTGAAGGTCATGTGTCGATTTTCATTCATATAGTGACGTGTAACAACAGGCGTTTGAAACATTGAAGAAAAGGCTAACTATTGCACCTATTTTGTGTTTTCCTTTGTGGGAAAAACCCTTTCATGTTCGTATTGATGCCTCAGGTATGGAAATTGGTGTAGTATTGGCGCAACTAGGAGAAGGAATTATGGATCATCATATTTGTTTTGTGAGCAAGGAGTTGACACCTGTTGAGCATAATTACACAAAAAATGAGTGTGAAGATTTGTCTCTGATCTATGTGCTACATAAGTTTAGAAATTACTTGTTGGTGACCCCATTTATTTTATAAATAGATCATATGGCACTCAAGTGCTTGGTCAACAAGCCTATTTTACAATGGAACATATGTAGATGGATACTTCTGTTTTAGGAGTTTGATTTCACATTTGTTGTGAAACCTAGGAAGATTAATTCAAGGCCTGATCATTTATCAAGGATCAATTCTGGTGAGGATGTGTAGAGCATTGAGGACACGATGCCAGATGCAAAATTTTTTTGGTTAAACCATGTGCCCACAGGATTAGAAGATATTGCAGTATTTTCACGCACTAGAAAAACACTTGAAGGAATGAATACCTTAGAGAAGAATAAACTTGTAACATGTGCAACACCTTACCGATTTATTGGTGGAGATTTGTAAAAGTTAGGTCATGATGAAGTTTTGTTCCGTTGTGTCTTAGATCATGAGCGTGAGGATATTATGGAAGAAACTCATGGGGGGATAATATGAGGTCATTACACTTGTGATGCTACATCGCACAAGATTTTGGTGGCTGGAATTTTGTGGGTGACTTTTTACAAATATACTAAGAAATATGTCAAGGCATGTGACCATTTTCAACATCTTGGGAAGCTTGGGCATAGATATGAGATTTTTTTGTAGCCTATTGCAAGTGGTGAACCTTTTGATAAGTGGGCTATTGACTTTGTAGATCCTATTTCACCACCTACATGTAGGACTAACATAAACTACATTATAAATTTCATAGACTATCTGACAAGGTGGGAAGAGGAAACACCTTCAAAGGATTGTACAACAACCATTACAACAAGATTCTTATGGGAGAATATTATTAGTAGGTATGGTTGTCCATAAGTTTTTACAAGTGAAAGAGGAACTCATTTCTTGAATGAGACGATAAAAAATTTATTGGAAGAGTTTATGGTAGCACACCGTAAGACTACTCCTTATTACCCATATGATAATGGTATTGAAAAATATTTCAACAAGATTCTTGGATAAACATTGACAAAAACAAATTGGTATTGGAAGAAAATATTGGGATGATAAAGTGTCAACTGTACTCTAGGCTTATAGGACCACTTATAAGAGGTTAAATAAGGCCATACATTTTTAGTTGGTGTTTGGCACAGAGGTTTTGTTTCCTGTTGAATTTATGTTACCATCCCTATGTATTGCATGCGTAGGTGGACTGGTTGATGAGAAAGATGTTGAAGAGCATATTGAAAAACTAATGTTGTTAGATGAGTGGCATGCTATTGTGTGTTGGATCCAAAATATTAAGAAGGCCAAACATAAAGTAGGACATGATAGGCACATTAGGAACAAGACATTTGAAGTTGACAAGATGGTTCTTCTGTATGACTCCAAGTTTGCTCGCCATCCAAGGAAATTAAAGTTTCATTGGTTGGGACATTTTTTAGTAACCCAAATACTTGAATTAGGCACTTATCAATTGTAGGTGCTGGATGGCACCATGTTTCTCAGTTAATTCAATGGGAGTAGGCTGAAGCCCTACTATAAATAAAGCTTCTTGGTGTTTGTAATAAGGCAATACTTCCACTTAGATTAGATTTCCCTTTCCATATGTTTCATTTTAATTCTTGCTATGCTTTTTCATTTGAGTCATTTGTTTTTGTTGTAATAAGTAGGAAGATGATTACTATCTATTGATTTTATGCGCAGAGGACCACACATATTTTTAGTGTGGGGTGAATTAGGTGAAAAGTGCATGAAAGAGAAATCCCTTAGTGAAAGGAAATTGAACTACAGGTTGGTGCATTGGAAAGAAATACAAAGGTACGAGATGGGATATAAGGATGGTGTTACAAGTGCCAAGGATGATGGTGTTCATAATAAAATTTTCTAATATTGAAGACCACATGTGAGAGAAGGGATGCGTAGTGTAATCTAAGGTAGGTAGTACACAATAAAATCCTTGGGATTAGGCATAGAGGATTATGTACTTTGGTGCATGGAGGTGTACTTAGCAAGGTATGTGGCCGAGAATTAATATGCATGCTATAACTTTACAACTGGGGCAAGGAAGAAATCAACGCAAAGTGCGGAAAAAGAAAAAATTAAAATTTAAAGCTAAGTACAGTTTTAGGTGAGGAGTAATTAATGTGGAGAATTTTTAAAAATCTATAAAAGGAATACACATGGTTTCAATTGTTACCTTGCATAGTTGAGTGTTCAATATTTTAGAGAGTGAATTGAAGTGTGGACGAGTATGAGTACATAAGCAAATCAATTGAACCTGAAAGAGAATTGAGCACAACTTGTAGTGAAGCCCCTTCGTAACAAGTGAAGGCATGAGAAGAGGTGAATCAAGACTCGAGGTTTTGGCTTACAAATTTAGGGTTTGAATAATTCATGGTCAGGGCATGCAAAATTTGAAGAACCATAAAAATAACGAAGGTAGAATATTGCAAGAGGAAACATAGGTAAGTTATTTATATATTTGAGAACATTATTAGTTAAATGGAACCAAGGAGAGTCACGAATAAGAACAAGGAACCCATCGTAGAGGAAGCATTGGAGGAGTGGTACATAGAGATTCAGTTTCCAGAGGAGGTCATCAAGGGCATAACATGGAAATATTAGTTGACAAAATGTAAGATAAACAATCTTAACCGCCGCACGTAGAAGACCTTGAAATATATTAATGAGGAGACTCTGGTTAAAACTAACTTAAGGACTGTAGATGGAAATAGGATTTATGATGATGTTGTGCAAATAATTTTGGAAGTGTTGGAGTGATTCAACTATTAGAACTACCTTTCTTTGGGAAACCATAGAATTTGTACCAGTGGTTTGTATCATGTGTCCCTGAAGACTATTTCTATTTTGTAGGCATACGAATGAGACTTACAGGTTATTTGATAGGAAAAGTGATTGGTTTACGTAGTTTTTGGTGAGAAATCGAACCAAACTTGGATGATGAGGTAGGAGTTGAAACTGCAGTAGTCGGGCTAAATCACCATAAAGGGGGCCACACAATGGATGTATCCAATATTGAAGACAATGTTACATGGGTGTTTGCGCACCTAGTTAGCTGCAAGTTAGGTGCATCTGAAAGATGGAAAGAGGTAAAAAGGCATTGGTTACATATTGCGCATAAGATGGAAAACAAGACATATTACAACATAAAACAGTAAATTATAGAAAACATTATTGGGGATGAACACATACAGAAAGAGAAAGGCTTGGGGACCAATATTACTTTTTTTCGTATTTTTTGAAATTGGTGTGCCAGACGGGCCAAAGGACAAGATGTGGGTGTATCCCTTGGAGAACAATTCACCAACCTAGAGGTTTGCCAACTTTACTTGCATATGTAGTATTTTTGGCCCCTAAAAGTTATGCATGGATAAATGGTATAGAAGGATGCATGATGCTTTTGAAGGGAAATGGTGTATTCCAAGAGAATTAAATGTGGTTTTGTATGGAAAAAAAAGCTTGAAGCATATCAAAATTTCTTTTTGAGAAATATTGTGTCATCAAAAAATTACTGATGTGAAGTTGTATGATTGGTGGAAGTAGGTTTGAATCCTTTAGTATCCCATTATTCACAGCCTTAGTTATGGATATGCTAAGGTTATTAGCCATAATTGTAAAAATTAAGGTGGATATGGGATCCCCGTTATACCCCTACTGTTGGCAAATAATCCCATCAGAATACCATTAACAACCACTGAAAATATAGTAGTGGTAATGCAAGCCTGAATGATTTTTCTAAATTTTCTCTGAAACCCAAATTTTGACAAAACCTTATCTAAAAAATTCCAAGGCACTCTATCAAAGGCCTTATGCATGTCTAATTTTATTGTCATACCAGTTTTTTTACTTTTATCCATGGAGTGAATGGTTTCATGAACCATGATAACCCCATCCTGAATGATCCTTCCACTTATGAAGCCACTTTTTTGTTTAGAGATAAGATCAACAAACAAAGGTTGTAATCTAGTAGCAATAATTTTGGTAAAAATAATGCTAACAACATTTACTAGGCTGATGGGTCGGAAATCCTTAAAGTCTTTAGCATCCAACTTCTTTGGGGCTAGCACAATATGAGTATTATTCAACTCCTTTATTAGATTTATTGTTCTATTGAATTCATTTACAAATTTCAATAGATCTTCTGAGCATATATCCTAGCATTTTTGAAAGAAATTAGTAGAAAAACCATCTGGTCCTAGTACCTTGTCTCCTTCAAGTGCAAAAAGTACCTTCTTCATCTCCTCAATGGATACATGTTTTGTAAGACTTGTGAATCTATCCTCTTATGGATTCTATTCTTGAGACAAAAGCTATAAAGGCTATTCTCATATTCTATGAAGTGACTTTTGGTCAAAAAGTCAACTTTGACAAAAGCTAGATGTATTTTTCAATACTCCTAATGATAGACAGAAAATTATTGCACTCATTTTGGGGTGTAAAATCATCTCTTTACCCACTACCTATTTAGGGTTACCTTTGGGCACTAATAGAATCTCTAATGTTGTTTCGAATGCCTTATTAGATAGATTTCACAAAAAAAAATGGTTGGATGGAAAGGAGTTATTATTTCTAGTGCTGGAAAATGTTTGTTAATCAAAAGCACACTTTAGAACTTGCCCATATATATCATGTTAATGTAAAACATTCCAGCAACAATTTTGGACAACATTGAGAGAGTTCAAAAACACTTTTTGTGGCATGGGATTGAAGAAATATTTAGATACCATTTAGTGGCTTGGGATCAGGTTTGTATACCAAAAAATATTAGTGGACTGGGTATTAAGGATATCAGAAAGATGAATGTTGCTTTAATTTCCAAACTTGATTGGATACTTCTAAAGGAAAAACAACCTTGGACCAAATTTATTAGGATAAAATACTTGGCTAAAAAAATGTGAATTCATTCCTTTACAGACAACACCTTCCCACTGGTTCCATTTTCTGGAACAACTTGCTCCAAATCAAACATATTCTTATCAAAGGTTGTAGATGTAAAGTTGACAATGGTAAGGATATACATTTTTGGCAAGAAAACTAGACTGATTTCAAGCTAAGTGATAAATTTGGTTACCTAAAAGACAATTTAAGTGAGAAATATGGAAATAAAGTAAAATATTACATTAAATGGGCTTGAAACAAGATAAATTGGAAACAACTCAAAGTGGATAAGGAAAAATTACAAATTGTTGTCTCCTCTTTGCAACAACTTTCTCTCATTCCTATAAATCAAAAGGATAGCAAGGATGAGCTACTATGGGTTGATTTTTTTTATGGGGACTATACTGTCAAATTGGGATACAATTATTTTTTTGATAATAATCAAAGTGGTATAAACTAGAGTAGAATATGGATGCCCGAGTTAACCCCAAAAGTTGATTTATTTATGTGGCTTGTTTTAAAAGGAAAGATTCTCACTAATGATAATCTAATAAAAAAGGGTTCCATTATGCCCAACAAGTGTTGCATGTGAAAAAAGAGGCTGAAGACATCAAACATCTTTTATTGCATTGTGAATATGCTTCAAAGGTATGGAGTATTATCTTTGCAAATTTCAATGTGTATTGGACCCTTGCTAATGCCTTCTTGTAGATCTAGGAGCAACGTGATCCACTATATAAACATTGCATGATAAGCATGATAAGAAGATTATGGAATTTGGTCCTACCTCATACTATATGGAGATTGTGGAAAACTAGAAATGATATCATTTTTAGGAATAATAGACAGGTATGTAATAAGATATTTAAGGAAATTTTTGTTGTTTTCAAGGATAACATTGAAAGGTTTAGGCCCCCAAAAAATAGATCATACCTCAAGGAAGAAGATCGTATACTTGTTGCTTAGAAGATTGATACTCACAATATACATAGGAATGATCAAAATACCATTGATAGATCAACAATTCATTAGATTCAACCACCCATATTATGGTACAAGTTGAATTTTGATGGAGCTTCCAAAGGAAATCTTGGGGCATCAGAAGGAGGTGGTGTGATTAGAGATCACAGAGGCTATCTTGTTGTTGCATTTACAGGAAAAATGGGCCACCAAACAAACCACTATTCTAAAGCCATGACATCATTATAGAGGATAAGGATTGTAAGGGATTACAATATTTCCAATATTGTAATTGAAGGAGACTCTTTGAACATAATAAACCTTCTAAATCAAGTTCAATCCCCTAGTTTGACTATTAGGGATTTCATTTAGGAATTGATTGAGATTTGTAAATCCTTTGCAAACTACCAAATCATCCATTCCTATCGTGAAGGTAACAATGTGGTGGATAGTCTTACTAACTATGGTGTTACTAATAATATGCAAAATTGGTTTAGTGATGAATTCTCCTTAGCAAGGTACATAATGACATCATCAAAGATAAATATGATATTCAAAATCATCATTAAGGAGTCCTCTGATGCTTTAAGAGTGATTATATCCTTCGCAAGCAAGGTCATTAATATCACTCACACTTCGCATGATTTTTGGTTATGAAAAGGTGTTGTTGAAAAGTGGTGTTAGGGATGAAACATTACAGTTGGGAACCAAAGAAATAATAACAGCAAAAATGGGTGGAACTCCATGCAAAACAGAACCCATTTTCGACCTAGCTTGGAAGGATGATGTGATATTATGGACTTATTTGCAACTGGGTGGGGTCTCTAACCTCATTGAAAAAATGTAGGGTCACGATCAAGACATTTCTATTCAATTCGCGGTTGGGTGGAAATAATGGAATGGTTGAATATGGGGAGATCTATGTTAATATCACTACAGAACTCATTACTGAGGTCAAAGGGTTGAGCTTAGAAGGGGCTAGATTCTTCAGTAAAAGGGTCAACAAGAATACTGAAGCCAAGAAATTCCTTGCAAATGGTAAAAATATTGAGTTTGTCACGGCAGGTATAAAAGTTACCTCCATTCTAGATCCCTTCGATGAAATAGCAAGGATGATTGTCAGGTATGTCACTTTAGAAGGTAGATATGTGATGGTTCCTCTCAAACATTTGGTTTTCCTAAATCATTTTAGAAGTAATTTTCATGTTATATTTTTGCATTATCTCTTAAACACCTTGGAGCACTATGTTATTGAGTTTCAAAACCAAACTCGTGCTACCCCCTTCACCAAGGTATCATCCCGTTGCTTCATCAAAATTTTCTTTCACATCATCGCTCAATCCCAATTTCCCCTAACTCCATTGCCGCCACCACCACTTCTGAGCGTAGAAAAATCAGAACTAAAAACCATAAATCAACCCTTCCTCTCCTAAAGGGTAATCCATAGCAGTAAAGAAATTGAATTGAAAAAAAATATGCTTCATATTAGAAATCCTAGGGATAATTATGCTAAGGAAAGGGAGGAAGGAATTCTTAATAGAATTGTTAAGTTGGAATAGGAAGTTGGAGACCTGAAAGAAGAGCTCAAGAAAATTTGTAAGAAAGAAGGAAAAAGGAAGATGCATAATGACCTTGACAAGGACAATGAGTAAACTTTACAAATCTACAAGAAGCTTAATTCTATGGACAATATACTGGGTAATGCAAAAGGTAGGCATTATTTTACCATTTCTATGCTCAAGGCAATTTACAACTTCATGAAGCAACATGTCAAAAGTGTTTGTATACTCAGTGACATTCCTGCTACCATCTAGGAGTCAGATTCAACAAAGGACTTGGTTCTCTCACAACAGGATAAAAAGGATCCCACCCATGTCACTGGCCTGACATTATTCACATCTCTGCAGAAGATAAAGACAAATATTGATAAAGTAGTCAACTAAAGAGGATTTTTCATGCTTCCAGATTTCTATTTTGATGCTGAAAGGATGTTGTTTTCATGCTGATTTGTTACAAATTTGACACTTTTTGTTCCCTATTTATAGATTTTTTTAAAACTATAGTTGGTCCTCATGTACATCCTAGATTCCGATCCTTTTTTGATGTTTTTACTGCATTATCTGGCTTTTGATCCTTCTTGTAATATGGTATATTCCCTTCAAAACTATATAATTCTTTTTGTTTCTCTATCTAACTTGTGAGGATTTATGTAATAGGGTATATTCCCTTCAAAAATATTTACCCCTGATAAAAAAACATTTTTGTTTGGGTAGATTCTTTATGAATACTAGAGAGAAAATCCCATGGTGTAAGTTACCATTTGCATTTAGCGTGCACTATTTCAAGGACTTCGCCAAAAGGTTGTATAGTGCCAAGAAGCTTAGATTTGATACAAACAAAGTGGACACAAATTATCATATTCTGCAAAAAAAAAAATTGTCTATCCCAACAAGGAGGCTTACAAAGAAACCATGGAGTCGGATAATATTGACATTACTCCTAAATCCATAGCGGTTGCGAAGAAAGAGGCTGTGCACATATATGTGTATCTCAAGACCAAGATTTAAGAATGGGATTTTTGTTTGCTGGAGAAGACTTATCACTTCCATAACCTCCCAAAGGAAAGAAGATGCTTGGAACTAAAAGAGTGCGTGTGGTTACTCCTCCAAGGTAGGAAGAGGAAGAAGTAAAGATTGACCTTGAGGCTAAGGAGACAGAGAAAGAGGATAGTGGCGCGTTGGATCAGACTAGAATATGGGAGTTGTGTAGAACAAACAATGATCCAAGTGTTGGTGCAGGGACCTTGCTAGCTCATTAAGATGACCGTTAATAATTTACCCTATCAAACCACGCCCATAAAAAGAAAAGAAGATGAGGTGCAAGTATGTACCTAAGGATTACAATGAAGAGGAAGGGTTATCAAACAAAGATGGGCATATTACATAATCATTATATTTTTTCAATGTGTGAGGAGAAGGTGAGCACCAAGAATGAGGCCCAAGAGTGTAAAGAGACTCAACATGACATGGGAGTATCCAACGAACGTGAGGAGAAAGATCCCATTGGTGGTGATACGGAAAAGGGAGAACAATGGGGAGGAACAAACATAGGTGAGCATGAAGATGGTTTAGGTGGAATGGGAGAAGGGATACTTGGAAGCATTGAGACACATGTACCTACAGGTAGGCGGAATGGTAGGTGTAATGGTGAAGAAGTGTTGTGGATGCCAGACCTTTGGTATGTTAATGACCCTACTAAAATCATTCGTGCAAGGTTTCAGAGCACACTTGCTCTTGAGAAGCTATACTGATGGGAAATGTTGAATCTTGAGGGTGCGAACATGCACATTAGGAAGCATATTTCCTAGAGTATGCAGATGTATATAGATGAACCTGAATTTGATGTGAGTGAGGAAGTATTCATTAGGTGTAGAAGGAAGAAGGTGCCTTAGGAAACACACATAATGGTGAAACCTAGAGAATTCACAGATAAATAGGAAAGCAATTCCTTAACAAAGATGACCGATGAGGTCACTCATAGAAATTTGGATAAGGGGGCCACCCTTAGAGCCTTGTTAGAGGATAAAAATAATATAGAAGATAAAATCAGGTGGCTAATGAAAGAGAAGGAGAGAGTAGAGCGTAAGGCAAAGACTGTTTTAGATATGGCTGAGCAAATAGGAGATGAAATCTTTGATGAGTACCCACAATATGAGGATAAGGTATCTGGAGCATTTCCCTCTTGTGCTGCACTACTTATAGTGTTTGGTACATTTACTATTAAAATAAAATACAAGTGTGTAAGTGCACCAAGTAAGAGAGAGATAGACACATGAAGAAGGAACATAATAAGAATATTATAGCGCTCCAAATTGTAGAGTATGATGTCATGATACAAATATTGAAAGATGAACTGAAGAAGAAAATAGGGTGCTGAGAAACTGCGAGGATCCAAAGAAGATCTTGAAGGCATATACCATCCAGGAAGATAACAACATGATCAACAGCCAAGCAAGATGAGTCACTAGGGAGGGAAGCCAAGTTGGTTGATGTTGATCAAAAGTCACGATGTGTTCAAAGCAGTGGCCAGGAAGCAACACAAAGAGAGAATAGAATAGTTAGGGTCACTCGGTGATGCGAAGGATGGATGTCATGTAGGGAATGGTTTCAGGACTTTTCAGGGGTAAATATGAGATCTCAAGCACAAAGGGGAAGGTATGAACTCGAGAAGACATGGAGAAGATAGTTGGGACAATCCCAGATGCTGCGAAGAAAGGGATGATAGAGTGGAATGAACTGAAAATCATAATCAATAAGGAGTACCCTGAAATTTTGGTGCTAGGAGAAGTACAAGGATATCTGACGTGCACTATGAAGACTTCTATCCTTTGTAAAAAAAATTGTATACAATAATTCCTTTTTCATTTCATTCTTTATTCATTATAACTTGGAGAGATAAGATGTGCAACCTCATTGCCAAGAATGGCAATGTAATTAGTGTGGGGTAATGTTGGGTTGGAAAATTTTTACTTAGTGTTAGAAGAGCATGCAGAACAATGGGGTATGCAAGTGGGGTGTGTGAGTGCATGCGTAAGAGTCGAGTTGAAGTCGGCACACACCCAGAGAGTCTAAACCTAGGACTTAGCTGATTTTGCATGTCACAAGATAAAAATTGGAAAAGCGATTGGAGTGCGGCCTAAGTAAGGATAAAATCAAGAAGACTTCGTAGCTAAGCAAGAGCTATTTTTGGACTAAAGTAGATATAAAATGTCATGCATAGTTTGAGCTAATAATAGGATTAAAATCATAGTTTATTTATAGATTAATCTATTATTAGGATTGATAAAAAAAACATGCACTGCTTTATTGATGTACACATGGCTATTTTTAACATGCAGTCTATTTTGAGATGTATGAGCAGTGAAAGGAAATTCCCCACCCCTATATAAATGTATTGTTTTTATTGTTTTGGGTACCACGTATGACAACCCGTGATATAATAGAGTTATGTTGATATGATATTCTAGCGCACATGACTCTTTGGTGACTATTTTTCTGTATTCAACTTATGTTATGTAATATTTTGGTTATTAATGGATAACATTATGGTTAGTATTATGGTAATTGATGTATCTGAGTAGGGTGATCACATAGTGTAATTAATCTTAGTAATGGTTTTATCTGTTATGTTTCCTTATTACATGTGTTTCCTTATGATAATGATCTACATCTAAATGTATGCTTTGACAATGGTAATCATGAACATGCATGCTAACATCTTGACAAGATGGTGCAAAGGAGGGACCTAATATCTTCGTGTGCTTTGGGTGAGCACTCAGATCTGACTAAATGAATTTCCGGTGTGTATAACATATTTAGGTGGTAAAAAAAAAAGGATACAACCCCCTATGGTCACTTTCCTTCCTAGTTTCCACAATTTACATTTCATCATTCCACACTTCACTTGTCCACTTGGCACACATTTTACTACATGCTCTACAGGATCATGAGGTACACATATTTTATCTACTTTATGTTATAGATTATTCACTCAACAACATAAAGTGGAGGAAAATTTAGACACTAAATCACACACTTGGGTACATTTCTAGGTCCTAAATAAACACTAGCATTCATATGATTCCTAAGTAAGAAAACTAGTAATTGAAGACTGTCTTTTTCCTCTTATCTTTATTTCTTGTTAACTATTTGGTCTTATACACCCTAAAACCCAATTGGTATTTTACTTATTTATATTTTATGACTTTAGAGACCAGTGCCAACCAAGGACAGTAGTGCCCATGTGCCCCTATATCCTCTGGGAACCCCTGACCCTTTTCCACCTTACTTGCTTATTTTGTGTGTCGTTTATCTTTTGAGCATCTTTTTCACTTATGGGTTTGCCTTCCAGTTTTCAATTACAAAATTAAAACAAGGCAATCATATAAATACATAGTTATGTGTTCAAAATGAGGGACCAAACACTAAGTATATACTATAATCACCTAAGCTTGCATCCAAAGGCACCTAAAACACTTGAAGGAATCCATCTAACATCCATTCAAGGGACAAGGGAATGCATTTTCTGCATACATAACATATGAAGGGGAATTTCTTTATTCCATCCACACATTCTATTTTTATTGCTACATCTAGCTACAACCCGCTATTAAGTGCACTTACACAAGAACATCCTAGGGAATGATTCTTACACACACTCACCAAAACTATATGGATTTTTATATGTAGTGAAGCTCTTGGTTGTAATTTCACTCTCAAGGTGACCATCGAGGTCAGTCTGACTCCCCATTTTACATCTTTATTTTTTTGGATTTGATGTGGTTTGTGGGATTTTGCAGGTGATATCTATTTTGAAGTTTATTGGTGCCCTCGACGATAAAAAAATGACACATAGACGATCAACATGGAATATTTGTGACACTTATGTGACACTTTATATATTATATTCTAACCATTTGCATAGTCACGGGTGCCTAGTATCTGTCCCTAGTGCTTGGGAGCCCTTGTCTAGCCGTGGGCACCCATGTCTGGATATATTAGGTAGATTTCAAGTGTAAGCTATCAAATGTAGAAAGTACCTAAAATTCAAAACATGGGAGGTTTTTGTTATACCTATACCGATAATCGCAATGTCAGAATGGTTGAACGTGAACAATGGATAAATGCTCCTCATTTCGCTAAGTGAAGATACCTACAAGAAAAGACAGCTAAATAAGAAATATTAGATAAAATGGGTTGGTGAGCTTCTCAACAAAGGTTGATTCCAGGAATTGAAAGTGACTTCCTTGGAGGGTGTTAGTTCATTTTGATATAATTAAGTGAGTTGATAATATTAATAAAATACATAACAATAATGATGAGGATAAAAAGTAAAACTCAAGGTGAAAAGGAAGATCCTATTACGCTTCATAGGTGGCCTAGGCTAAAGTGGCAGCAATCTGGATAGATTCAAAGTAATCATACCAGTAGTTTGTGGTTACTTTTTAGATTTCAGGAAAGAACTCGAGTTGATTATCAATGTCCTCGATGTCAAGTGTGAATATGATAGCGCATAGGGTGAGCTCATGGAGGATGTCAAATTATTCCCACACAAAATTTTGTTAGATGATCAGGAGATCGTAGATGCTTGTGATTGGATGTGACTGACCTAGAACAATCATCTATAACATAAACATGCCTGCAATAGACAAGTTAAATACATGGATATATATGAAAATTGATAAAATGCTATGATTTGATTAAAATAATTTCGTAGTCAAAAATCACAGGTGATTCAAAGGAATCACTGGTGATTTAGAGGAATCATTGGTGATTTAGAGGAATCATTGGTGATCCCTATAAAAAAATAATTTTCTCAAAAAATGGAAAACTGATGCAGACAAAGATCTAAATTGATGAATTTTTAAATGTTACAAGATAAGGACAATGGTAAATTAAAATAGGAATACCTTGCAATGTGAAAATAAGCTATGAAATGTCTAAAAAGGACTATTGAACTAATGATGTTGATTACTGATTGCTTAGAGAGATTATTGAGGACTTTGATGCATAAATTTATGTGTTGTTGCTCCTTGAGGGGGTTTAATGTTATTATTGGGATTGGATATTTCTAGGGTGGCATGGCTTCGCTGTTGGGCTCAAAGAAAAAAATGCACATACATTTAAAAGGTTTCAAAAGATCCATGAAACAAGAATTGTAACTTATATTTATAATCATTGGTGATTTTTAGAATCATTGATGATGTGAAAAATTCGGGTGAAGTGTTTAGAAATGGTTTCAGCCACTTCCAAAATAGGATTTTTGGGTATGGGATGATGAAAAATGGTTGGGGAAAGAGGTTAGGTGAGTTAAGAGGTTGGGAGGTTAAGATGAAATGGGTTAGGGATGGTTTAAAGATGGTTTGGTGGGCTTAGAGGAGTTATGGTAAACTTGGGTGAGTAAATGTGATTTATGGGGTGTAAAAATTGATTTTATGGGGTGAGGAGGATGACTTAGGTAATGTTTATAGTGATAGTTTTTGTAGAAGTAATGTGCATATGTGGGGAGTAGGCAGGTGATGAAAACCTGATGTCTACATTTGTCACTTTTTGTTGAGTGGTTTATGAAAGACAAACTATTGGACAAAAATGGTTTGAGATGGGTTTTTTTGCTTAGATGGGTTATCCCCCTCAAACTGGGGGTAAATGCGTGAATTTAAAATGATCACCAATTCTATTGAGTTGTTTGGATGCTTTTACATGTGTGCTCCATTTTAAGTTTCCCCAAGATGAGGTATTGAAACAAGGTTGGTGCTATTGAGGAATCAAATGATAGGGGAACCAAAGGGTTTGTGTCCTATAGATGTATGATTCATAGGAAGAAAATAAGGCTGCAAGGATGGGATTTTTGAGACCAGGGATCTAAGTGATAGGGGAACCAAGGGGCTCATGTCTTATAGACATATGGCTTACAAATTCAAGATGGATTATTGATAAGGGATAGCTTTCAATGGGTTTTTCTACGTAATCAGGGTAATCTTTGGTTGGATTGGTTGGTACGAGGGGGGTTTAAGGCCCTCAAAAGGAGGCACATGCTGGAAAAATGTGTTATTTGGATTAATTTAATAGTTTTCCAAATGACATGGATGTTTTTTTAAAGTGTGTTGTGATAATTTAAGTGGAATCACATGAAATTTATGAAAATCATTGGTGATTAAATGAATCGTTTGTGATTCCATGGTGGGAAAAATAACCCTCTATAAATGGTTGGATTTACCATTGTAAATTCATTTTACTATTTGCATTTGAGATTTGATTTAGTGTATTTTGATAAATTGAGGATGTAGGAAGACTGAGCAGGTAGAGGAGGCCCATCTTAGGAGATGTAAGTACCATTTTTTGATGTTTTTGTGTTTTATTTTATTTTTTAATTTTTAGGTTTTTAGGCCCATGTCAAGGCACATTTTTCGAGACACTAGAATCACCAGCAATTTGGGAAAATCATTTGTGATTGGTGTGAAATGATGATGATTATGATGAATTGTTGGTGACTGCTGTGATTTTTTTTGTTTGTGTCATTTTGATTAAATTAAGTTCTAATGGATGTTTTGTGTTTTTGGAATGCAGGTGAGGGAAAACTTGACTATTCAAGACAATATTCCATTAGTTTTTGAGGATGTGCAAGCCTCTTTATCAAATTATGAATGGTCTCATTTAGAGGATGTTGGTTTGGGAGTGATGCACCATTATAGGCAGACCCACAGGTAGTAGGGGTTATTACGTGCATTAGTGGAGAGATGGGATCCCGTTACTTTTAATTTTTAGCTACTGACGGGTGAGATTTCTATCACCATAAAGGATATACATAGGATTCTGAGGTTGCTTGTGAAAAGGGGATCTACTTGATTGATGAGACAAATTTACTTGGTGTGATGAGGAGGCTAAATGGTGACAAAACTAATGGATTGGATTTTTCATTAGGGGGATTTTCATACGGGGTTTATATAGTCCCAAGATAGAGGGTCATAATTTCATGACCTTGATGATTACTAGGATCAATTGTTATGATTTTCCTAACTCTGTTGATGGTCGATTTCCATGGATGATGACTGGTTTATTAGTCGATATGATGGAGCAACGAATTATTTTTTCATGGGCCCTTGTGATACTTTCCCATAACTACAGAAAGTTATGGGTGTGGAGAATAAGGAAGAAGTTTGGGATTGATGTTGTTTTCTTATTACAGTTTTGGTCATACGAGCACATTATAGTGGCTCAGCCTAGGGGTTTGTTATGTGGTAGTTTAGTAGTGTTGGATGAGATGGCTGGATTTTTCTGATGGTGATCGAATAGAGGAGAGGTAGGCCAATGTAAGGTGATGAGTACTATCAGCAACTCCTTGATAGATTATGGGATGATGATATTAGATGGAGACCATACATTATATTTACAACATGACAAGGAGAGGAGGGTGAGCTTACGACCACCAAAAAAGATATGTGGGTACTAGGCTGATGACTAGGAGAGTGGGAGTTGATCAGATCCAATCACATCAGGTGACAGTTTGGACTTGTTCAGGATGTTTCAGAGGTGGTGATAACCTATAGACGTGATGATGGAGATGTGGACACACCATTTCCAAAAGTCACAGTGATTTACATCATTGCCGATGAGGAGGGGGAAATGGGAGTAGATGATTAGGGTGTATCTATGGCAATAGATGATGCCGAGGTCGTAGAGGTGTATGTTTCCTTACGGTAGGATCAACCTTCCAGAGTTAATAGACAGGTACAAACCCGTGTAGAGATGACTGCTCGTGGTGATGGTGAGGGAGCTAGTGGTGAGGATGTTGTTGGAGGTGATGATAGGATAGATTTAGAGGCCACCATTACTCTATTAGAGGCCAAGAATTCCATGATATTGGATGAGTGGGATACTTTGACCGTGGAGAGAGATATTTTGATAGGTGAATGGGATAGCTTGGGTCAGTGGATGATGTCGTAGATGATTTCGAGAGGTATAGGTAGCAACAAGAGGTCTTGAGAAAGGCCCTTGGTATCACAAGTACCTCAGTGTCAGGGGCCAAGATGGAGGAAGTGAGGGCCCAAGCTAGCTATTAGATGGGACCACCTATTAGTGTTATCTTAGCTAGTTACCAATATTTGTGTGAGTAATTAGGCTACTACGAGGAGATAGTTTTACAGAGGCTTCCTGATGAGCCTTGTTTTGTAATATATCACATGTGGAAATGGGAAGGACCCAATGGTATTACAATGAGTGTGGCTCAGATAGAGGTGGTCCAAGTAGAGGACTAGATGGAGGTGAGGGTGGTGATTAGGGGATTAGCATCCGGATGATGAAGGTTCAGTTCATGCAGTAGATGCAATAGTTTTTATGTATATGACTCTTTTTTAAGCGTACATTTGATGTATAGTTTTGATATATGGATTTTTGAGACTCCAAATGATGTATAGTGATACATTGATATGATATATCGTTATTATTTTGAATTTGATTTGTGTGTTGATTTATTTTAATGTGTTTCTTTAGATTGATAATGTAATATTGATGTGATTATGGTTTTTTTAGATGTATAGATGTTGATAAATGATGATGGATGTTAGATGTTAGATGTTTTAGATTGATGTTAATTTTGGATTTGATATTTTTAAGATATATATTCGGTTGTGAGGTGTATGTCAAAAATGTGTCTTATTCATGGATAATAATAAAATGTGAAATGATTTCCTTTGGATTAGATTTTATACATATGTGATGGTATATTGTTGAGAGAATGCACTTTGCACTTTTTGGCCTTATAAAAGATGTTAACACATGACTAACAATGGGTAGTTACATGTAGGTCCTTGTATATGGATGAAAGTGAAATGTATACCTTCCTAATACATGGGAAGGGTAGACACATGTATGTTGTGTGGGAGAATAGGTTCTCCTTTTAATGGGGTCATAGGAAGATTCCTAGATATACATTTTTTTATGCAAACTGATCGATGCGAGAATTTTTCTTTAATGGGAAAGTTAATTGATGCAGGAAGATTTCCTAGGATGATTTTGATATTTTGACATTTTTGAAGGATGGTCAATGTGGGAAGCCTTTTTACAGTGGTCTACAATTTTTTAATTTTTCTTTTGGATAGCCATCCTTTGAGGGGTCAATCTATAATTTACAGGAATTTTTCCTTTATTTGGATATTTAATAGTTTTCCTCCGAGGGATTAGTCTATTTATTTTGATAAGATGCATCTAAAGATGCTTTTAACTTTATTTTTAGCCTGAGGGTAGACCTAGTAGACCATTTCGAGGAGGGGAAAATATGTGTGCACAGACATGTGTATCCAGTAACATTTCTTATGTTGGTATACAAGGTGGATGGATGTAATTATTGTAGAGTTCTTTAAGGAGGAGCTTGTTGATGTGAAATATGTGATTAACAGAGTCGTGGTGCTCATATTTAAGGTTTTTGAGGATAATAACGGTAAACCACATACTTTCATATCATTACAATGATGAAATGACGACTTAGTGATGGAATAAGTTCTTTTGATATGACTATTGTCATGACGGTCAATGCGTAAATAGTATAAATGCCACAAGTGAAATACATTTAAAGTATCCTTTTCATGTGTACCATCAAGGGAGGATAGACGACAAGTTCCCAACCCATACTTGTGAGTGATGATGTATGAACTGATCCAGTTAGGGGAAAACATTCCGCGTTTACTCCTTTCTAGAGTAGTGAAATTTTTATTTTGCTTGAGAATGAGATCACCTATATTAAATTCATGTTCCTTTAAATGTTTGTTATATGCATGCTTGATGCACTTTTAATAGACATGATGATGTTCGAGGGTTGTTAGATGTCATTCATCTAAAAAACCTAATTGTGATAGGCATTCCTGATGATAATCTTCATCAGGGATAAAATCTCTGAGAGATACGTGGAGTGATGGGATTTTAACTTCAAAGGGTAAGATCTTCTCGAAACCATAGACTAGAGAAAAGGACATAGCACTTGTAGGAGTGTGGATACTAGTACGATAACACCAGAGAGAAAACATGATCTAGAGATGCCAATTCCTGCCTGTTTGATCAACGGTTTTCATAAGAATTTTGTTAAGTGTTTTATTAGAAGCTTTAGCTTGTCCAATTTCTTGTGGATAATAAGGTGATGAAAATATTAGTTTGATGTTGAATGTGTCTCATAATTTCTTGAATTATTTATTATTAAAGGATTTTCCATTATCAATGACTATATTATTAGGGATGTTGAAGTGACATATGATATGTTGATAGATGAAATCGTTGATTTTTTTCTTTAGTAGATACTAAAGGAATGGCCTCTACCCATTTAGTGAAGTCTTTAATATCTATGATAATTGACCGGTGTTTTTGTGATGAACAAGGTTGATGAGGCCTATGAGGTTTAACCCCCATTGTGAGAAGGGTCATAGATCTTGAGTGGGATTTAGAGCCAAATTGGGAATGTGAGTGTGATTAGAATGTTATTAGAATTTAACACATTTCTGGACACACGTAAAATAATGATAATTGATAGTAGGCTAGTAGTAGCCCATTTGAAGGACACACTTAATGATAATTGTCCCATTAAAGTGTTTACCACATATGCCATCATGAAATTCTTAAATGACTTTAGTTGATTCATGAGATTTGAGACATCTTAATAAGAGACCATTAAATTCACATTTATACATAACTCCACCTACAATGGCATATTGGGTAGCACATTAAAGGAAAGATCACTTAGCATTTCTAGACAAGTCTAAGGGAATTTTTTATTTCGAAAGATAGTTGAATATATTAGCATACCAAATGTCTGTTGGATTGTTTTTATGAGATTGATAGAAGGTAGTTCATTGTGGGATGGTTGGTCATGTCTATGTATAATGATGAATAATTTAAAATTTTTGGTTGATATAGGGAGGAGTGATGTAAGAGAAACCATGGTGTTTGAAAATTTTTTAGAAGATTGTGAAACTATTTGGATGGTGTAATGATCAAAAGCTTCTAAGAGGAATTCAACAATGGCTTTATATTTTTGTAAAATCTCATTTTTACATTGATAAGTTCCTTTGATTTGGTTGATGAGAAGTTGTGAGTCTCCATAGATGTCCAAGATTTGAATGTTGAGTATGAAAACAATTTAAATGCCCATGATTAGAGATTTTTTTTTGGCCATATTGTTAGTACATTCAAAATCTAGTTTGAAACGTATAGGGATAAGAGTTCCCCAAGGAGGTATAATAACGATACCGATAACTCCCCTTTGATGATACTTAGAACCATCAAAGAACAATGTCATTTTGAGAGGAGTGTATTCATGATTGATAATATTGATAGATTCGTCAGGGAATTGTTCATGAGGTGGTTGATTTTAAGGAAGAGGGGCTTCAGTGAGTTGATCGTCAATGGCTTGTCCTTTGATAGATTTTTGCAAGATGAATTTAAGGTAAAAATCAATCATGAGCATGAGCCATTGAGTCATGCGGTTGTTGTGATATGGCTTGGAGTGCATGGTTTTAAGGGGATTAAAGCTAGTATCGACATAAGTATTGTGACTAAATAGGTAATGATTAAGTTTAGATGTTGTAAAGTACAAGGTACAACACAATGTTTTGGATTCAGTATAACATGTCTGTTATTCATAGAGAGTGTGGCTTCTATAATAAACAACCTTCTCATGACCCTAATCATATTGATGACCAAACATGGAACCCAAGGCATGATTACTAACGGATATGTAGAGGTAGAAGGGCTACCCTTCACGTGGAGCTGAAAGCACAAGTGGTGATAGAAGGTATTGTTTCAGGTCATCAAAGGACTTTTGACAGTTGTGATACCATTTATAATGTACATCCTTCTAGAGGAGATGATGAAAAGGATGAAAAGGATCTGAAAGCTATGAGATGAAACAACGTATCGATTGAATATTACCCTGAAGGCTACGAAGATGTTTTAAGTTTTATGGATGAGGAATTTTGATGATGGTTTTTATTTTGGTGGGGTCCACTCAATGCCTCGAATAGAAACAATGAACCCTAGGAGTTTACCAGTAAGAACACTAAACACACACTTAACATGATTAAAATGAAGAAAGTATTTGATAAGGTAGGAGAATATTGTGTCAAGGATAGTGAGATGATCTCTTTGTTACTTTATTTACCTAAAATATCATCAAGGTAGTCTTATACAATATTGTGGATAAGATTGTGGAAGATGTATGTCATTGTGTGCTGATAAGTGGCACCATAATTTTTAATTCCAAAGGGCATTACACAATAAAAGAAATTCCCCCCCTAAGGAGTGATGAAGGAAGTTTTGTGTTGTTCATCGCTGGTGATAAGGATTTTATTATAGCCAAAGAAGTAATCCATAAAGGAGAGCATCTCATGGCTGATGGTTAGATCGATGAGCTGATCGATGTTTGGAAGGGGAAATTCATCTTTAGGGAAGGAGAGATTGAGGTTTCAGAAGTCATTATAAATTCATAACTTACCTAAGACCTTGGTTATGAGCACTATATTACAGACCAATTGTGGGAAATCAATGGGTATGATGAAAATAGTAGAGAGTAGATGTTGTAACTCCTCTTTTATGAGAAGAGCTATGCAAGGTTGCATCCTAAGTAATTTTTTTGACGGGTTTTGTGTTAGGATAAGTGACAATATTGTGAAAAACAATATTGGGTTCAATAATTGGTATATGACTCTACAACCATGTGAAGGCTTGACTATTTTTGGATAGGAAAGTGGTGAAGTCATTTAACTCCTACAAATCTAAAGATTGACCAATTTTAACTATGTGAGGCTCCTACAGAGTTCCTATATTAATGTCGATAGTGGATTTGTTGAGAAGTTTAAATGTTTCGTGTGGTAATTTTTTTTTAAGGCAATGGTCCTTAAGGTGTGAGAAAAATTTCAGAAGCTGAGGATGGATATTTTGCAAGTTATGCAAGTATTTCCTAAATGAGGTTTTTCAAAGTATGTAATTGAGCACCAAACTTCTTAGCAATCAAGAGAAATTGTGGAACCACCTTTGGATAAGCCATAAGATTAAAAAATGGATTAAATTGGGATAAAATTATGATGCAAATAGTATTTTGGTGATTGGTTGAGTATTTTATAAGTTCTATTTATTTTTGTGAAAATGTTTGTAGCCCTCCAAACTCCAGTTTGGACCAGTTTTGGAAAATTGAGTTGGATAGGTGTCGTAACTCAACTATTTTTCTTGGAAACCTATTTTAACATGAAGAGGACTCCTCAGGGAACATTTTCATGTTATTTTTAGTTCATGATGCATGTTGGGCCCCACTGAAAAACATGTATTTTGTGAAGATTTCAGTGTACATGAGAAACATACAAAGGAAACCCTACTCATATTTGAGGTGGATGATGTTGGAATTTTTTTATTAAACTTAATGAAGTCACTTTTGTTACTCTTTTGAATAAAATTTGAGTAATGGTTGCATATTTGGGCATATGGGCAAAATAGGCTTGTTTTGAGAAACTAGTGAAGAAGAATGAAGGTAACCATGTTGAATTGCATTGAATTGATGTTTTTTATTGAATTGATACATATTTTAATGTTTCATATGATGTGTTGAAGTTATTGGTTCAATTTTCATAAGTCATTTATTGCTTATAGGTGATTAAGTAAAAATTTCTCTTTTAGGCCTATTTGAGAAGCATGTCTGCATGGGTATGAAGATGAGACTCTCTTCATTTTAACTATGGGTCTGAATGCTTGAACATTTGTTAGAAATATGAATTGAAGTTTTGGATTTGATAGGGATCTCTGAAAATTTATTTTACAATTCATGAACACATTGTATGGAAGACTAGTCTTTGTGTTTTTAGGACCAATGAGACCATTTGCAGAGATCCAAGTTTTTGGAAGAATTTTGCCATTAATTGGAGAAGTATGAAAATTGGATGAGATAGTATACTTCATTACATTTCCATTTATAGGTTACCTACCTCATGATGAAGAGATTTGAGGTATATATCAACTCAATTTTTTAGGACCAAATTAAGAGATGTTGAAACCAGCCATGAAAGTCTTGCAAAGTGGTGTTTCTTGATGTGTTAAACCTTGATTTGGATCTTTCTGGTAAATTATATTAAAATTAGACATCCTAAGTTTCATTTTTATGTATTATTTGGGTCATGAAGATCAGTGTAAGTGGGCTAGTTGGATGGTTTTCTAGGACTGTGTTTGTATAAGTTGATTTAAGCATACCTATGAGTCCAAATGAGTGTTTTGGCTAATGTAGCGAGTTTATAAGAATAAAAGAGAATTATTTGAATTGGTGGGACCATGTACCATGTGAATACAAATTTGGAATATTTTTGGACAATTTTGAGAGCAAGAAAACAAAAGAGGAGCTCATTTTGAGAAGACTAGAAAGTTGAAGAGTCAAGTGGAAATTGAAGTGCAAGAGTCATTCTCATGAAGGATTTGTTCTTTAAAATTGGTTTTCACATTGACGTGTATTGAATTTTGAAAAACCCCTTTTCTCTTATTTTTAAGAAAACTTTTTCTTGAAATCAAAACCCCTAGAAGTCTCTTCTAGGTTAGTAGCTAGTTGGAGTTTCATGAAGAGGATGTGAGTGAAGAAAAATTGGTGAAGTCTCATTTGGATGTGATCTAATTTGAAGAGTTATAATCTGATTTGAATACCAATAAATAATTTTTATAAATATATTGTGTGTTCATGATATGTATGTATCTCTTGATGAAATTTATTTAGGTATGATCACGTATCAATGTATGTGACTCATGAGGATGTATGTTTGTTATTTGAAGTAGAATAGAGAAAGTTTTATTAAGGAATGATTCGCCCCCTCTCAGTCCCTTGTCAATTCTAAAAATTCGTATCAAATAAGGCCCTTAGAAGAAGCTTTAACAAGCTAGAGGGAGATCTTTGGTGACAATGATGGGAGATCTCTATCACATGAGATGGGGAGTAGAGTTCTGTAAAGAGAAGCTAGACAAAGTGATTCAATTACAAGAAGTTCTAAATTGTGTAGAAATTCAACTCAAGGAAGCCCTAGCTGAGAAAGAGGAACTGAAGAAAGATAATGAAGAACTGAATAAAGAGAATGAAGAAATGAAGAAAAAGCTAAGCATCATGACAAGTAAGTTATCATCTTTTCAAAAGAGCTTAGAAAAACTGAATAAGATGTTAGGAAAACAAAAGGTATATGGTGATAGAACAGGTCTAGGTTTCATAGAAAATTCATGCAGTATAGAGAAAATTGAAGGTGAATCAAGTCAAGGATCAAATGAAAAGATGCATTCAAGTAAGGGAAATATTTTAAAGCTTACATGACATGGAAGATCATCTATCAGTAAGCCAAATGCTTTTAGGCATGTTTCATTTCATGGTAATTACTACTAGTGTGGTACTTATGGACACATGGCTAGTATGTGTAATCCTAATGTGGAAAAGAAATAATATTTTAAATAATAAAATCAAGAACATCACTCTAAAGGAAGAAGGAAGAGCAAAAATATAGACAAATATATGGAGCTGAGTGTTATCATTGTCATGAGAAAGGAAATCTTGCATAGTATTGCTAAAATGAGTCATCAAACACGAGGTATGTAAGAAATTTTAATGGTTATTGCTATGCTTGTGATGAATTTGGACACATGGATTTTAAGTGAAAAGGAAAGCAAGTTGAATGCTTTAGGTGCCACAAGGTAGGGCATATTGCAAGGTTTTATGATGCAGGTCAGCTGAAGAAAAATATTCAAAGACCCAATAAACAAGCTCAGAAATACAAGAAGAAGGGAGAAGATAATCAAAATAATAAGGAGGATTCCAAGAATGTGACTGAGAAAAAGAAGGGTCCTACTGTGAAAAATGTAGAGTCAAAAAATAATGAACCAGTTAAGAAACCAAAAGAAAACTTGAGACCTTCTTAGGTCTCTCATCAAGCTCCTCCATGGTATATAGGTGTTAATGAAGTTTGGAGTGAGGGGGAGCTGTCCTTGTCTGTATGAGTCTTTTTCAAGGTGTTAAGGTCATGAAATTTTCATAGTAGCATGATATAAGTAGTGTAATAGTGTCTTCAACATGTATGAACAAAAATTAGGCTCAACTTAGTCCCAGGAGTCAAATTTCAAAGTTGCACAGAAGTATGTCTTGAGAAATGACAATGTAAACAGAGTTAAATGAGATGGAATAAAATATTTCAATAATATATGTGGAAAATGGACTTATGGACCATGTAGTAGGGTGAGTTGTGAAGTTCAAGGCCAAATTTCATCATATTTTGAGAAGGTAAGTGGAATTTATGTTAGCTTTTCTAAAACATGCCTTTTGGAAAAATGCATAATAAGGTGACTAGATTCTTAATAGTCAAGAAAAAATATATTTCATCCTTAGGATAAATCATAGAATAAAATTTTAAGATAAAGCTGAGCATGAAGTGTTGCAAAATGTTTCAGGGAAAATGGATAAGTTTCAAGAAAGTTATGAGCATTTTACTAGAACGCTTTGTCTCTCTTCAAGATTATTTCTTAAAATGTTTGAGATGAAATGAGTTATTATGAAATATTTCAAATTTTTTAAGTGTCTCAACTTCTCAGAGCTTAATGATTCCTTCTCCATGGCATGGTGATTACATGTATGGATTTAAAGTATATCCCTTCTAGTTAGTTCATCTTAGCCTTTAAAAGAGTCTACTCATTCAAAGCATGAGAATACTCTTGTTCTTGAAATATATCTCAAGTCCCTGAATAGGACTGTCATAATCTTCTTGAATGGTGTGTGTTCCTATAATGTTAAAAAATTTGAATCTAAGTGAAATTTGAAAACTCTAAGACTGTCATGTTCTTGTCTAAGAGACTGCATATACACCATGTCAACTCATTTAATATAGCTTGTTCTAGTGAAAGATGCAAATTGTGTCAAACACCTTGCTTTGAAGGATGTAAACATCTTGCCTTAAGCTCCTGAAAAATTCTCCAGTTAGTGTCATGGGTCTTCATCTCTCATAGTGCATCCCAGGATAAAATAACAAAGGCAAGTAAATCTCAGTCACTCTTATAAATGGCAGGTTATGGAAAGTAAAATTTTGTTGTTACAAGGAATCATATTCAATTGTTTGGATTCCTTTAATCAAGGTATAGAGCCTCCTTCTAAATCTCCCTCAGTTATGGTAGATCTCAGATGTAGCATAGTAAATTTTGCATGAATACTATGAAGATATCCTATATTGTAGTATTGTAGCTTGTGAAGGTAAGCTCATACAACTGTGTAAGTGAAATTGATAGGGTGAAAGAGTTAGACAATCTAGAAGCTAATGAACTTCCTTGTCGACTAGAAAAGTATCATGTTGACAATTGTAAACTTTGTCTCATCAAGGTGGAAGTCTCTTAAGAAGGTGGTTCAAAGTGAGGTCTTGTGCTTAAAGAACAATAAAGAAACATGTTGTGCTTTAACTTGCTAGCATGAAAAAAGCTATGAATGTTAATTATTGAACTAAAAATGATGAGTTTGGTCCTTTCTTAAGATGTTATAACCATTTTTGATCTCATAATAACATGAAGACATTCGTACAAGTCATAAAAGTTAGTCTCTTTCCCAAAAACCAATGTTTTCCATTCTTCTCATCTTTGTACATATAACATTTAATTCTTGGGAGTATTTGGTGATGTGTCAAGTTTGAATATTTATTGGATAAGGTGAAGGATGTCTCCACAGATCTATGAAAATTGGATTTTTTTATTTTCACTCAAAAATGAGGGATAAATTCATTTTTTATGCACTTGGGTCTTCACAGTCTACTATACCCTACTACTAGGGTTTTGAGGACATTTTTTAACGAAGCCTTCAAACTAACCAACCAAAATTCAAATCCTTTTGAAGAAAGGTCTATCTGCACTCCATGCATTCATTGAAATTTTTTTTTTTTAAATCCATCATGTGTTCTAAGAGAATTCAATGATATAAAGTGTAGAGTTCATGGAAATGACAACAGGCTCAAGATTTTATATTTTTGAGTGCTTTTTTTCTCCTCAAAATTGAAATTGAAGCACAGGTATTCTTCTCTTGGGCTTGTTTATGTCTCAAGAGGTCTAATTGTACAAGTGTAACCTCATGGAAGATAATTTATTGAGTGTGATAACAATGAATCAATGTTTGATGATTTTAGCAATTTGCAGAGTTCAGGTTTGAAGCTGATATGTTGAAATATTTGTGTTGGAAATGCTCTTTCCCACTTAACAGAGTGTCTAAGACTTCACTTGAATGAAAATCATCTCTTAAATGCAAAATGGAAGCCTTATAAGTCTTAAAACTTGTTAGATGACTAAGATTCAATGTGTCTTCATACTGTATGAAGGTAAAGTTTGTTCCAATTCTTTGAGTTAGAAGTAATGTATCTATTGAAGAGTGCAATGAGCTAATTTTATATTAAAACACTTTCATCAATATCCTCTTGACTCGATGAAGAAGAGAAAAATAAATTTTTGTGTCTTGATCCAATACCTTTGAACTTCCAATATTAGACATGAACAATCAAGGAATACCAAGTGGGTTTCAAATTTTTTGGAATATTGAAAAGGGAGGTAAAAAAATGTGAAAAGTGAGTAAGAACTGTAATGATCCAGAGAACAAAGACAAGAATACATAGTAATTTAACAATAATATTGGCCGAGTAGCTGATTCAATTCATAGAGAATGCAAGAAAGTTGAAAATCAGTCTTGAAGATACATATAGCTGAGACAATCTAGAAAAGAGAGAAAACAAAGTACTGACGAGGTTGTGATGTGTATTGCATGAAAAGTGACTGTGAACAAAATGGAGGTCTTTTTTTGAAATAAAATTAAGATATGATTGTATTTGAGAAAAAACACTGTATGAAGGGATATAAACAGAGTGAAGGAAAGCATACAAGTGTGTGAAAACAAATATAGAACATAACAGTGAAAAGAATATAACAGGGATAGTTCAATAAGAATACAAAAGTGAAACTTTGTGATCAACTTCATGATAAGATATTTCATGATAAACTTGTGCTACATGTCAGTATTTAGCATCTCCAAGCATGGAAATAGATACATTGCATTTTATGGCCTTCAAGGAGATGATGTATCCTTGAGTGAATGTTTCATGTTATTTGAAGCTAAGTAAGGAAGATGGTCTTAGTCATTATGATAATTTTTTTGCACTATGACTGATAATAGCTTCCTACATGTATAGTTTATGTGAGGGGTAGAGTATGTTGTTTTCACTAGTATATAGTGAATGGTTATTCCATTTATGAACTGGTAAGATGCTCCTAGACTTATTCATGTGATCTAAATAGTGCATGTTCCTTCATAAGAGGTTATTTTGGTATATAGTTGGCTTGGCATATGAAGCATGTAATGTTTGATTGTGAAATTAATGTATAGTGATCTAACATAAGCATATGTAGAAGTTGAATTCACTATGGCACAAGTAATATTGTCTTTGTATACTATATGCAATATCATGAGGGTTACTAAAAAATGGTAGTTAGTGTACAATGGTGTGAAAAGATGCTTCTATAGATGAAAGAGAGTATGTATGACTCAGACTGGTTAAGGGGGGCATAAGTGTGTGACTGTGAATTTTGCAAGAATAACTAAGGATTTCAAATGTGCCAAGAAGGTTACTCGAGTTCTAACAGAAATCCATAGTTATGTAAGGGTTCCTAGAGTTTCAAGGTATGTCAAAATGGTTGAACAATATGTTGATAGGCTTGTAAGAATATCAAAGTTGTTAAACATGTTGTGGAAGGAGAATTGAGAACTGATATAAAGTTGTAAGGCCTGAATGAAAGCCAAAATTTGTAATCTTTTGGTAAATAAATATTGCAAAGGACCTTCCACATTCAGTTGTTGTGACTGTGAAGGATCAATAAACATCTACCAATGAAGGTGCACATCTATAGATCTAAGATAAGTCTGTTTGAGGATCAACAAACAAGAAATGTGGACTCAAAGATCAATTTGATCTAAAGTGTGTGCTCATATTTTTGAATTCCTTTATAAAGACATGATTTGAGTATGTTGATTAAAAAAGTAGATTTGAAGATTATCATGTTGAAGATGAAACAAGTATGAATTCCTGGAAGAGAGCATGTAGAGAAAAGTGAGAAAACAGTGTGACGTGAGGTAGTTTTGATATTTTGTGCAATAAAAAGGAAGAGTATTGATGAGTCTAAGGAGTGTAGAAATAAGTGAAAACATATATAAGAAAATGATATTTGAATATTTTGTGAACACAAGAGGACTGTGACACCAAACAGTGATCAATTTACTCAAGAGAAGGGTTACAAATCTGATAATCAGAATCAATTATATAACAGGTGAAATCAAGAACAATAGTAAGTTACAAAATCAAAGTTGGAAAGCACAATTCTAATCATTCTGAGAAATTAGAACTAATGATGATGCAATATGATCAATAAAGAATTAATGGAGGACACTCAAGCCTAAGATAAAACAACAAAACCTAATAAGAGATCTATAAATTTTGGAAAATAAAGACAAAATGAAGAAGCACATATCCAGGGGGAGTGGATTTCTAATGTTTTATTAGGTCTATAGGATCCTCAAATGCTACTGTTTGAGTCAAAATAGGGAGACATCAGTCCTAGGGGGAGCAAGTAAGTCAATCAACATGTGTTTTTGCATTATTTTCTTTGTATTGGGTCATGTGTTTTCTTCTTCCATGTAATAGAGTCAGTGTATGTCATGTCTTCATGTCAAGTTCATGTGTTCCTTTTTCATAGATGTCAAAGGGAGAGAAGTGTGTCAAGAAGCATGCAAATGAGCTCTTACAAGTGTGTGAATAGTCATGGTTTCCATCAATATTGCCATCAATGACAAAGGGGGAGTTTTTTGGAAGTGTGTGTCACTTGTGTTATCATTGATGTCATGTTGGCTAGGTTATATAGGTATGTTGGTTATGTGATCTAGGGGTCTCCAAAGGTGGTATGAAGGTCAAACAAGGTCCATGAGTTGAGTGAGATGTGTCAATGAGTTTGTAACATGTCCACATGGTCCAGTCATGAAATGTATGGGTCAAGTCAAGTTAGTCTAGGCCTTGGCCTAGTCCGAAAACATGAGAATTAAGTCAAAAAAAAGAAGAGAAAGCAATATTGGATCACTATGAGGTAGAAAAGAAGGTACAAAAAGAGTTACAAGAGGAAAATTAGGTTCATGATACTGAAACAAGTCATTATGGAGCTTTCTTGAACCTATCCACAAGCAAACAAGGTGTGAAGTGTTGACCCAAGGAGTGATGATGCAAAAAAAACATGGTGTGAGCATGGAATGATGATATATGGCTTTCAAAATGCCTCATAGGTAGTTATTGAAGTTTTATGCACTTCTACAGATCAACTTAGTTCAACTGTTGAGAATTAGAGACCAAATGACACCTAGATGAGATGGGATGGAAAGATACGGGATGAACCCAAGAAAAATATAAATTGGATATGTTATAGGGATGTATCATTAAGGTGTGAGAAAATTTTCAGAAACTGGGGATGAATATTTTGCAAGTTATGCAAGTATTTCCAAAACGAGGTTTTTCAAAGGATGCAAATTGAGCACCAAACTTCTTAGCAGTCAAGAAAAATTGTGAAACCACATTCGGATAAGTCATAAGAGAAAAAAATGTATTAAATTTGGATAAAATTATGATGCAAAAATTATTTTGGTGATTGGCTGAGTATTTTATAAGTTGTATTTATTTTTTTGAACATGTTTGTAGCCCTCCAAACCCCAATTTGGACCAATTTTGGAAAATTGGGTTGGATAGATGTCATAACTCGATTTCTTTCCTTGGAAACATATTTTAAAATTAATAGGGATCCTTGGGGCATATTTTAAAGTTATTTTTAGTTCATGATGCATGGTGGGCCCCACTAAAAAATAAGTATTTTGTGAATATTTTAGTGTACAGGAGAAACTTACAAAGGAATCCCTTCTCAAATTTGAGGTGGATTATGTTTTAAATGTGTTATTAAACTTCATTAATTCACCGTGGTTACTCTTTTCAAGAAAATTGGAGTAATGGTTGCATATTTGGGCATACCGGTAAAATAAGCTTGTTTTGAGAAACTAGTGAAGAAGAATGAAGGTAACCATGTTGAATTGCATTGAATTGATGTTTTTTCTTCCCTTTATTCTTTTTTTTCATGTTTCATATGATTTTTTAAATTTCTTGATTCATTTTTCATAATTCATTTATTACTTAAAGGTGATTGAGCCAAAATTGCTCTTTTAGGCCTATTTGAGAAGCATGTCATAATGGGTATGAAGATGACACTCTCTAAATTTGACCTATGAGTTTTAATTCCTCAAAAATGTTGTATACATCCAAATTTAAGTGTTGGAGGTGATAGTGATCTCTGAAAAGTTCTTTGGAGGTGTTTGGCCACATTGTGTGGAAGACTAGCCTTTGTGTTTTCAGGACCAGCCAGACCAATTGCAGAGATCCAAGTTTTTGGAAGACTTGTGCCTTGAATTGGAGAAGTATGAGAAGTGTATATGATATTATACTTCATGATATTTCCATAGATAGGATACTTGCCTCATGATGAAGATATTTGAGGTATGTATTAACTCAATGTTTTAGTAGCAAATTCAAAGATGTTGAAAACAGCCAAGAAAGTATTTCAAAGTGGTGTTTCTTGATGTGTTAATCCTTGAGTTGGATATTTATGGTAAATTATAATTAAATTAGACATCCTAAGATTAATTTTAATATATTACTTGGGTCATGAATATCAATGGAAGTGAGATATTTGGATGGTTTTCCAGGACTGTGTTTGTATAATTTGATTTAAGCATACCTATGAGTCCAAATGAGTGTCTTGGATAATATGGAAAATTTATAAGCAAAAGAGAATTATTTGACTAGGTGGGACCATGTACCATGTGAATAAAAATTTGGAATATTTGTGGACAAGTTTGAGAGCAAGAAGACAAAATAGGAGACATTTTGAGAAGACTATGAAGATGAAGAGTCAAGTGGAAATTAAAGTGAAAGAGTCATTCTCATGAAGGATTTGTTATTTAAAACGGTGTTTCACATTTAGTTGTATTGAATTTTTAAAAACATATTTTCTCTTCTTTTTAAGAAAACCTTTGTTGCAAAGAAAAACCCTTGGAAGTCTCTTCTAGGTTAGTAGTTGGTCAGAGTTTCATGAAGAGGGTGTGAGTGAGGAAAAATTGGTGAAGTCTCATTTGGCTGTGATATGATTTGAAGAGTTGTAATCTTGTTTTAATACCAATAAAGAAGGTTTCTGAATATATTTTGTATTCATGATATGTATGTATCTCTTGATGAACTTTATATAAGTATCATCAAGTATCAGTGTATGTGATTCATGAGGATGTATGTTTGTTATTTGAAGTAGAATAGAGAAAGTTTTATTAAGGACTGATTCACCCCCCTCTCAGTCCCTTGTCAATTATAACAGTTTGTCAAATGACAGGGAAGGATACCTTATCCTTAACATGGGGTGTTGGATCAGATAACTTTGGAGTGAATGGGATGGAAAATTTGGATTTGTTTTGATCTGTAGTCTTAGGGTCACGGGTATGTGTTCTGGTGGTCATACGTATTGAATAAATATTATAGAGAGGGGTTTTGTTGGAAGATTCCCCACTTTTGGTGGATGTGAATTTAGGTGATCATTTGGATGTAGTAGTTTTAGATGTTTGATGGGTTGTCTTTGATGGTTCTAGATTTGTAGGTATAAGGCCTTTATTAGAAAGTATTTTGATAGCAATGTGAAGGGATTTGTAGTCTTTTGTAGAATGTCCTAGTGTACGATGATAATCACAAAATTCTTCAAAATTTTACCAGGAGGGTTTCCACCCTCGAGATCCAGATGGCTTAAGAGGAGGTAAATTTACGATAGACTATTGGATAATCCTTTCAAGGGTCAATGTGTAATGTCCTTTTGAGGCAGAGGTCGAGGGAAGTGATGGTTCTTTGGATTGTACAAGTGTTAAAGGGACCATTTTTAGATGCCTACTGGGGTTTGATTGTGTAATAGTGACTAATAATTTTGATGAGGGGTGCAGACCTAAGATAGAAGGCATAGAATTTGTATTCTGTGTTGATTAATTCAAATGGTCATGTGATATGATTTTTATTTTTGTAGACAAAGGGGTGTGTGGTCATGTAATAGAATTTTTAAGGTTACGTATATATTTTTGAGTTACGTTCTCATCATAAGATATTTTCACGCATTGTAAAATAGGTTTCTTTTCTAGATATCGTGAAGAGCTTATGGATGGGCTTAAAGTGCATGAAATAGATGTGGATGAACTTACAATATTTTTGGTGACAGGATTAGGGAACGTGCCTGATTCCATGGGTGCTTCTATCATGGAAATACAAGATGTAGTGGATAATTCATTTTTTATTTTTGTGATAGGATTATTTATAGATGAATCTGATGGTGCTTCTATGACTCGAGTACTAGATGTTTAGGGTACTGATTATTGATCTTTGATAGTGTTGATATTGTGATGAGATTTGATGAAATTAGATTGGGTTTGACTGCTAGATGGGGGTAATTTGGAAATGGTTGTTTAAAAACATCTAGATTTTGATTTGAAGGTGCATTCAAGTTATCCACCTATAACTCACCTTTGTCAATAAGATCTTGAAGGATGTTTCTGAATGAAAAAATCCTTTCGATGGTGTGGCCCTTGACCCTATGGTATTTATAGTAATAATTATCTCTATACCACAAGTTTTTTGAAACATATGTATCGATAGGATGGATAGAAGGAAAGATGATCATATTCGCAACCAAAAGCTTATCAAAAACTGCGTTGTAAGATTCATTGATAGTTGTGTAATTGTGTTGAGGAAAGGTAAGTTTAGAGGTCAAACATTTTTTGGAAGAAGTTTGCACAATGACTACATTTACGGATTTCTTATATTTTTCATGATTGGTGGATGGTTTTTTTAATTATTATTGGTAAATAGTTTTGAAGGGACTATACCCTGTTTACATAGAGGGCCTAAAAGCCAGATAAAACACTAATAGGTTCCACAAAAAATGGATCAACATCCAGAATAGGTGTTAAAGCCAACTGTAACCAAAAGAGAGTTACTATAGAAAAGCAAAACAGAGCGTGCGCTGCAACAATGCAGCAAAAAAAAAATAGCAAAAAGAACAATGAAAAGCAGCATCTGCAACGAAGACCTCCTTTACTTCTTGGAAGCTCTGTTAATTCTGGATTTAATAGTTTGCAGCAAGGTAAAGAGAGCCACCATTTTCATGTGTGTGGGGTCCTTAGCATCCAACTTTTTTATGGTTTGACTACTCTCCTTGTCCGTTCCCCACAGAGTGTCTGGGATCTCACTAAGCATAGAAATGCTACGAACATGTTGTTCAAGGAAATCACTGATTGCATTAAAAATTTCCATGTTGTGGTCATGGCGATCCTTTGTTCTCCCCAGACGATTGTCCAAGGAGTTTATCTTTTTGTAGATGTCCTTAACTTGCTTATTTCCAAGATCAATATCATCTTCCATCTTCCTTTTTCCTTTTTGCTTGGCCAAATGCTGCACTTCTTCTTTCAGTTTCATCATTTCATTTTCCAAGGCTTCCAGCCTTTGGGAAGTACTGTTTCCCTCTTTTTGTAAGGCCTCTTCATGGCCTACACTACTGATGTGCAATAGGTTTTGGACATCTTCCAACTCCTAATTGCTGCAAAGGACTCTGCCCAAAATAGGGGTGTCCAATTTGGGCTTCTTATGGTTCCTTGTTTTAGGCTTGGTCGTGGTGGAAGGGATGGGGGTGGGGGTAGTGGTGGTGGGAAAGAGTGGAACAGTGCTGGGGGAAGATGGGAGACTGGGGTATTTAGAAACACAGAGCTTATGCAGCAAAAATATAAGGCCTTGATGCAGGGGGATAGCACGGGTATGCTTCTGAAACTCCAAGATGGAGCGTTTGAGGGAGTTCAAAAGATAATGTGGGAAGCATATAGTGATTTTCCTGTGGAAATGGTTAAGGAACACTAGGTGTTTAATAGGAACTATAACATATCTCCCTTCCAAAGAGATATACCGGACCATCATACGGGTGATTTCATCAAAGGGTGAGGGGATAGAACTTACCCTCAATCCCACAGTAACAAAAACCAGCTCCTCGTTATCAGCAGCAAACTTCTTCTCCTCAGCATTTTTGTCGATCCTCTTGTTGAAGAAACGGAAGCCTTCCATCTCCAGGCCTGTAGCTTTAGCAATTAGTTCTTCATTAACAAGGATTTTATGTCCTCCATACTCCACTTTTCGATCCTTCCAATCCATAGCGAATTGGATCAAAATGCTCTGATCATGCCCCTAAATTCGATCAATGAAGTTTGTGATTCTGCCCTGCTTGAGGAGGTTCCACAGCTCCTTGTTGCTCTTCCATTCTAGATCACTGTTGGGTTCTAACTGGCATGGGGCTCCTCCCATTTTTTCCTCTCTGAAATGCTTGCAACTCTTGTCCTCAAAACCCTTGTTTGAAATGTTATATGAAATGCAATTGTCTTTCTACCTATCTCGGATTTTAAGAGTCCCGCACACATGTTGGGAGTAATGAAAGTTAATGTGGCCGTATCTTAAATGATATTTCCCACATGGATGATCTTTTATCTCCTCTAAAGCCCACTCCAAATTATCATTATCCTTACTCCATACTTGAGTGCCCATAAATATCCACTTGAATGCTTCTTTGTACCTTCTCAGGGATATGATTAACATTATCCCAAATAATTAGATTATTATTTATGCCATAATTGGCCAATTCATCAGCAACCTTATTTCCTTCCCGGTATGTATGCTTGATTCAGATATTTTTGAAGGTTTGACAAATGCTTATAGATTCCATGATGAAATCCTTGATATTCCAGCTTGGAGGTGAAGACTGATTTAGATGATTAATGATGTTTAGTGAGTCTCCTTCCATAATAATATTCTGAATGTTATGTGTCTGAGCAATTCTAAGCCCCCATAGAGCAGCCAAAGCTTCAACATAATGGTTAGTTTGTATCCCCATTTTACCATCATATGCAGCAATCAAACTGCCTCTATGATCTCGAATCACTCCTCCCCCTACAACAATCCCAGGATTACCCTTAGAAGCCCCATCAAAATTTACGTTGTTTCACTTGAGATCAAGAGGGTTCCAATGTATCAAAGACCTGTCAATGTTGGAACAGATGCTATTCTGAATATTATCAACTCCAATCTTCCAGTTGGACAAAATATGCTCTTCATTTTCAGGATAATTCTTGTTCTTGGGAGGTTTGAATCTTTCAATGTTCTCTTTGACAACATTAGTAATCTTAACAAAGTTGAGCTTGCACTGCTGTTTAATGTTTCTAAAAATGATGTCATTTCTATCTTTCCATATCCTCCAAATAATATGGGGCATTACTAGTTTCCAGAGTCTTCTCACAACACAGTGTTTAAAAGGAGGATTCCATTAGGTCCAAAACTGGATGAAGTCCTTCGGCACAGCCCAGGAAACTTTGAAATTAGAAAAGGCAAAACTCCAGATTTTAGTGGCATACTCACAATGGACTAACAGGTGTCTGATATCCTCAGATTCTTTTTTACAGAGATGGCATCTATTTGGCATTATGAAACCTTTTCTTATCAAGTTGTCATTGGTGAGAATTCTTCCCCTAAGAGCAAGCCAAACGAAAAAATTGATTTTAGGTGTGAGCTCAGCCATCCAAATCCTGCTCCAGTTGAACTCACTCTGAACAGTTTCAAAGAAAGAATTATATCCAGATTTAACAGAGTACTCTCCATCAATAGAGTTGTTCCAGACCAATTCATCCTTAACATCCAGCTGACTTAAGGGGATAAGGTCCAAATTCTCTTGCAAAGAGGACATCATGTGGTTCAGTTCATCCCTGTCCATAGAGAGTTTTTTCCATTTCTTCTTGTTGCCATCCCTGTCAATGTAATCCATGATTCTAGTACCATACTTTTGTTCAAGGCTATCTTTGACTGCTCCAAATTTGTCAATAAGACTGCAGTTAGACCAGTTATCCCCCCAAAAATTTATATCTCTACCATTCCCCACTTTCCATTTGCTTCCTTGTTTGATGAAATTCCTAATCTGAACTAAATTATTCCAAAAAATGGATCCATAAGGAAGATGCTCTTCCTAAAGAAAAGAAATGGTTGCTTGTTGATTAAGGTATTTGGCCTTAATTAGTTCAATCCAGGGTTGTTTCTCTGAGAGCATTCTCCAGCCCATTTTTACAATTAGAGCCTCATTCATTTTTTTGATGTCTTTTATACCCAGGCCCCCAATTTTTTTGGGAGTGCATACTTGGTCCCAAGCTACCAAGTGATATTTGAATTTATCCTCCATTCCCTACCATAGAAAGTGCTTCTGAATCCTCTCAATTTTTTCTCTCAAGGTAGAAGGGATATTATAGAGTGACATGATATATATAGGGAGATTCTGAAGAGTGCTTTTTATGAGCAGACACTTACCAACACTTGATAGAATGGCTCCTTTCCAACCAGCCATTTTCTTTTGAAATCTTTCCAACAGGTCATTCCAGACTTTGGTTGATACTTTTTTCATACCAAGGGGGAGCCCCAAATAAGTAGTGGGGAGTGAATTGATTTTACATCCCAAAATTTTAGCAATTCTAAGTTGTCTTTCCCCAGGGGTGTTAAAAAAGAAAATTGAGCTTTTATCAAAATTAATCTCTTACCCAGAAGCAGATTCATATAATTTCATAATGGAATTTGTTGCATTAGCTTCAAGGATTGAAGCCATTAAAAGAAGGATTGTATCATCCGTGAATTGCTGATGAGAAGCTACTTGGTTAGTGGAAGTGGGCTTAGATCCTTTCAGAAGACCATCTGTGACTGCTTTATCAATTGTTCTGCTAAGACTGTCTGCCATAAGAATGAATAGCAGAGGGGATATGGGATCCCCTTGCCTTATCCCTCTACTGCTAGTAAAAAATCCCACCGGCTCTCCATTTACCACCACTGAGAATCTAGCCGTAGTGATGCATGCCTTGATAATTTTTCTGAATTTAGTTATAAAACCAAATTTTTTCAATACCTTGTCCAGAAAGGCCCAGGAGACTTTATCGAAGGCTTTATTCATATCAAGTTTAAGGACCATGTTTACTTTTTTGTTATTATCCATAGAGTGAATAGTCTCATGGACCATAATCACTCCATCCTGAATAATCCTACCTTTAATGAAACCACTCTGTTGTTTTGATATTAAATCATTCATAATGAACTGGAGTCTGGTAGCAATGATCTTGGTAAAAATTCTATAAATAACATTCACCAGACTGATGGGTCTGAAGTCTTTGAAATCCTTAGCGTCCATTTTTTTTGGAGCAAGCACAATGTGGGTGTTGTTCAGCTCTTTCAAAAGATCCCCAGTTCTATATAATTCATTCACCACCCTGAGAAGATCATCCGAACATATTTCCCAAAACTTCTGAAAAAAGTTGACTGAGAAACCATCTGGGCCCGGTGCCTTATCCCCTTAAAGAGTAAACACATAATTTTGAAGTTCTAATGTGACAACTTTAGTGATGTATTTAAATCTCTTCTCTTCAATTTTGTCTTGGGGGATAGCCTCCAACATGAAAGAGACTGCCTCATCATTAATGATATTCTTCTCATTAAGCAATTTTTCATAAAATTTGAGAGCTTCCTCTTTGATGCTCCTTGGGTATTTTATAACAGTGCCATTTCCTTTAGCAACTTCCATTATCCTATTGCAGGCTCTATGCTTCAGGGTGGTCATATGGAAGAGTTTTGTATTTCTATCTCCTTCTTTCAACCAAATAGCCCTGGATTTGAGTCTCTATAGGGATTCTTCTATGTTACATACCGTATGCAGCTTTGAAAGAATGTTATTTTCCATTGATTGATCTTTAAGAGATCTCTCCCCTTTGAATTCATCTTGATTTCCAAATCTTGGAGCTTTTGATTTAATTCCTTTTTTTTCAAACACATTTCTAAAAACTTTTTTATTCCAAATTTTAACCTATTTTTTGACATTTTTAAGTTTCTGAATAAGCCTAAACTGAGCAGTTCCCTCACCATCCCAAATCCACCATTCCTTAATCCTGTCATGGATATCATCATGTTCCATCCACATCTTTTCAAATTTGAAGGAACTCTTGGTGGGCTTAGTCCAATTGAAGAGTTTTAAAGCAATCGGATTGTGGTCTGACCCAATTCTGGGTAGAGAAGTAAGATGGAAGTCCTGATTAAGAATCTAGCTAGCAGAGAAAAGATCTCTATCCAGTCTGACTTGAATTAAGTCTTTCCCTAACCTTCTGTTAGTCTAGGTGAACTGATTGCCATGAAGATCCACATCCATGAGATTAAGGTCAGCAACAAAATAAGAAAATTCATCCATGCCCGTGGAAAAACTTAAGTTTCCTCCTTGTTTTTCTCCTAGGTTAGGGGAGAATTGAAGTCTCCCATAATAAGCCAGTTGGTAGTATTATGTTGACTTTTGAAAGTCTTAAGATCAGTCCAGAGTTTTCACCTCCCAATAACTATATTAGGGGCATAGGTATTAGAAAGGATCTAGTCACAATTATTATCAATAGCATGAAAATTAATAGCAAGATGGTTATTGGTTTCAGTAAGAATCATACCAGTATACTGTATTTTATCCCAAAATGTAGCCAAGCCTCCTAAAGCACCCTGAGAATCCACCACAGCCACATCAGAGTTTTCCTAGAAATTATTTTTACTAATTTCAAGAACTTTAGCATTCATCTTAGTTTCCTATAGAAGCAAAATGCTAGGTCTACTAGACTCCCATAACTCCTTGATTATTCTTTGTTTGGAGTTTCCATTTATCCCGTTGGTGTTCCATGAGATGATATTCATTTAAAAGATAAAGGTGTTGGGATTTCTTGATGGTTTAATTTATGTTAAGTGCCATCTGCAATGTCTTCCTCTGTCCTCTCGGATTTGAGAGCCTTTTTCTAGGGTCTTTCTCTTTTAGAGCTGCTTCCAAAGTCTACTATT
Source organism: Taxus chinensis (assembly GCA_019776745.2). NCBI lineage: Eukaryota > Viridiplantae > Streptophyta > Pinopsida > Cupressales > Taxaceae > Taxus > Taxus chinensis. The sequence continues at coordinate 227,825,414 of CM034151.1, read as the reverse complement.
CTTCTAGTAGACAATCTAGTGGTTCTGGATGTTGAAGTTTCCCAATTGTCAATTTTATTTTATTTTCATGATAGAGTGAATTTGGGATCTTTTTAAATCCTTTCATTCTCTTCTTTTTCTTAGAAATGACCTCTGTAAATTTAGTAGTTAGCTCTGAGTCTTCCTCATAGAGAATTTTTTCTCTGAGTGGCATTACTTACCCTTCCTCTTTCTCTCCCTGTTTATTAACAGGTTGTAAATTTGCTGATTTGATGCTAGATAAGGGTTCCCACTTTTAGGTGAAATTTTGTTGTTTTCCCACAGAGAACTTTTCTAGAATGATTCTTCTGGTTCCATGTTTTATTTTTCCTCATCCAAAATTTCCTTAATGATGGACAGAGGATTCAATTGATCTATCTCAGCTATTTTAGTTTTATTCTGAGTTTCCACAAACTGAGCTAGATCTTTAGAAAGAATATTTACCTTCACTATTCCCTTTTTCTCGTCAACCTCCAAAACCACCTTTACTGGGTTTTACATATCTAAATCTTCTTTGGTGATTCTGGGTACTCCTAGTGAAGATGCCGCTGGATTTTTTGGACACCAGAGCTTCCTACAGACCAAAGGTTTTCTAATTGGAGTTTTGAACCCCTTTTTTCTTTCTTCTTATAGTTCCACTCAGGTTGGTTAAGGGATTTTTTTCCCCTCTAGCTATGATCAAGTTCCGTTTCTATCATCCTAGCTTCCTGTGCCTTAGCTGAATCTCCTTCAATTTTTTCATTCTTGCCTTTTTCATCCTCTTGGGAGATCTCCTTATTAGGAAATTTTCTGGTGAATGCCCTATACGACGGCATTGATTACATTGCAAATGAAAGGTTTGATATTCGATCTTTTGATGCCAAATGCGATACTTAGATTGCAAAATAATATGTTTTGGTAACTCCTGCTCCATTTCAGAAGAAATACAGAATCTAGAAAAATCTAGTCTGGATCAGTTTCTCGTGGGTACATCAAGCCCAATTAGAGCACTGAGGGATTTAACAATATTTAACAGGATCTCATCATCCCAAAATTGGAGAGGTAGTCCTAGGAGTCTACACCAGACTGGAATGGTGTTTATATTCTTGATGTTCAGATCAAACCCAGGATACCATCTTTTCAAAAAAAGACCCATATTACCCAGACACCATAGGCCTCCCAGAAGCATTGATTCCAAATCAGTTTGTTGATTAAATTTTTCCAAAAACAACCCCTTGACATAATGGTAATGCTCAGATCCCCTTTTGGTTTCCACTTTCTAAATGCCCATTTTCTAATGACATCAATGTTAGGTCTGGACCCTAGAAACTTACCAACTAGGGAAAGATTTGCTTTGTCCAAATCCCTATGCAAGCAACCATCTGGCACTGTAAGACTATTAACCCCTTCATTGTTCTTCTCCCACGTGAACTGCACCTTTCCTGGAGATTGTGGACCCACATTTCAGGTGGGGTTTTGAAGAATCTTATTCCAGGCTAAAGGTGTGGATCCCAGCGTGAAATATTTCTCTGCTTATGGCTTATCAACCGTTCGATTTAAGTAAGAAAGTAGCTTTTTCACACCCATGACAGGCCTAGAACACAAACATTTTATAGCTAGTACAACAAAAACAACATTGACTGTCCCTCAATCGCTCCCTCCATCACTTCCTCCATCGCTCGCTTCCACTGAATTGTCCTTGTTGTATGGAAGAAAAAAATTGAATTTTCCTTGTTGATTGGTGGATGGTTTAATTGAAGATTCAAGTTTAGGATTTTTTTATTTGAGTTTGACCCTACAATATTTAAGAGCATAAAGCTTGAGTTTGCGAGCCATAGTGAAGGCTTTGTCGAACATTTGGAATGACTGGATTTATAATGTGTATAATATGTGCTTGGAAAAGGAGCAAGAAAACAAATCAATTAACTTAGTCTGTGTGTGGGAAAAGGAAAATTGATTGATAATACCCATCCAGTGGGTGACAAAATATGTGATAGTTTCATCCTCGAATTACTTAATGACATATAGATTGGTGATAGTGATTTTATGCGCAATGTTAATCAAGAAGTATTATAAGAAGTGTTATATGATTTGAGCGAATGAGAAAATTGAGTATTGAGGAATACTTTTATACCAATCTAAGGAAGGTTCGGCTAAGAACATTGGAAAATTTCTCAGCATAAGGTCCTGGTCATGTATTATAAGGTAACAAATGTTTTGGAAGGCTTGAATGTGTTGTTGAGAGTATTCTTTATTGTAGAATTTGAGGAACTTAGGGAGTTCCCAATGTGGATGATATGTTTTGTATGTTATAGATGGGTGGATGAGTTCATTGCAGATTTTTTCGTAAGATAGTGTATTTCTTGGGACCCATAAAGGAAAATCAAGGCTTGAATTTATGTTCATTAATTCCTGTAAATGGTAATTTTGTAATGGTTGTTGATGAGGAGTAAATGTCAAAGGACCAGGTGTATTGTATGTAGATGGATTTGATTGTTGGTATGGATGGTAAGGAAAAGTAATATTATGTTGGAGAGGGGTATTCATATGAACACTATATGTAGGTTGTGAGGCTATGGGTTATGAAGATTAAATATATTGATATTGGATGGGCATGGATGTGTTTAAGATAGGTTTTGATTTTTGGGGTATATGTTGAAAGGGGGTTAATGTTTGGGTGAAATATTGGGATTGTTGAGGCATGTGTTGGAAAGGAATAGAGGTGTGGGTGAGAGGCTAAGATTGTTAAGGTATGTGCTGAGAGAAGATAGAGGTGGTTGATGATTTTTGTGAAGAGAGGTAAACAATAGAGATGTAACTCATATTAATGAGTGGCGTCAATATTGGGATAGACATGAACATATTTTGAATAGATGATACCAATTTTTGGGATGATATAGGTTAGGATATGTTTAATGGGATGGTTTTTGAACTTACAAGAGCTATTTGGATAGTGGAGGAGACTAAAGGAATTGATGTGGATGAGAATACGTTGGTGTTATTTTGAGATGAGGGAAATCCAGATGAGGGACTAGGTGAGGATGATGATTGTTGATGAGTTTCATCATTTGAGGAAATAACATTAAGGTCAAAAGTGATGATGGGGCGGAAGACATGGGATTTAATGTTTAATATTTGCTAGTGATGGGATAAGGATGTAATTGCTAGATGATCGACTCGTGGTTAGGGTTGAAGATCTAGGAAAATTCATAAGTAGTGTTGGTGACAGATATATTGTCCAGGTTTAGATTGTTGAATAAGAACACCCTATGAAGCTAGGTAAGTGTCTAGGGCAACGGGATTTGAATCTAAAATCTCAGTGAATACTAGATCTGCACTATTGAAGAAATGAGGACTAGATGGGTCAAGGATTTCAGATTTGGTAGACTAACTACTAGGAGATTTTGGAGGTTCTTGATCATGTATTAGAGGTGATACATATGGTCGATGTTGTTCAATTAGACGTGTGGCATTGTCAATGCGAGTTTGGATATTTTCTATAAATTGTTGGAAATATTCTGCCATATTTTTAGATTATTTTTTACAAGACTTTTTTTGGATTAGGACCATGAAAGAAAACAATCATTGGAACTAAAAATAAAATTAAATATTTGATTACAATCAAACAAGCAAGTCACACCATAGAATTTTTGTTATTTTGATTAAATTAGAAGTGATGAAATGTGAAAAATGGTTTATGAGGTCCTATAAAATGGCAATCTATGGTTGGTCTTAGGAATTGTTAAAGGCCAGAGTCCTTGATATAACTGAAGGAACGTGAGGCCCAAATCTATGTTGGTGTCAGTACGAGGCACAGTATTAAGGCATACCCCCTAAATTCACAATCCTGTAGCAATAAGGGTGTCAAGTGCTTAGCCAATATACCACCCACCAGATTATTTATACTCGATCAGAGCACCAAGTTGACGTATCTTCTTGGTGATGAAATCCAAGTAGTTCCACCTATGTAGGAGTGTTTTGATGAATATTATGTTGAACTTGGTTTAGTTTTGAGTGAGGTAAATTAAGTGAATGTAATCCATTAACTTCATAATTAGACTATGTGATTGGAAAATTATGAAGGGTTCATTTTAAGTCCCAAAAGGAAATATTAATTTGATGAATACAACAGATAAATGCAATGTTGAAGAGGAAAATAACAAAGAAATCATACCTGCGGTGTGATTTTGATTTTTCTTAATTTTTTTAAAAACATTATTTTATTTTGTAGGAACATGTGCTCCAAAGGGGGAAAACCTACAACATTTAGATAGAAATGGAAAAAGAATGTAAATCCTAAAAGAAGAAAGGATAAGCAATCAAAAATAGACAACAGAGATTGTCAGTGATTTGAAGGAATCACAGGTGATCTTATATAGAATTGTCAACGATTACAAAGAAGACAACCTAAAAAATATTATAAGTTAATTCTAATGGAAAAAGAATAGAATAGCGTCCCACTGGGTGTGCCAATAATATATTAAGTATATTTAAGGTATAAGCTATTAAATGTGGAAAGTACCATAAACTAAAAACATGGCAGGGTGTAGTGATACTAGCGCTGACAGTCGCAATGTTGAGATGGTTGAACGTGAACAATGGATAAGCGTTCCTCCTTTCACAAAGTGAAGAGACCTACTAGAAAAGACAAATAAATAAGAAATATTAGATAAAATGGGATGATGAGCTGCTCGGAAAAGGATGATTCTAGGAATCCAAAGGAAATTCCTTGGAGGTTGTAAGGTTGTTTTGATATAATTAAGTGAGTTGATAATAATAATAAAATAGATAATGACAATGACAAGAATAGAAGCTAAAACTCGCTGTGAAAAGGTAGATCATGTTCTTCTTTGTACGTGGCCTAGGCTAAAGTGGGGGAAATCTTAATAGCTTTAAGGTAACCATACCAGTAGTCTATGGTTTCTTATTGGATTTCGTAGAGGAACTCGAGCTGATTCTCAATGTCCTTGATGTCAGGTCTAAATAAGATAGCATACAGGGTGAGCCCATGGAGGATGTCAAATTATTCCCACATGAAGGGTTCTTGGATGATCAGAAGATCGTAAATGCTTGTGATTGGATATGGTATACCTGGAATAGTCATTTACAACAAGAACATGCTTGCAATAGACAAGTTAAATCTAGGGATATTGATGAAAATTGGAAAAATGCTATGATTTGATTAAACGAAGTTGATAGATAGAAACTACAAGGGATTCAAAGGAATCATTGGCGATCCCTGTGAAAAAGATTGATTTTCTCAAAAAACATAAAACAAGGATAATACTAAATTGAAAGAGGAATACCTTGTAGTGTGAAAACAATATATGGAACGTATTCAACTAATGACGTTGATAATGTATTGCCTAGAGAGATTCCTGAGGACTTTAATGCACAAATTGATGTGTTGTTGCTCCTTAAGGGGATTCAATGTTGTTGTTGGGCTTGGAGATTTCTGGGGTTACGTGGCTTCGTTTTTCACTCAAAGAAAAACATGCATAGACATTTAAAAGGTTTTAGAATATCCCTAAAATAGGAGTTGGAAATCATATTTATAATTATATATGATTTATTAGAATCACTTGCGATCCGAAAAAATTGGGGAATTTTTTTAGAAGTGGTTTCAACCAGTTCCAAAACAAGATTTTTCAAGTATGGGATGAGGTGATGGGTGTCATTATTCCCTTCATTTAATCAACTCTTTGTTGATGTCATACTCAAACCAGGGGTGGTGTCCGAAGCTATATGCAAAAAGAAATATTAGTGATCTAGTAATTGACTGTAGGTATTTGTTTTCTTTTTTATATTTTCTAGGGGATTTTCTCAATGTCTTGAGGACTTCTTAGTCAAAACCTTATTGAAATCAAACTATGAAAACTTGTTGGAAGTAAACACTCTCTGCAGAAATAAAATGCTGGAAATAAACACACATTTGTAGAATGAAATAAATTATTCTAAGTAAACACACGTTACATAAATAAACACACAATTGAGAATGTTGAAAAATGATTGCAATGAAATAAAAATCTAATCTAGAACACCTACAAATACAAGTATACGACAGATTTCAACTTGAATAATCAAAAGCATTTACAGAATTAATAGATCTATACTATTTTCTCTAGAAATATAAATACCAATAAAATGAAGATCATGGTTCTTGGAGGAGTACCTTGAAACATGATTTGACAACTTAATATTCTCTCAAAACATAAATGGCTATTTTATTGATAAAATGTTTTGCAGTACAAAGACGTACTGTCTCTTTTTATATCTTTGTGTTTGTATCTATGTATATATATTTATATCTATATTATTATCTATATATTAAATCTATTTGTAGGTATGCATATATATACTCCTTTCAAAGGTGCATTTACAGCCATAGCTGTCCTACTGATTCATATGGAACCGAATCATGCCCAAAATAGATGTTGAATTGGAACCTGGCTGGATGTACAACTGTGTGATTGTTATCCCTGGATCTGCGAGTATGAAGAATCAGAAATCTTCTAATTTTCTCCTGATTGAAAGTATAATTGATTGATAAATCACCAAATGTTGTAGGAATAACAAATTCTTATCGGTTCTGAAACTTTAGAGAAGTTCTAGAACTAAAGGAAATTGTCTTAGATCTAACCATGAGGGTTCTGAAGATACATGCAGGAGTTCTGGAACTAAGTCCTAAAATTCCAAAACTAAGTACTGGAGTTCCGAAACTAAGTCAGAAAGTTCCAGGACTAAGTGATAGAGCTTGTAACTACGTAATGAAGTTCTGGAACTAAGTCTGGAAGTTCTAGAACTAAGCCATATTGAAACCAATGCCTCCAAAAACATGTTGACCACTTCATACTTTGTTCTTCCGACTGATTATGACCTTTTTTATTACAAAACTGAATTTCCAAATCACTTTGTTAGGAATTACAGAGTTTTTAAATGTTAGAACTACAATCAAAAAAATATGGACAATTACATTCTAACTTATATTAGATAAAAAAAAGTCACAAAATGCAGTCAAACGTGATAAAAAGGAGAGTAAAATAAGATCATTTATTGTACATTAATGAGACATATTCTGGCCTTATCGTGAGGAAAAATGTGTGGGGAAAGAGGTTAGGCAAGTTGGGAGGTTAGGATGAAATGGGTTAGGGATGGTTTAAAGATGGTTAGGTGGTTTCAGTGGAATTATGGTAAATTTGGGTGAGTAAATGTGAATTACGAGGGGGTAAAAATTTATTTTACGTGGTGATTATGATGACTTAGGTAATGTTTATAGTGATACATTTTGATAGATTAATATGCATATGTGGGGAGTAGACGGGTGACAAAAAACTTAGTGTCTACACCGACATCATCTATGAACTCCAAAATTATTCTAAGCATTGACAACATAGGTCACCTCCTTTTAACAATTTCCCAGTTTATAACACTTCAGGATCAAATTCAAATCAGCTAAGTCATCTTTCTTATATCTCTTGCTTAGGGTGTTTTACTTTTCTTTCTTATAGTTTGTGTCATATTGTATTTATCATATGCATATCATATTGTACATACAGTTACTCTATAATTAGGTTTTAAACAAAATTTTATCTTTTGTTAAATCACATGTGTATAAGATAATTTTGTAAATTTTTCTTGTAGTAGACTTAAGTTCCCACGCATTGATGTGGGATTAGATTTAATTACCATCTATAAGAGTTTTTTGTAAATACAAATCTGCAATAGTTTGAAATATGTAGAAGAGTTTTTTTATTTTGTAGAACGCAGATAATGGTTTGTGTTGGGTGGTGTTGGCATTGTATGATCATAATTAAAGAAATAAGAATGTGTAACACCTCCTTCAACTCACCCTCTCTACCTAATGCTGTGAGATTGAGATTGTGATTGAGATTTGCATTGGACGACATTAACATTGTATGATTTTCTTATGTCCGAATTGCAAATGTGAAATCATGTGCTTGAAATGCAAACTGTCTGACTGAATGCTCAAAATAAATGTGCTCATAGACCGCTTTTGAAATTACTTTATTTAATGGCTTTGTGTTGTGTGGACTTCTTAGCATTATGACTTGGCTTTTTTTCAGCCAAATCATGGCATGGTTGAAAAGTTGTTGTGGTGGGACTGTTTTGTATGGAGCCGAATGGTGGAAAATGAGTTGTAACTTTGTGGCTTTAGATTTGAATTATGAGCTCTTATAAAAAAAACTCTCTTATCTCAATATATAACCCAATAATTTTTTTGGATAATAGCAAGTTTGATTGTAACACTATATTGGTTAGGATATAGGAAGTTCAAATGATTAGGATAATGTTTTGAGTATAAACCACTTAGAGCCACGATTACCCAAATTCATTCACTAACTAGCATGGTTATCTCCCTATTTCTTGCATTATTTCAGTGTTTTATATCTTTTCTTTCTTATGATTATTGAGAAATAAAACCAATGATTAGTATGTGTTAGTAAATTTGAATGAGATATAACAACGTCAGTTTAAAATTTTCCTTTTTCTATGTAACTAGAAGAAATATTTTTTGAGTGCAAACACTATTCATGTTTACCTACTTATATGTTTGGATAACATTATTGGATAACGAAAATCACCAAAATGACAGGTCAAACTTGTTTTCTAAATTAAAATTGTCATTTGGTTACCTTGCAAAAGCTATTAAATGCGGCTTTATGTGATTCAAAAAGTACCTCTCTGATCCCTGAAATGAGAAATTTGAGTTGTGATTGTGTTCTTTCTCATGTGGAGTGTTGTATAAAACCTTACAACGACCTCAAATGTTTGTTCGTTCATTTTTTGTCACCCCTCTGGGAGTCTTGTTAGCCCTTTTTGTAGTTTTGGGAAGTTGCTAAAAGTCAAAAGTTGGGTTTGGTTTTGGATTTTTGTTTAGGCACTAAATGACGAAATGGATATCGCCATCTGTATACCTCTAGTATTTATCCATGACAATATCTATCAGCCATCAATTATGATAAAATCATTTTGAAAACTAGTTTTACAAGGGGGTTTTGTTGGCCTCCGATTGATGGGTGACCAGGTTAAACTAGTCAAATTATGACTGGTGGCTAGGGAAAAGTAGTCACCATCCATACCCTATTTTCTAGTTCTGATTTCCATCAAATCAAATGAATTCCTTGCATGCAGGAGAGCATACATAATTTTTCTCATGGTGTGTTTGACCACTGAAAAACAATTTTTGAATGCAACCTCATAGCCCTCGAGTTTGTTGGCGATAATTTTTTTTGATGGGACAAATCAGTGGATTTTTGCCAGTGCTTTATGACTAGGTCCCTCTGCTTGAATGGGGAAGCTCTATTTATTGTGTGTGAATGAAAATAAAATTTTGTGCTTAGCCTAGAGGTTAGGGATCCAATAGGAACACTCCACTGCACCTGTGGAAAATAATTGCAATTTCTTGCAAGGGAGAAATTTACTGGGTGGTGGGAAAAGGGGAGTGGGAAATCATGAGGGGGAATTAATATAGCACATAGAAAATTTAGATGCCTACAAAGATTAATCAGAGCATATCATCACACATAATTAGGAATAAAAAAACCTTGCTATTAACACCAAGACAAGATGGAATTATGAACACAAAGTTTCATTCATTTCCTCATAAAAAAAGTATGAACTCCTTTATTTTTATTGAAATTCTCAAAAAAATTTACAATGAGAGGAATAGAAGAACATAGAAGGAGGGGAATGGAAGAAAATAGCCATCTCTTTTTCTTATCACAAGTAATTATCTACTCTTGAACATACAAAATTGACAACCCTTAAGAATGGGGAAGTCATTACAATTTATAGACATTAGAAAGGCTCTTCACTTACCCCTACATGACCTTTCATTTTTCCTTTATAACATCTGACTCTTCGTATTCCCAGGAATACAATTAAGTACCCTTTTATTAATTAAGGGTGACTTATTACAATGTCAAATATAGTCACATTTAAATTAATAAGAAAAAATTAAATGTGTAACCCCCAACAAAGAAATAGAACATAGAGGAAGAGGGGGAAGGGGGAGTGAAGAAAGAAAGAGAAAGGATATAAGAAAGATAACTAGTCCAATGGAGACATCACCCTTATTTATTATACTTTATTTTATGATGAATCCTTGCCACAATCAATTGGAAAAATATCCACCCCCTTGAAATCTCTGCTATATTGGGCCACCGAGAGTGCAACTTTCTTAGGTGGAGGAATGTGGACACAACCCAAGGACTTGAGCCAACCATCTAAGATGTATTTGATGTTCTTACTTTTTGTAAACCAATAATTATGTTTTGTTATAATGCTTGATATCATAGTGATAATCTCGATGAGAGATTCCAATATATCCTCATTGAAAGAGAAGGTTTCATCAGCTTCTTTCTTAACATATTCCTCAAATGGCCTCAACAACTCATCCATGGAGGTACTCTCTTCAATGACGGGAACTCCAAACTTCTTTATCCTGGTGTTGACAACATCTTGCATATTGGTGGCACATTCTTGATTTGAATCCAACTCATCTAGAGCATGATTCAACATCTCATACTGTGAGACAAGAGTCCTCACCCATGACTATGATGAATTCTCAGATGAAGAATCAAATATCTTCATGTCTACCAACACCTGAGAATGAGTTTTTCCCATTTCCATAGCTAGTGGGTACACCTGATCCCAATGTTAGTTTTCTTTCTCAATCTTGTCCTTCATCATTCAAAATCTATTGGTAGTCACATGCATGTACCTATATAATGAGATCATCTCTAGAAGCAACACTTTCCCTTTCTTCACGATCTTATTCACCCATTTGTCACTGGCTCATTCTTGCAAGGTGAAACCCTATGTATTTTGAATCTGATCCTAATCAAAGCTACTGATTGGAGTATCTTCTTCAATTGGAAGAGAAGAAGAAGCATTCGAGTCCACAAAATATTGCATGAATGAGGTGAGTGTTCGCACATGGTTTTCCAAATGGTTAATTTTGTCTTTATACTCCTGGTTCCTCACGAGGAGGCCAGTGGAAGACTCTTGGAACAAATGTACATCTCCCTCATGGGTTACTGGTCCTAGGGAAATTTTACTCATATTTTAGTTGGCTGGGTTCATTTCTTCAATGTCCTTGATTACCCTTTTCCTAGATACTTCCACACATTGATTGCCTGAGGCATCATTGAAAAAGTGAGAAGCTTCTTGAGAAAAAAAATTCTTCTTCCCTTTAACAAATGAGGATATAGCTGAGAAATTAGGGACTATCACCTACTGGAGTATGTGGGCCTCCTTTGTGATCATTTCTTTCATCTAAGGTATTATGTCAGTTTTCTCGTACTCACCAACTAGCATGACTATAATTTCCTTCTTAGGGTGAGAAGTTACATCTCGTGAAGGAGGGGCCGATGTGGTAGTGAAAGGTGAGAAGCTCTGGGTTTTTTGAGGGACTGAAAGGTGAACTGGATCATTCTCCCCATGATCCATTTCTACCATCAAATCATCTTTTGTTCTGAGCTTATTTTGTAACCTTTTGTAGTAGGGGGCTTCTGATTCCACTGCTTTGCATTTTAAAATTTTCCAAGAGTAAACTGATCCTAAAGCTTTCTCCATAATCTTCAAAGAGGAATAATGAGATTATTTCC